>OZ038485.1:38014060-38131560 GCA_964036315.1 Acanthosepion esculentum | reverse complement strand
TGCTAAAAATCCATTACATTCACTTACCTTCTAATACCCTTGGGAAAGATATGAATCCTCTTCTCCTCCTCCCCCCAGCTATGGTTAAATAGCTGGACCAACTGGGTTCTGTAGCCTTGGATGGCAACTGGTCTACAGCAGAAAGAAATGGTACTCTACTGCCTCGTCAGTCATATATCGAAAGATACATGATCGCCTAAGCGTGTATCACGCATGGCACATAACTGACATTCTCCCCCCCCCAGCTATGGGTAAATAGGAGGACAGACCGTGTTCTATAGCCTTAGATGGCAGCTGGTCTACCGCAGAAAGAAATGGCAAGCTACTGCCTCGTCAGTCATATATCGAAAGATACGTGATCGCCTAAGCGTGTTTCACGCATGGCACGTAACTGACAGGTCACAATTAAATTATTGCTTTCAGTTACCCGCTCCCAATTCCCGACTCACAACACGGTGCCTTTTTGGTAACGCCCACCAATTTCTTTTTAAATAATTTTCACTGCGGCACGATTATTTTATTTCGGACATCAGTATATTTTATACGATGAAACATTATGACGGCAGGATAATTCTAGATAGCACTTGTATTTAGTACAAAAAGTAACTACCTACCCACATACCTAACCACATACATACATAGATATACGCATAAGAGACGAGGTGCCACCGTCAAACACCGTCCTGGGTATGACGATAAACTACATCCGGCAGCAAGGCCTTCGATCAGGGGGTTTTGAGGAGCATGGAACCACCTCTCAATTGCTGGTGTTCCCAGGTCCACCCTGACCCGGGTTGGTAGCACCTGTTAGGATCCCAGCTATGGGCAAATAATTATTCCCGAAAAGTGGTCAAAATGATATGATAGTATAAAAATAGGTTTTAATACAATACATTTTTGGAAAGTTTTTTTTTATATAGAATACATTTTTGGAAAAAGATTATTACCAGCAATAAAAATTTTGTCGGCATTAAATAAGCCATTGAAGTAAACCAAACCAAACCGTAAAACGTGGGTACCGTCCGTTTGTCAACTCTTCTTCAGTCGGTGCTTCAGAAAATCTATCAGGCGATATAAATCCTTTTGCAAAATATACGTTCGAGAAGGCAAGGCATCACACACACACACACACACACACGCACACACACAAACACAAACACAGACCCACAAACACACACAAACACAAAAAAACATAACACACACACAAACACACACACACAAACACAAACACACGCACAAAACACACACACAACACAAACACACAAAAACACACACATAAACATACACACAAACACAAACACAAAAACACACACAAAAACACATACATACACACACACACACACAGATACACACAAACACGCAAACACACACAGACGCAAACACACATAAGACACACACACACAAACACACAAATACACAAAACACACGCACAAACACACGCAAAAACACACACAAACACAAACACACACAAAAAACAACACAAACACACACAAAACACACAAAACACATACAAACTCACGCATACAAACTCACACACACAAACACACACACACAAACACACACACACACAAACACATCTATATGTATGGGCACTGTCAATGTCATGACATGTATTACTTAATTTATAGGAGAATGGTTTAACCAAATACTTACCCGATCTTGAAATGCTAGTGACATAAATCTTTCTGCGAACAAAAGTGGATTCATGCCTTTCAAAAAGGCATTAGTGATATGTGTAAGCAAAGTCCCTTCGTGTTCCATTAGTAAGAAGTAAGTTCCACTCGGACAGCTTCTTTCCGAGAATTGTTGCTTTCTGGGACGGACTCCCGACGGGATGCTTTCCGGATCACAACAATCTTAACCTCATCAAGTCTAGTATTAACCGTTATCTTTCCTACATAACCTAATAAACTATACTTCTTGTCTTCTCATCCAACATCATACAGTAACACTCTACCTTGAGTGGCTCTTGGGCCTTGTATCGGGCGAACATTATTACATGTATATTAAAAAACCAGCATCGGTCGAAATTCGAAGTCGGTTCGCCGATCTCGTTTTTCATGTGCTTAAGATTTTGTTTAATCATTTCACTCCAAGCAAGGCAGGAGTGTCACGATAGTAAGAGGAAGGGAGTTCCACTGTCGAGAATTGCGTGAGAAGCTGTTGGAGTAGAAGAGGCGGTTGCATTTAACCGTTTCTACAGTGAAATAGTGGGACCGAAAAGCCATCCTAGTAGTACGCTTAAATTCATGCAGTTGGGAGATGCTCGCAGAAATAGAATTGATACGAATATATCGCTCTTCTCGCTTGTGGAACCCTCTTTCGGCCTCTTGCTCTTGAGTCAACATTGATCTTCAAAAATTTAAATGAAATAGCTATCGTTATCTTCTATCTTCTTAATTCTTGTTTTTTATTGTCTTCTCTTCTTCATAATAGTTTTCTTATATTCTCTAACACTCAGTAACCTCTTATATCTTAGTAGCTTTATTACCTTGCTTGAGGTGAAATGATAAAAAAACAACCTTTCTCTTGTGGTGTCTTCAATCTAATGAGACTATTGTGGACTCTTCCACTTACTATAAAGTAGTAGGAAAGTAAGCCTCGGGGGAACGGTGCCAAACCGTTCATTGCTGTCAAACTCACCGCCTCGACAGACAGGAACCAGGACAAAGCTTTGCCGAAGGGCAAAGTCTCATCCGGGGCCCTGATCGCATTTATACGGGTTCGAAGGGAATATTTTTGGCCGAGATTACGGGTTCGGAGAACCCACGATAAACTCGGCCTTGTGCCACATACGACCCACTTGTGGGGCCGTTGAATATAACGGTGCTCTAGCCTGTTCCACTGTCGAACTCTCTGCCTCGGCAGAGAGGAACCCGGACGAGGCTTTGCCGAAGGGCAAAGTTTCGTCCGGGGAAGTAGACAGGCCCTGAACCCGTTTATATGGGTTCGAAGGGAATATTTTGGCCGAGCCTACGGGATTTGAGAACTCACAATAAACTCGGAATTGTGCCACATACGACCCACGTGGGGGGGGGGCGTTAAATATAACTGAGCCAAACTGTTCATTACTGTCAAACTCTCGGCGCAGCGGAAAACCGACAAAGCTTTGCTGAAGGCAAGGTTTCGTCCGGGGAGGTAAACAGGCCCTGAATCCGTTTATACGAGTTCAAAGTGAATATTTTTGGCCGAGCCTATGTGCTCGAAGTACCCACGAGAAATTCTACCATGTGCCACTTACGACCCACGTGGGGGGGGGGGGCTGTTAAATATACAGTGCTATAGCCTGTTCGACTGTCGAACTTTCTGCCTCCGATGAGAGGAACTCGTACCAAGCTTTGACGAAGGGC
The DNA here is from genome assembly GCA_964036315.1 of Acanthosepion esculentum. NCBI lineage: Eukaryota > Metazoa > Mollusca > Cephalopoda > Sepiida > Sepiidae > Acanthosepion > Acanthosepion esculentum. The sequence continues at coordinate 38,128,210 of OZ038485.1, read as the reverse complement.
AAAGTTTCGTCCGCGTTGAGGTAGACAGATCCCGAACCCGCTTATGCGGGTTCTAAGGGAATATTTTTGACCGACCCTACGGACTCGGAGAACCCACGATAAATTCGGCCTTGTGCCACATACATTCCTCGTGGGGGGACTGTTAAATATAACGGTGCTCTATCCTGATCGACTGTCGAAGTCTCTGTCTCGGCAGATAGGAACCCGGACGAGGCTTTGCCGAAGGGCAAAGTTTAGTCTGGGGAGGTAGACAGGCCCTGAACCCATTTATACGGGTTCGAAAGCAATATTTTTGGCCGAGTTTGCGGGTTCGGAGAACCCACGATAAACCCGGCCTTGTGCCACATACGACCCACGTGGGGAGGGCCGTTAAATATAACGGTGCTCCAAACCGTTCATTGCTGTCAAACCCTATGCCTTGGTAGAGAGGAACCCGGACGAGGCTTGGCCGAAGGGCAAAGTTTCGTCTGGGGAGGCAGACAGGCCCTGAACCCGTTTATGCGGGTTCTAAGGGAATATTTTTGTCCGAGTCTACGGTCTCGGAGAATCTACGGTAAACTCGGCCTTGTACCACGTACATCCCTCGTGGGGAGGGCTGTTATATATAACAGTGCTCTAGCATGTGCGACTGTCAAACTCTCTGCTTCGGCGGAGGGGAAACCGGACGAATCTTTGCTGAAGGGCAAAGTTTTGGCAGAGAGGAACCCGAACGAGGGCAAAGTTTCGTCCGGTGATTTAGACAGACCCGGACCCGTTCATGTGGGTTCTAAGGGAATATTTTTGGCCGAGCCTACGGGCTCGGAGAACTCACAATAAACTCGGCCTTGTGCCACATGAATCCCTTGTGGTGGGGCTGTTAAATATTAACAGTGATATAGACTAGACTACTGAGGCTGTGGCTGTTCGCAGCTCCTGTTGAACACTCCCTTTTTTGTGGCAGAGAAGAACCCGGACAAGTCTATGCCGAAGAGCAGAGTCTAGAGGTAAGGTAAGTAGACAGACCTTACCCGTTTATGCGGATTCTACTGGGATTTTTTTGGCCGAGCCTACGTTAATCTCGGCCCTGTGCCACATGTAACCTCGTAGGGCGGCTGCTAAATATGAACAGTGATATAGACTGAACGCTGGTCAACCGACACACACTCCCAAGTCGTGTACCACACTTCTGTTGTATATACTGTTCAATACACTATTTATTTGCAACCTCTTGTTTTGTTATTCCTTAATCATATACTTGGGCACACCACTTTTCAAGAAAGAAACTATGATCTGGAATTAGAATGAAAGCAGCGATTGCACATACCCTGAATCCACCATAAAATTCAGGAGTTACAATTAGTAAATATTAAAGATTTCAAATATTTCGACGTATGGACCAGTTATAATAAATTTAGTATAGGAGATAAGGAAACTGAATATAGAATAGGCTGCGCTAGGGTTAGTTTCGCCCACTACCGCCAAATGCTAGAAAGCCAAAACATCGACCTGAAAACTCGAATCATGTTCTCAACTCACCCCGTTAGATGAAGACTGAATATGAATGTCGTGCATAGCGCCAAACCATTTAAGAAATATCTAAACTTTGAGCTGTATACAACGACTTTATGCGATCAATGGTTAAAAACCTCTTAGAGTGCGTGAAACGTGAGTGTCTTGCCAAAGACCAACCTTCTTTGAAACTTGTGTACTGGCAGCAACAATTAAAATGGTTAGCACACAGAACTCGAATAGAAAATAATAGCATCATCAGGATGTTGACATTCGACGCCACTTCATTCCACATGATGATGATGTTGACATTCGACGCTAATTTATATATATATATATATATATATATATATATATATATATATATGTGTGTGTGTGTGTGTGTGTGTGTGTGTGTGTGTGTGTGTAAACACATGTCTCATTAATTAATTTAGACAAGTTTTGTCTACTTATTTTTAATAGAATCCTCTCGTAATTACGAACAAGTATTTTGGTATCCATATTAAAGGAAGAAAGGAAATTACCATGTTGATGCATATTCATTTGATTCCGAGCACTTTCGACATTAGCACAATGTCATCATCAGGGACTTGTTTTTCCTAAGACAAAAACAACGAATGGTGAGAGTCTCCTTCATGCTTTAATGCTATCCTATTGACCAGATTATTGCGCTTAAGCATAAATTAGACTGTCGTCATTCTGTGTTGATATCTATGGCCACACTACTTATATTTTGCATACGCTCTGTTCCTGATATAGACCACTTTCCTTCCCACACAGATTTAGTATGCCTTAATACCTGCACACATACATACATACACACACACACACACACACACACACACACACACACACACATATATATATATATATATATATATATATATATATATATATTAAAAAGAAGAGAGGTACCGCAAACGTTTTGGGTTGTAATGTGGATTTAAAAAAAAAATATTATGGTTTATTTTTCATAGTTTTACTACACGTGTTTCTGGTCTCGCGACCGTCTTCAGGTAAAGGGTGGAGATTTCCACATATTATTAAAAATAATTAAATTTTTCTTTACGTTTTTCAATTTTAAATACTAACAGAAAAATAGAGAATGTCTCGTATCGAGAATATTTGAAATTGAAAAACATAAAGAAAAAAATTAATTATTTTTAATAATATGTAGAAATCTCCACCCTTTACCTGAAGACGGTCGCGAGACCAGAAACACGTGTAGTAAAATTATGAAAAATAAAGCATAATATTTTTAAAAAATCCACATTACAACCAAAAACGTTGCGGTACCTCTCTTCTTTTTAATTTCCACCTTTTCTCTCGTTGGAACCACTATAAACTCTTCCTCCTCTCTCTCTCTCTCTCTCTCTCTCTCTCTCTCTCTCTATATATATATATATATATATATATATATATATATATATATATATATATATGCCGGTTCAAAAGACTTCTCAATCGCCAAGTGCTAATCTGTGAACTTTTTGACGCTAAATAATTTTTTCCAAGAATTAAAGAAGTGTTTAAAAACAATTGTCATACTCATCAAGTCTTATTATCTCTTGGGTGGGAATAAAATATTTTCTAATAGACTAAACTAATTTTATTTGAATTCAACCCGGATCTCTGTCATCAGGAAAGCTGATAACATAACAAGAAAAGCCCACATTCATCCATCTTTCAATAAGAGAGCAAAAATTATATAACAAGACAATCTTTCATATTCTTCACATTTGACTGACTTATAAAGGGCCCATGGTGTGAGCCTCGTTTTCATTTTTGAAGTGAACTCAGACGCCAGTTGAACAAAAACCGATAACGATCTTTAGATGTTTATGTTGAGGCTAGATTTTCACGCTGATATTTATTGGTAAGCTCATGAAATTTGATGTTTTTAAACGAAAGTAAAAAGACGGAGGCAGAGAGAACGAGAGAGATAGAGAAATAGAGAGAAGGTAGAAAAGGAGAAAGAAAGAGAAAGAGAAAAAGGAGAGAGAGGGAGAGAGTCAGGGAAAGAGGAATATATATATATATATATATATATATATATATATATATATATATATATATATATATATCGAGAGAGAGAGAGAGACAGAGGTAGAGTCTACGCATTTAGATGTGTCAACAGATTACGATTCAGAATATTTTATCTAGATTATATATTCTTTATTTGGTGCCCTGAAAAAAAAAGAAAACAGAATAAGAAGCCTAAGATTCTCAATGAATCCAAGCTAGACCCATCCATGTTAATATTTTGCATAATCTTATGTTATTTGAATTATAAAGTTTGTACAGGTTGTCCATAAAGTCTCTTTACAATTTAAAAAAAATATTACGAGATCAAATGAACAGACAAGTATAAGGAAATTGTTACAAAATGAGGAGTAGATATTGAAGATTTTTAACGAATTTAATATACTGTGTAACCCGGATATAAGAGACCCGGATATAAGAGAAACCCGGATATAAGAGAGGTTTTATCTGGTCCCAAATTAGAGCCTGTGTTAATAAAACAAAATATACCAAACCCGGATATAAGATAAACCCGGATATAAGATACTTCTTCTCCGGTCCCGATAACTCTCTTATATCCGGGTTACACTGTACCTATATATGGGCACTATCACGATATATAAGACTTAACTGACTCTTTAAACAAAACTTTTGAAACATCTTGGAGAACGCTGGCAGACGTATGCATTTATATATATATATATATATATATATATATATATATATATATATATATGAATTACTTTATAATTATCAGATCCTCCTAACAATTTCTATCATGTGTATTTCATTGCTTGATCCGGCTTCTAATGCTTCAGTTTGAGCGGCTTGGTGATAGTAGTCGTGGCTCCCGGGGGCACAGTCTTATGGTTACAAAGAACTTCAGTTGAGTTCCACCACGGAGGTTTCTATCAGACTCAATGAATTACTTAATTATAATTATCAGATCCTCCTAACAATTTCTATCATGTGTATTTCATTGCTTGATCCGGCTTCTAATGCTTCAGTTTGAGCGGCTTGGTGATAGTAGTCGTGGCTCCCGGGGGCACAGTCTTATGGTTACAAAGAACTTCAGTTGAGTTCCACCACGGAGGTTTCTATCAGACTCAATGAATTACTTAATTATAATTATCAAATCCTCCTAACAATTTCTATCATGTGTATTTCATTGCTTGATCCGGCTTCTAATGCTTCAGTTTGAGCGGCTTGGTGATAGTAGTCGTGGCTCCCGGGGGCACAGTCTTATGGTTACAAAGAACTTCAGTTGAGTTCCACCACGGAGGTTTCTATCAGACTCAATGAATTACTTAATTATAATTATCAAATCCTCCTAACAATTTCTATCATGTGTATTTCATTGCTTGATCCGGCTTCTAATGCTTCAGTTTGAGCGGCTTGGTGATAGTAGTCGTGGCTCCCGGGGGCACAGTCTTATGGTTACAAAGAACTTCAGTTGAGTTCCACCACGGAGGTTTCTATCAGACTCAATGAATTACTTAATTATAATTATCAAATCCTCCTAACAATTTCTATCATGTGTATTTCATTGCTTGATCCGGCTTCTAATGCTTCAGTTTGAGCGGCTTGGTGATAGTAGTCGTGGCTCCCGGGGGCACAGTCTTATGGTTACAAAGAACTTCAGTTGAGTTCCACCACGGAGGTTTCTATCAGACTCAATGAATTACTTAATTATAATTATCAAATCCTCCTAACAATTTCTATCATGTGTATTTCATTGCTTGATCCGGCTTCTAATGCTTCAGTTTGAGCGGCTTGGTGATAGTAGTCGTGGCTCCCGGGGGCACAGTCTTATGGTTACAAAGAACTTCAGTTGAGTTCCACCACGGAGGTTTCTATCAGACTCAATGAATTACTTAATTATAATTATCAAATCCTCCTAACAATTTCTATCATGTGTATTTCATTGCTTGATCCGGCTTCTAATGCTTCAGTTTGAGCGGCTTGGTGATAGTAGTCGTTGCTCCCGGGGGCACAGTCTTATGGTTACAAAGAACTTCAGTTGAGTTCCACCACGGAGGTTTCTATCAGACTCAATGAATTACTTAATTATAATTATCAAATCCTCCTAACAATTTCTATCATGTGTATTTCATTGCTTGATCCGGCTTCTAATGCTTCAGTTTGAGCGGCTTGGTGATAGTAGTCGTGGCTCCCGGGGGCACAGTCTTATGGTTACAAAGAACTTCAGTTGAGTTCCACCACGGAGGTTTCTATCAGACTCAATGAATTACTTAATTATAATTATCAGATCCTCCTAACAATTTCTATCATGTGTATTTCATTGCTTGATCCGGCTTCTAATGCTTCAGTTTGAGCGGCTTGGTGATAGTAGTCGTGGCTCCCGGGGGCACAGTCTTATGGTTACAAAGAACTTCAGTTGAGTTCCACCACGGAGGTTTCTATCAGACTCAATGAATTACTTAATTATAATTATCAAATCCTCCTAACAATTTCTATCATGTGTATTTCATTGCTTGATCCGGCTTCTAATGCTTCAGTTTGAGCGGCTTGGTGATAGTAGTCGTGGCTCCCGGGGGCACAGTCTTATGGTTACAAAGAACTTCAGTTGAGTTCCACCACGGAGGTTTCTATCAGACTCAATGAATTACTTAATTATAATTATCAAATCCTCCTAACAATTTCTATCATGTGTATTTCATTGCTTGATCCGGCTTCTAATGCTTCAGTTTGAGCGGCTTGGTGATAGTAGTCGTGGCTCCCGGGGGCACAGTCTTATGGTTACAAAGAACTTCAGTTGAGTTCCACCACGGAGGTTTCTATCAGACTCAATGAATTACTTAATTATAATTATCAAATCCTCCTAACAATTTCTATCATGTGTATTTCATTGCTTGATCCGGCTTCTAATGCTTCAGTTTGAGCGGCTTGGTGATAGTAGTCGTGGCTCCCGGGGGCACAGTCTTATGGTTACAAAGAACTTCAGTTGAGTTCCACCACGGAGGTTTCTATCAGACTCAATGAATTACTTAATTATAATTATCAAATCCTCCTAACAATTTCTATCATGTGTATTTCATTGCTTGATCCGGCTTCTAATGCTTCAGTTTGAGCGGCTTGATGATAGTAGTCGTGGCTCCCGGGGGCACAGTCTTATGGTTACAAAGAACTTCAGTTGAGTTCCACCACGGAGGTTTCTATCAGACTCAATGAATTACTTAATTATAATTATCAAATCCTCCTAACAATTTCTATCATGTGTATTTCATTGCTTGATCCGGCTTCTAATGCTTCAGTTTGAGCGGCTTGGTGATAGTAGTCGTGGCTCCCGGGGGCACAGTCTTATGGTTACAAAGAACTTCAGTTGAGTTCCACCACGGAGGTTTCTATCAGACTCAATGAATTACTTAATTATAATTATCAAATCCTCCTAACAATTTCTATCATGTGTATTTCATTGCTTGATCCGGCTTCTAATGCTTCAGTTTGAGCGGCTTGGTGATAGTAGTCGTGGCTCCCGGGGGCACAGTCTTATGGTTACAGAGAACTTCAGTTGAGTTTTACCACGGAATATGTGAGCGAGCGGCGCTATATTGAGTCTGATTTGCTATATCTTCGTCACCGAGGTCTGTTGAACAGTTGGTATGACGTTTGCTTGATAACCTAACTGTCCGGGGAGTGGATGCGCACTGCTGATGAGTCCCAAATATTGGACGAAACGGCCGTCCAGTGCTTTCTGTATTCTGTTGAGTTTTCTGTCAGACTCAATGAATTACTTAATCATATATATATGTATATATATATATATATTTGTGTATTTAGGCAGCAATCCTTCTTTCGTGCACATTTCATTAAAAACGACCGACAAGGTACTTTTATTTAGTTTTTTATACAATTTCTCATGCGATCTAATAATGTTTATCTTTTCGGATGATAAATTATATAAAAACTGTCTGTTCTTTTTATCCGACCGCTTTCGGCTATACATTTAGCCATATATATACATACAGATGGTGGACTCTACCGTCGTATTTGACGTATGATGGTGAAGCAGATCAGTTCCTAGGAATCGACAACTGTTATCTACCAGCACATAAGATTTGACTATAGTGGTGAAGTCTTTGTGCAGAATCAACCACACATTTTGAAGGGCCGAATACAGAGAGCTGCTGCACTACGTGCCACAGGGTCCCCAAACAACCCTCAATAGGGTTTGAATTCAGAGTGGTCCTTCTCCTAGACCAGTTGCTATCCAAGGCTATAGAACCCAGTCTGTCCTGCTATTTACCCATAGCTGGGGTGAGGGGGAGAAGAAGAGGAATTCATACCTTTCGCAAGGGTATGAGCACGTAAGTGAATGTAATGGATTCGACTGGAATTTGAACTCAGTGATTCCTCAATGCGAGCTGCTATCCACTACTCCACCGTGTCTACACAACAGTTTTTGATGAGGTGAAGGAAGTTTGTTTACAGGTTTTTTGATTCAAAGCCAGCGGACGGGTATCTGGGACAGATTCGGATGCTGGCTGACCGTTGACAGAAGATCGTCGGGAATGATGGACTTTACTTTGAAGAATAAATGTTGGTGTTGCTCCATAAAATTTTGCTGTTCAACCTAACACACACACACACACACACACACACACACACACACACGCACACGCACACACACGCACGCACACACACACACGCACACACACACACGCACGCACGCACGCACACACATACAGTATATATATATATGTATATATATATATACTTTTAGTCTTAAAGTGTGCTATATTTATTTCTTTGATAGAGCGTGTGTAAATATAAAAGTGAACATAGAAGTCAACACGATTGCATCTAGCATGAAAACAGACTGTCGCCTCTAAGTGTTGACTTCTATGTTAACACTTATATATATATATATATATATATATATATATATATATATATATATATATATATATATATATATATATATATATAATCATGTTATGGCCACCAGCATATACTGCTTTTCAATATCTGTCCATATCTCTGTGATGAGTATTATGATTATTTAAATTATTTACATTATTTGGACGGTTATCCTAATCTTCATAAAGGATTCGGTTCGAAATTTTAAATACCCGAAGAAGGCCGAAGCGTTGTGAATATGGCAAGGAAGATGAGGATAACAGTCCGAATATTGTAAATTATGTAAATATACTGTTTTTGTTTAATTAGAATGTTTTGAGACAAATCTCAAGTTTTGTGACAAGTCTCATGCTCGCTCATCTTCAAGAGGCTGCATTCTTATTTCAGAGAACTGTTGTGTAAGATAGAACGTGAAGCATCGGTGTTTCTCAAGTGGTAAAGGAAAGCGCGAGGGACTCCTTCGTTAGTTTGTCGTACACGCAGTCTGGCCGCTGGTAATACAGTTTAGCGTTATTAGCGCGACTGTGTGGAAGAAGCTCGAAATGCAGTCCTCCTTGGAAATTCCACAAGATTTTCAATCGTAAGAAGACGGAATGCATAGTTGTCAACATAAGGAACATCCGAAGAAGCAAACTATGAAATGGAGATACTAAAATCAAAGCTCGTACAAAAATTTAAATATCCGGGAAGGGCTTCTCAGAGGACGGAACATTCGACAGCGAAATCCGAAGAAATCCACAGTGAAATAGCAACAGTCTCCATCCAAAAGCAAAGCAATGTATTAAGAAACAGAAATATTTCGTTAGAAACAATAAAAAGAGTACTGAACTTTCCTGGCGGTGAACTTTCCCTGCGACGAGCTTTCCTCGCGACGTGTTTACCTCGCGGTGAACTTTCCATGCGACGAATTTTTTTCATGGTGAACTTCCCCCGCACTGATTTCATGGCGGTGGGGAATTGTAGGCGATGAATTTGCCGGACACGAAATTTTATTATTCTTCAGACGGATATCGAACTGTAATCGCCATGGCTGGCGTTCAAGGAACGCTTTCACTAGTTTGTTGTAATGATAAAAGCAAAAAATAAATAAATAAATAAATAACAAAAAAAAAAACAATAATAAAGGAAAGATTTCTCTGAACGTTTGGTAAACCGCCAATCCTTTACAATATTACAAGATAATTAATCTTTACGACCGATCTCATTTTCTGCAAATTAGTTTCGCCAGCTACGTTCTTTTTTATGCATACATTTAAATGGGTGCATACTCTGAACTTCTCTGCATCTGATTATCTTTCTTCTCGAGTTCGTGTGAATTGGAGAGGCCTCTATGTGTCGTCATTACAGACATGACATTAGTCACGGTGTCAACATTACAAACTTCAAAGTATCTTTCCCCTGAACTCTATGTTAAATAGTAAAAGGATTAATTAACAGACTACTTAGTTCACACTAATACTATAATTCTCGCCTGTTTTGTCTCTTTATTCAAATATTGTAAGTTCATTTGATAATATTTATATATATGTATATATATATATATATATATATATATACATATATATATATATGAATACATATATATATATATATTCATATATATATATATCCATATATCTCTCTCTCTCTCTCTCTCTCTATATATATATATATATATATATATATATATATATATATATTCATATATATATATATATATTACTGCTATAGCAAGCAGAGACATTTTTTTCTCTCCCGATGATGGCCATGTTGGTCGAAACTAGTCGAGGAATATAAATGAAATAATAATAATAAAAGCATAAGAATATTAATCTACAACCCAGTGTGTCTGAAGATTTTAATTGATTTTTCTAATCATTTTTATCGTTCAAAATATATATATATATATATATATATATATATATATATATATATATATATATATATATATATATATATATATGAAGAAATATAGTCTTAAAGTGTGCTATATTTATGGGATAAAGTGCTCAATATCATATATATATTGTATAAACATTGTTTTTAATGGATGTCCATATTTGAGTAGATGCTCTGTTTATTTATTAAACATTATATTTATTTATTTCCATCCACCGGCCTGAATATCTTCCCTTCGACCCTTTGGGGGTTAAAAAAGTTTGAGCCCAAGATCTGGGGCGGGGGGGTCCCGCACGGCAGAACCTGTTCTTCGCGAGAGAGCTGGATTTATTCCCTGGTTGTCTGAGGCGTCCACAAAACGGTAAGTTTCGACCTTTGTGTCACATTCGGTAGGGACGTGAGCGGGCTGAAAAATACAATCTACTGGCCTGAATATTCGAGGAATCTTATTAGAAAAATATGCTTTCTCCGGTAGGACAGGAACCAGCGTTACAATGACGGTCTACCCTCGGGTAACGCAGGTTCGAATACTTCCAGAGTACGCATTTTACAAATACATGGAGTCAATTGCTTCATCCACCGCAAGGAAAGTTGGCTCCCTGTGACGAGCCAGGAAATTTTTCTCCCCGGAATCGATCCTCCAAATCTATAAATCAACCATTCGCCCTTGTATGGAGTATTGCTGCCATATATGGTCTGGAGCCCCTGCTGTTTGCCTCAGGGTTCTTGATAAGATTCAGAGACGGATATGCAATGTAACTGGCCCTGATCTGTCATCTCGTCTGCAGACGCTCTCTCACAGACGCGCCGTTGCGTCGCTCTGTCTTTTTTACAAATACTTTCACGGTAATTGCTCCGATGAGCTGCTTTCGCTGGTTTCCAGGCCTCGTGAATTTAAGCGTCCTACGAGGCTGGCATCCCATTCCCACCCCTTCACCGTTGAAACTGTTAGATGTAGACGTCTCTTCTACTCCAATAGCTTCACGTCTCGCACATCTCGCCTGTGAAACTCCCTTCCTTATTCCTGTTTCCCTGACAAATACAATCTCCAACTATTTAAGTGTAACGTCAATCGACATCTCCAGTTGCCTTGATCTATCCACTTCCCTTCTCCACATCCTTTCCCCTTTCATTCCTATCTGCTCTCGCTCCAAATCTTCTGTAACCCCCTTGCCTTGATCGATCCACTATCTTTCTCCACATCCTCTCCTTTACCATTCCTATCTGCTCTTCCTCCAAACCTTCTGTAACCCCTTGCGTGCTAGTGGCTTCCAGCCTTGCTTGGGGTGAAAAGCTTAAAAAAAATATGATTGCATAAATATTCAGACCGATAGATGGAATTCTTTTTTCGCAGTTTAAAAATATGTAAATGCGAAGAAATAAAAATTCCTTTCTTTATTTTTATTTCTCCACATTTGCATGTATAAAAGGTGGAGGACTCAAATATGTACAGTATGAACCCCAGATTTTCTTAAAAGGGAGAAATGTCAACAATTTTGCAAAGGGTTTTTTTTTGCAAACAAATGGGCCGGTAGAAACAAGGTTTTATTAATGTCTATCAACTGGATCAGTTCTTTGGTTATCTTCCGTTAAGTCTTTTCAACAATCAGCCCCGATTCGTTGTCCTAGTTTTTTTTCTGTTTTTTTTTTTACATTCGTATTCGTCATATTTTTTTTTATTTCTTTTCCTTCCTTATTTTCTCTTTGTCTCATTCTTATTCTTTTTTTCGTCCAAGTTTTCTTTTCTTCCTCTACCTTCATTTCGAGAAATTTTAAACTTGTTTACTTTTTTTTATCAAAAAATACATTCGTCTTCACCCTTTCTTTCATGCATGAAATACTTTATTCATTCTTTCTTTCTTTTCTTCTTTTGATTTGATTTTCTTCTGTTGCTTTTCATTCTTTCTTTTCCTTCCTTATTTCGCCTTTCATTTTTCTCATCCTTATTCTTTCTTTCGTTCAATTCTTTTCTCCCATTTTCTTCATTCCGAGAAATTTTAAACGTTTCTTTTTTTTAAAAAAATACATTCATGTCTTCGTCTTTTCTTTCACACATACACTTCTTTATTTGTTCTTTCTTTCTTTCTTTCTTTCTTTCTTTTGATTTTATTTCCTTCTGTTTTTTTCATTCATTGCTCCGTTCTTTTTTTCGTTTCCCTTCTTTTTGCGAAAAACGAATTGTTTAGATCATCCCCCCCACGCACACATACACATCATTCCTTTTTCTAAACTTCGTTCTTTCTGTCTTTCTTTATTTTTCAGTTCTTTCTATTTCAGAGACATTTTATTGATTTTTTTACCTTTATTTATAGTTTTCGTTCTTTTTTTTTTCTTATTTTGTCTTTATTTTGTATCCTTTTCGCATCTTCATTCAATATTGTTATATAGGAATAAAGTGTCGCTGCCGACACTGGAGTTTGAACACAGATCGTCAGAGAGCAAACACAGGCGATCCCATTTTGAATAAGTAGATCACATGATGGTAAAGGAAATGTATATATGGGAATTACCGTCTAATCGATCGCTATACGGATTACTTACCTGGCACAGGAATCCGTCCCTGTGCTGGTGGTATCACGGCTACAACTAGCTTGGACAAGCTAAAACCAGCATAGACCAGCGGCCCGAGTGAAAACACTCGGGTTCACACGTTAAAAACTGACCTTGTGTCACAACCTTACTCAGTGGGGGGGGGGTCAAGTAAATTTCTACTTACCTGGCACATGTCAGAGGGTATCCCCCAGAAGAGGCTATACCAAAGGGCAGAGTCTCGTCTCCGGAAACGGACTCCGTTTTTACGTGGTCTATAGGGAATTTTTGCCTGAGCCTACGTGTTCGGATACCCCACTTTAAACTCGGCCTTGTGCCACATCTTGCTGCGTGGGGCAGCAGGTAAATAATTATACGGATTACTTACCTGGCACACGGCTCCGTTCCTGTGCTGGTGATATCACGGATACAACTAGCTTGGACCGGCTCTGACCAGCTTGGACAAGCTATGACCAGCTAAGACCAGCATAGACCAGCGGCCCGAGTGAAAACACTCGGTTCCCCACGTTAAAAATTGACCTTGTGTGACAACCTGACTCAGTGGGGGTCAAGTAAATATCTACTTACCTGGCACATGTCAGAGGCACTGCGGAAGGGCAGAGTCTCGTCACGGGAAACTGACTCCGTTTTTACGTGGTCTATAGGGAATTTTTGCCCGAGCCTACGGGCTCAGATACCCCACTTTAAAACTCGGCCGTGTGCCACATCTTGCTGCGTGGGGCAGAAGGTAAATAATTATAAGGATTACTTCGGAAGTGTGCTGGTCATCCTCTCTGCCAGAGAAGATCCCGAGACGAGGCTATACCGGTGGGCAGAGTCTCGTCTCGGGTGACAGCGACCCGACCCCGTTTTTTTACGGGGTTTACGAGAAATTTATGAGCGAGCCTATGGGATCGGATACCCGACAATAAACTTGGCCTTGTGCCGCATCCGACCGCGTGGGACGGTTAGTGAATGTCTCACTATACGGATTGCTGTTTGGATAACTGTTTGCTAGTTACTTTTCGAGCGAGTATTATAGAGCAAGTATTAGAGCGAGTGTTATTCGAAGGCGTCTGACACCGGTATTGTTCAACGGCGCACTATAGTTGTATCTGCGATTACAAAGTCTCTACTACAGCGAGCATTTCGAAAGTGATAACGAGTATTCGTTGGCATTACAAAAATGGCAACGAGTGTTTGTTGACATCACAAAAGATAACAATAAAATTATGACGACACTAATCCAAATATAAATAGTGTAAATTATAAATATAAAAGTTATAATATAACACAGTATAAGAGATAAGGAAATTGAACATTGAAATCAGCTGCGCTTTAGGGTTACAGATTATATCACTATACGGATCACTGTTCGGTGATTACTATTCGAGCGAGTATTATAGAGCAAGTACTATTAGTGCGAGTGCTATTCGAAGGCGTCTGACACCAGTATTGTTTAACGGCGTTACTATAGTTGTATCTGCGATTACAAAGTCTCTACTTCAACGAGCATTATGAATGTGACAACGCATATTCGTTGGAATCACAAAAGTGGCAATGAGTGTTCATTGCTATCACAAAAAATATTAATTTTTAATCTTTCCTTATTCGTTCCATTTTTTTTTACATTGTTTCATTATCTCTTTCGCCCTCTTTCATTCAATATCAATTTTAATTTTTTTCTTTCTTTCTGTGTTTTTTTCTTTGTTCTTTCCTCTTTCGTTCTTTTTTATACTTTGTTCTCTTTGATTTTCATTCGATATTGCTTTTAATAACTTCATTTACATTTTATCTCGTTAGTTCTTTTTTTTCTCTCTTTCTTTTTTCATTTTCAATATCATTGCGATTTTATTTTCAATATTTTAAAAGCTGCATTTATATCATTTTGTTTTTGCCCGCTCCTGTATTCCTTCTTATTTATCTTTTCGCCATTTTTCTGATTTTTATTCAATATTGCTTTTATTATCTTTATTTATATCTTTCCTTTTTCTCGTTTCTTCCTTTTCTTCGTTGGTCCTTTTTTCAACTTTCACTTTCACTGTGATTTTCATCCAATATTTAAATATCTACGTTTATATCATTCTGTTTTCGTCCGTTCCTTCTTCACTTCTTATTTATCTTTCACTCTCTTTCCGATTTTCATTCAATATTGCTTTTAATTATTCATATCTTTCGTTTTTGTTCTTCGTTTTTTCTTTCAACTCTGTGAGTTTTATACATTATTACTTTAATATTTTCTTTGATTTTGTTCGTTCATTTTACGTCCCTTATTCTCCTTTTTTTTATTGCGTCCTGGGTAAGGCGATAAACTACACAAGCGTTTTGGGAAAGACGATAAACTTGTCGCAGTTAGCTCCCCTTCATTTCCTTAACCCGTCACCAGGGGTCTCTCTCTCCCGGGAGTATAAACACGAGCTGACCTTTCGCCTCTTTCTCATCCCACGGCTTTTTCCACGGCTTCGCCCACGTGCGGCCAAACTGCCTCTCCTGGGGCCGAAACCTCGCACGTGGGGTGAGGTACAAAAACTTTCTCTTAACATCTCCAATATGTGAACTCTAATACACAACCGGCGTTTCCCATGTTCAGGGAACACGCTAAAAACAAAATTCACCCGTACGGACATTTCAATTCAACACACACACAATAATTTTCCATACAGACACTAACGTTTTATTCATGTTTTAAATGATGTATTTGTAACTCGTGTTTTAACCTATTTGTTAATAATATATATTTGTTCGCATACATGTATATCGGTCTTGTTTGTTTCTTTGGACTCCATTAAAGTCCAACATTTTTATGTAGCTGGACCCGCCAGCGGAAGCCTTAACCTAGAGATAACTCATCTTCTCTACTTCTTCCATTTCACACCACACGGCATCGGTCCCCTACAAACTACATCCGCGTCCTGAGTAAGTCGATCAACAACACCCGTGTCCTGGGTAAGATGATAAACTACGTTCAACATCAAGACCTCTGATCTGGAGGTTTTGAGGCGCGTGGAACCACCTCAATCTGACTCGGGATGGTAGCACCTGTTAGTCTCCCAAAACTGGGCATATAGTTAACACCCAAACCGTGGTTAAAACACTATGAAAGTGTAAAAATAGGTTTTAATACCAGCAATAAATTTTTTGAAGGAAAAACTATTACCTGCAATACATTATTACCAGCAAAACATTTTTGAGGAAAAAAATATTACCAGCAATACATTTTTTGGAAAAATATTACCAGCAATAAAAATCTTGTCGACATTAAATAACCCATTAAAGTTGATATGCCATAAACCAAACCAAACAACTCAAACCAAAACTTTTATTAGTCTTTCGATTTCTTTGAGATTTAAATCAAATATTGCTTTTAATTATTTATATAGTTTCTCTTTTCTTTCCTTTTGTCTTTCACCCTCTTTGTAATTTTCATTCAATATTTCTTTAATTATTTATATATTTTTTCATTTATTTATTTTTGTCTTTCACCCTCTGTGATTTTCATTCAATATTTCTTTAATTATTTATATAGTTTTCATTTATTTATTTTTGTCTTTCACCCTTTTTGTGAAATTCATTCAATATTTCTTTAATTATTTATATAGTTTTCATTTATTTATTTTTGTCTTTCACCCTTTTTGTGAAATTCATTCAATATTTCTTTAATTATTTATATAATTTCTCTTTTCTTTCTTTTTGTCTTTCACCCTCTTTGTGATTTTCATTCAATATTTCTTTAATTATTTATATAGTTTTCATTTATTTATTTTTGTCTTTCACCCTTTTTGTGAAATTCATTCAATATTTCTTTAATTATTTATATAGTCTCTCTTCTTTTTTTTGTCTTTCACCCTCTTTGTAATTTTTATTCAATGTTGTTTTTAATTATTTATATAGTTTTTCATTTATCTATTTATTTATTTCACCCTCTTTGGTATTTTCATTCAATATTTCTTTTAATTATTTATATAGTTTCTCTTTTCTTTCTTTTTGTCTTTCACCCTCTTTGTGATTTTCATTCAATATTGCTTTAATTATTTCTATAGTTTGTCATTTCTTTCCTTTTGTCTTTCGAACTTTTTGTGATTTTCATTAAATGTTGCATTAATTATTTATATAGTTTCTTTTTTCTTTCTTATTGTATTTCGCCCTCTTTGTAATTTTCAATCAATATTGTTTTTTAATTATTTATATAGTTTCAGTTTTCTTTCTTTTTGTATTTCGCCCTCTTTGTAATTTTCATTCAATATTACTTTTAATTATTTACAGTGGAATCTCGTTTGTCGAGCCTCTCACATGTCGAAGAAATCGGTTTTCGAACAGAAAATTCGAGATGAAAATGCCTCGGTTATCTATGAAAATTTCGGTTCTCCAACAACATTACCGAACCGAGCCGAATCTTGTTAACCGGATCGGAATCATTTCTGAGTCGACCGCCATGTTGTATACATTCAGGGTGTTGTGCTGTGCTTTTCTTTTCCAATTTTATTGTACTGTGCCTTTTTTTATCTTCATTAGTCCTCAGTCATGGCTACAAAGAAAGCTAGCAGTGATACTGGTAAAGAAAAAAGAAAAGTAAAGAGAAAAAAATATTGATGATATTGTTTCTACCTACCCAATTTCATATGGCAAATCAATGAACTATTTTATTCCCTTAAATAAAGAGACGATTATGTCTTTCCTTCCTTTTTCCAAACGATAAGATCTCTTCCCTTCCCCTTCCACTTACGCCATCAACTCTTCTACATGCAGGTACGGTAAAATTGAAGTGTTCGTCTATATTTTATATCTGTCTAGTATTGTTTTTTTTCTCTTAGATTTAAGGATTTTCATTAGATTTGTGTATTACTAGCAGCATGGCCCGGCGTTGAACGTGCTTGATTGAAAAATCGTACGACTCATACAGCAATCGCTATCACTTGACTTAAAATATTTTTACCCTTCCTTGCCTTTAAAGGAGTGCCCTTTACCGTGCTGATGTTGCTACATGCCTTACTTCTTGCCAATCTCACACTGCGAATTTTTTCTAACCACTATACTAGACATTAAATCTGTTAGGAAAAAAAGAACTAAACAAAATGAACACAAAACGATCAGCTTTAAAAAAGGACTTGTAACTGGAAAAACCGAATGAAAAAAGAATGTTAACAACAAATACATTTTCACACCCAACCCAGTTCTGCGGAATCAGAATCAATGTTGAGTTCAAGCAAGCGAATGATCCAATTGGAGTAAAGTGCCATGCAGATTTAAATTTTTCCCACTTGTGACGAATGCAGCTATCGATTTTTTTTGCATGCTAGCATGGTAGTTAATATTCGTGTCAGTCAGCTGTTGGCTCTTACGCTGGCCAATAGAATCTTCCTGCCTATTCGTGGCAGCAAGCTATAGGCTCTCACTCTGGGCAGTAGAAAATGGCCGCAAACTACATGAAAACTGTCGTAGAAGCATGAAAAAATCGATTATTTCCGCTATCGATGGGAGTTGGGAAATGCAAAGTCGGTCTTGGCCTTTCAGCTAACTTGAAGCACGTGCATGTAAATTTTGGTGCAAATCCGTCGAAAATTGCGGCCGTGTATTCGTTACACACACACACACACCCTGCCTTATATATATATATATATATATATATATATATATATATATATATATATATATATATATATATATATATGTATATATATATATATATATATATGTGTGTGTGTGTGTGTGTGTCTGTGTGTGTGTGTGTGTGTGTGTGAAACTCGTTTTCCGAAGAAATGTACAGTTAGATATATTTGAAACGACTTACACAAGTTGTTCCAGGTGAACCGGTATGGAAGAAGTCTATAACAACACAAAAGCCAAGGTTATAGATAAAACGTAAAGATAGATATTCGTAATTGAAAAACACAAAATTTACAAATACATAAAAAGAGAGAGTTTTAGTTTGATACTGATTGTTTTCTTTCTATTTTCTCGAAGTCCATTGGGTCAGTAGGGTCAAACATACTCGAATGAGCCGAGGGTGAGAAAGTGCGTCCTTGTATTTCGCTTTTTTTCATAAAACCGTTCCCATAAAAAATATATATATGAAAGGAAACACCCAAAATTAATCAAATACAATTAATGAAGCTCACCAACTTTCTTCCACCCAGCTATAAAAAGAATCTCTTTCTCTCTCTTTCTCTCTCTCTCTCTCTCTCTCTCTCTCTATATATATATATATATATATATATATATATATATTAATTATATTTTACTTCTATGGCTTTTCGGCGCCGAGAAGTTGAAATATCGCGAGGTCCACTGATTCACCTTAATATTGTAAGCTTTGATTCCTCAACGCAAAGGCAATCATTTATACGGCAGTTTCTACATCTCTCGGGTTAGGTCCTGCCTCTTGTTTTCAGTTTTGGTTTCTTGGTTAACCCTATGCTGGGACTGATAATGTTTTATTTTATTTTTTAACAATTTCAACATTCTTCTTCTCCTCCCCGTCCACCTTCTTCTTTTTCTTCTTCTTCATCTCGTCCTCCTTCTCCTCTTCCTTCTCCTCCTCCTCCTCCTTCTTCTTCTTCTTCTTCTTCTTCTTCTTCTTCTTCTTCTTCTTCTGCTGTTGCTGCTGCTGCTACTGCTACGTACCATCTCCTTTCATGCGTCTCCAAATATCATAACACTTGTGACCCATAGTAGTTTTTCTTCCCCTTCCAGCATCCATTCACGCAAGCTCGTCAGGTAGGTGGCTTGCTGCCTTCCTCAATCTCTTTCACTCAATACGCCCTGTGAGGGTACAGGTTCGAATCCTGCTGGCAAGCGCATATTTCTCTTTGATAAAATTTCTCAAATATTCAGGTAGGCCGACGAAAATAAATTAATATACTCTTTAATAAATAAGCCGAGTACGAATATCCACTAAAAATAACCTTTAAAATGAAATTAAAAAAAAATGTGTCGAATTAGTAAATAAAAATCCATTACCTTTGAAAATTACGACCTAAGTTTTCATATAACTATTTCCCAATCCATTAATATCTTGTTCGGCGTCTCAATAAAATCAACTATGAATACGGCCACAATATTCTGTCCATGTTTAGAAAATGTAAAATAACATTTCCATCACTCTAGAAACACATATACAAATTTAACCGTTCACTAAAAATAAATCCTTGTTAATGGCGTATAGAATAGCCGAAACCGCTAGGATATATAGAGTATTCGAAAAGATTTTACAAATTTTATGCCCAGAAAAGAAGTCAATTATACAAAAACAAAAAATTGAATAAAAACTTAACCACAGCACCTTGTCAGTCGTCATTAATGAAAATTGTATAAAAGAGGGATTGCTGCCCAAATACATGATTATATATATATATATATATATATATATATATATATATATATATATATATATATATATATATATATATATATGTGTGCAGGTATGCAGTAAAATAGGAAAGAACACGTTAGGTAAATAATCCGGTGTTCCTTAGTATTTTTGCTTTTATTTTCAAAAAGACAGTGCTCCATACAGCCCAAATTTTCGCTTGACGAGGAAGCGTGACCAGACACCTTAACTCAACATAATTCCAAAAATTATATTAGGGGTCTCGGCTCTCGCTTTTGAAACATGAGAACTCTTATGTAACGAAGGAATCATATTTTTAAAACAAAAAATATTATAATATATATATATATATATATATATATATATATATATATAGAGAGAGAGAGAGAGAGAGAGAGAGATAATCCTCAGTATCTGTCTATATTTCTGAGGTGGGGTATTGCAATTATTTACACTACTTACATTATCCGGTTCTCATCTTTGTTGCCATATTCACGAAGTTTCGGCCGTTATATGCCCGGCCTTCTTCAGGTGATTGGAATTTGGAACCGCATCGAACCGAACTCCACCACCCATACAGTGTAAAGAAAAGGATCGTTCGCTGCCTACATCATCAAGCAAAGATCATAAGTGGCGACCCAGAGACATATGACCAAGAAGTGGTTCAACACTTCGCAGACACCTCTTCCGAGTAAGCCCCCCCCCTATAGAGGAGAACATGACTAAGGACTTTGTGTACGCTATTCTGAGCAGTAGTCGTAAGAAATATAAAGGAGAAACAGGCCATCACCTTAAGACTGCAGTAATACCGTAAAGCCGTAACACGAGGTGGGCAGAAAAATCAGGCGTGCTGACCATATATGGAGGGAAAAGGGAGATCACCGCCCTGTGGGATAAGGTTGAAATAACAGACAGAGAACATCACTGGAAAATACGAAAACTTAAGGAATCAGCATATATGCTAGGCCACAGAAATCTTCCTTAAGCTAGCCAAACATAGACACGAATACAATATGGGAACCAGTTATACAGATTGAAAGAAAAAAAAAAACAATAATAAAAACTGTTAAATAATTGTAAAAAAAAAATGGTTACTGAGACATGGCCTAGTGGATAAGTGTAATCCAGTAACTAAACCCAAGGAATTTTGAGTTCAATACCAGGCTACAGCAGAGGTGAACAATAACTTAGAGATTTGAGTTCAAGAGAAATAACTGATTCTGTGATATCCGGAAGAGGCATGGCACGTGGAACTAGAACAATCTGGACGAAATAAAGTTCGACTCAAAAGTCGAATTCCAGTTAACTAGAAGTAGCTGAAATCGCGAAATTCCTGTGGTTTCCTTAATGACTTGTCTGCATGAATTTCAGAGTGCTACATGATTGGCAACTACGTCTCATCGTTTTACCGTTGAATAATTTTGTGATGTCAACGAATACTCGTTGCCACATTTGTGATGCCAACGAATACTTGTTGTCACTTTCGTAAAGCTCGTTGTAGTAGAGACTTTATAATAGCAGATTCAACTATAGTAACGCCGTTGAACAATACTTGTGTCAGACGCCTTCGAATATCACTCGCTCTAATAGTACTTGCTCTATAATACTCGCTCGAACAGTAATCCGTATAGTGATCAGAATAGAGAAATAGTATAGTTAATAGAGTAGAGAATAGCAGTCCGTATAGTAATAGAGGATAGTCTAGAAATAGACATTCATATAGTGATAGAAGAGAAATAGCGATCGATAGTTGTCACGATAATTTCCATATATATATATATATTTCCTTTATGGTGACATGATCTACTTAATTCATTAATGGGATCGCCTGTGTTTGCTCACTGGTGATCTATGTTCAAACTCAAGTGTCGGCAGCGACACTTTATTCCTATATAAAAAAATAACCCAGATGACATCGTCTCTTCTATTCTAACGGTTCTTTTTTCTCGTACTTCTTGCCTGTGGAACCCCATTTCTTGCTTCCCTGCCACCTACAAGCTTTAAAATCTTAAATGCAACGTCAGCCGCCATCTTTTGTCTTCCTGAATCTTTGATTTCTTTTCCTCGTTTCTCCTCATTAAATTCTTTACATTGTCTTTCAATTCCTGGAACCACCTGCGCCCTAGGGACATTATCGCTTTGCTTAGGGTGAAATGATTTAAATAAAAATAACGCTGAAAACATGGAACATATTTGTGTTACCCGTCGATTCTTTTCAAAGGTCAGTTACGGCTTTATATACTTTTGCAGGTATACCATCCTCACCAGGAGCCTTGTCGTTACGCAGATGGCGCAGAATATCTCGCACTTCATCTACCGTTGCGGGTGCAGTGTTGCAGTCGTATACATCGGTCGGTTCAACGGCCACTTCCGTCGCCGGAGTCGGATGATCGAGTAGCTTGTTAAAATGCTCTTTCCACCGATTTAGCCGCTCGTCCAGACCCGCGATAATAGCACCATCACGGGAGCGAAGCGTCTCACTCACCCCCGCAGTTCCGCGGCTCGCCCGTCTCACCATCTGGTAGAGTTTGCGATAATCGCCACAGACTGCGATACGCTCAGTCTCCTCGGCGAAGGCGCGCCAGTGCGCATTTCGGTCAGGGCGGACGGAGCGAGTTGCACGGCGCCGTAGATCGCGAAAGTTCGTAGCTCCCGTCAGTCGCGCTACCCTCGCCGTCTCCACCAGCCGAAGGCTCTCCCCGGTGATCCAGTTCCGATATCTTCGACGGGTAACACCAAGATGGTGTGCCGCTTCGACAGTGCCGCTTCGACAGTGGCAGATTTGAGAGTGTGCTATTCAATTTCTGGTTGAGGCTCTGGGCTTGGTTGGAGGAGAGAGAACCGATTGTGAAGTTCCAACCTGAACTGTTCTCCCAGCTTCAGATTGGCGACGTTGATTCGCTTCGGGATCTTGGTGGATCCCCTCTGCCCGCAGTCGCAGACGGAGGCTCGCGCGGACAAGTGTATGATCCGATCCATGCGCACTGCCCGTATCCGCACCGCGATCAGCTCGAGAGTCAAGTACAGAGCTTGCCCACCTCGTCCTCACCAGAATGTAGTCGATCGACGCCCGGAGGGAGAGCTCATCCGCGATGTACTTCTCCCTCCTTCTTTTCCAGGCTGGCGAAGACGTGTCGGTGGGCAGCTGAAGACGTGGGCTAGCACGATCAACGATGACCTAGCAATACTATCGCGTCCGCAAGTAGTTGGTCTTCGACGATGGAATCGCGAGTGACTCGCCATTTCGTGTGACCTGGCTCAGGATCGGCGGGCGTCGGCAGCGATGGTCCGGGATGCTGTACTTTCAACCCGACCAGGTTGAAAACCGATACAAGTCAAGTCGAGTCAAAGGTCAATTAGATATCAAGGTCGTTTTTCTTCTACCCATAAGCAAGGGAATCTCAATTAAATACAACTCTTGAAAAATATAAATACACCGAGTCAGTTGCATCATCCACCGCAAGAAAACTTGGTTCCCTGTGCCGAGCCAGGAAATTTTTCTCCCCGGAATCGATCCTCCAAGTCTATAAATCGACCATTCGTCCTTGCATGGAGTATTGCTGCCATATATGGTCTGGGGCCCCTGCTGGTTGCCTCAGGGTTCTTGATAAGATACAGAGACGGATATGCAATGTAATTGGCCCTGATCTGTCATCTATTCTGCAGTCGCTCTCTCACAGACGCGATGTTGCATCGCTCTGCCTTTTCTACAAGTACTTTCACGGTAATTGCTCCGAGGAGTTGCTTTCGCTTGTCTCTAGGCCTCGTGAATTTTAAACGTCCTACGAGGCTGGCATCCCGTTCCCACCCCTTCACCGTTGAAACTGTTAGATGTAGACGTCTCTTCTACTCCAATAGCTTCATGTCTCGCACATCTCGCCTATGGAACTCCCTTCCCTATTACTTTTTCCTTGACAAATACAATCTCCAACGGTTTAAGTGTAGCGTCAATCGCCATCTCCAGTTGTCTTGATCTATCCACTGCCCTTCTCCACATCCTTTCATCTTTCATTCCTATCTTCTCTCGTTCCAAATCGCCTGTAACCCCCTTGCCTTGATCGACCCTCCGTCTTTCACATCCTCTCCTTTACCACTCCTATCTGCTCTTCCTCCATCCCTTCTGTAACCCCATGCATGATAGTGGCCTCCAGCCTTGCTTGGGGGTGATACGCTTAAAAAAAAAAAATATCGAGCACTTTCATAACGGGAGCAACGCAATTTCCCTCTGCTTTTAGAAGTCACTAGATTCGTGTATTTGTAAAGTCTTCAAAATATGATATAAATAAAAAGAAAACATGCACGGTATCCGTCGGTTGGTCAAGATAAACGCGTATTTGCCTGCGATGTGTTCGCCTTTCAAAACTCGGTAAAATCTAGGGTTTTGAAAGATGATTCTCTAGGTCGGGAAGCAAGTAAGTAGGCTTGAAGCGAGACGTAAGAAAGGTCAGCGCATAAATAGATAGGTATGCAACACCTATGCATTTCTTTTTCAGAATATAGGGTAATAATCATATCCCGCTAAGTTTTACTGCTGCCGATTATGTAGTAAGCAGGTTTTTACATAATGGAATTTCTAGTCACACACTCAAAATTTTGAATTTCGAGTTTTCCTTCTCCCCTACTGCATGCCAACCAAAGCTTGAAAGTCCAATATGCCAACTGTTGACTACTTAGTAAGTATAGAAAAGGTTAATTTATGCCTTCCCAATGTTTATTAGTACAAAAGTGAACACAACTGGAATTTGAACACGACACAGAAGCCCCACTTTTAGCATTTCCCCAGGTAGCTATGAACAGACAGAATTAAGTAGGAGGATGTATAGGAACATAAATACATAGAGTCATAGGCTCAGAATTCGATAGGCAAGGAGATCTCTCTGACATAGAGAGATACTGAACATTCGCTGACGTCTCAGATATAGATAAATAATGCACATACGCTGACAAGCAAATGTTTTTAATATACACAATGAACATATATTGACAAGGAAATGTCTTAAATATACATAATGAATATACGCTGACAAACAAACCTCCTAAATACAGATTATGAACATACGCTGACAAGGAAATGTCTTAAATATAGATAATGAATATATGCTGAGAATGAAATGTCTTAAATATAGAAAATGAACATACGCTGACAGGGAAATGTCTTAAATATAGATAATGAACATAAGCTGAGAAGGAAATGTCATAAATATGGATTATGAACATACGCTGACAGGGAAATGTCTTAAATATAGATAATGAACATACGCTGACAAAGAAATGTCATAAATATGGATTATGAACATACGCTGACAGGGAAATGTCTTAAATGTAGATAATGAACATACGCTGAGAAGGAAATGTCATAAATATGGATTATGAACATACACTGACAGGGAAATGTCTTAAATATAGATAATGAACATACGCTGAGAAGGAAATGTCATAAATATGGATTATGAACATACGCTGAGAAGGAAATGTCATAAATATGGATTATGAACATACGCTGACAGGGAAATGTCTTAAATATAGATAATGAACATACGCTGAGAAGGAAATGTCATAAATATGGATTATGAACATACGCTGAGAAGGAAATGTCTTAAATATAGAAAATGAACATACGCTGACAGGGAAATGTTTTAAATATAGGTAATCAACATACGCAGAGAAGGAAATGTCATAAATATAGATTATGAACATACGCTGACAGGGAAATGTCTTAAAAATAGATAATGAACATACGCTGAGAAGAAAATGTCATAAATATGGATTATGAACATACGCTGACAGGGAAATGTCTTAAATATAGATAATAAACATACGGTGAGAAGGAAATGTCTCAAATATAGATAATGAACATACGCTGAGAAGGAAATGTCTCAAATATAGGTAATGAACATACGCTGAGAAGGAAATGTCTTAAATATAGATAATGAACATACGCTGAGAAGGAAATGTCTTAAATATAGATAATGAATATACGCTGAGAAGGAAATGTCTTAAATATAGATAATGAATATACGCTGAGAAGGAAATGTCTTAAACATAGGTAATGAACATACGTTGAGAAGGAAATGTCTTAAATATAGATAATGAACATACGCTGAGAAGGAAATGTCTTAAATATAGATAATGAACATACGCTGAGAAGGAAATGTCTTAAATATAGATAATGAACATACGCTGAGAAGGAAATATCTTAAATATAGATAATGAACATACGCTGAGAAAAAAATGTCTCAAATATAGATAATGAATATACGCTGAGAAGGAAATGTCTTAAATATAGATAATGAATATACACTGAGAAAGAAATGTTTCAAATATAGATAATAAACATACGCTGAGCAGGAAATGTCTCAAATATAGATAATGAACATACGCTGAGAAGGAAATGTTTCAAATATAGGTAATGAACATACGCTGAGAAGGAAATGTCTTAAATATAGATAATGAACATACGCTGAGAAGGAAATGTCTTAAATGTAGATAATAAATTTACGCTGAGAAGGAAATGTCTTAAATGTAGATAATAAATTTACGCTGAGAAAGAAATGTCTTAAATATAGATAATGAATATACGCTGAGAAGGAAATGTCTTAAATATAGGTAATGAACATACGCTGAGAAGGAAATGTCCTAAATATAGGTAATGAACATACGCTGAGAAGGAAATGTCTTAAATATAGATAATGAACATACACTGAGAAAGAAATGTCTCAAATATAGATAATGAACATACGCTGAGAAGGAAATGTCTCAAATATAGGTAACGAACATACGCTGAGAAGGAAATGTCTTAAATATAGATAATGAACATACGCTGAGAAGGAAATGTCTCAAATATAGATAATAAACATACGCTGAGAAGGAAATGTCTCAAATATAGATAATGAACATACGCTGAGAAGGAAATGTCTCAAATATAGTTAATGAACATACGCTGAGAAGGAAATATCTTAAATATAGATAATGAACATACGCTGAGAAGGAAATGTCTTAAATATCGATAATGAATATCCGCTAAGAAGGAAATGTCCTAAATATAGGTAATGAACATACGCTGAAAAGGAAATGTCATAAATATAGGTAATGAACATACGCTGAGAAGGAAATGTCTTAAATATAGATAATGAACATACGCTGAGAAGGAAATGTCTTAAATATAGATAATGAACATACGCTGAGAAGGAAATGTCTTAAATATAGATAATGAACATACGCTGAGAAGGAAATGTCTTAAATATAGATAATGAACATACGCTGAGAAAAAATGTCTCAAATATAGATAATGAACATACGCTGAGAAGGAAATGTCTTAAATATAGATAATGAACATACGCTGAGAAAAAATGTCTCAAATATAGATAATGAACATATGCTGAGAAGGAAATGTCTTAAATATAGATAATGAACATACGCTGAGAAAAAATGTCTCAAATATAGATAATGAACATACGCTGAGAAGGAAATGTCTTAAATATAGATAATGAACATACGCTGAGAAGGAAATGTCTTAAATATAGATAATGAACATACGCTGAGAAGGAAATGTCTTAAATATAGATAATGAACATACGCTGAGAAGGAAATGTCTTAAATATAGATAATGAACATACGCTGAGAAAAAATGTCTCAAATATAGATAATGAACATACGCTGAGAAGGAAATGTCTTAAATATAGATAATGAACATACGCTGAGAAAAAATGTCTCAAATATAGATAATGAACATACGCCGAGAAGGAAATGTCTTAAATATAGATAATGAACATACGCTGAGAAAAAATGTCTCAAATATAGATAATGAACATACGCTGACAAGGAAATGTCTTAAATATAGATAATGAACATACACTGAGAAAGAAATGTCTCAAATATAGATAATGAACATACGCTGAGAAGGAAATGTCTTAAATATAGATAATGAACATACGCTGAGAAGGAAATGTCTTAAATATAGATAATGAACATACGCTGAGAAGGAAATGTCTCAAATATAGATAATGAACATACGCTGAGAAGGAAATGTCTCAAATATAGATAATAAACATACGCTGAGAAGGAAATGTTTCAAATATAGGTAATGAACATACGCTGAGAAGGAAATGTCTTAAATATAGATAATGAACATACGCTGAGAAGGAAATGTCTTAAATGTAGATAATAAATTTACGCTGAGAAGGAAATGTCTTAAATGTAGATAATAAATTTACGCTGAGAAAGAAATGTCTTAAATATAGATAATGAATATACGCTGAGAAGGAAATGTCTTAAATATAGGTAATGAACATACGCTGAGAAGGAAATGTCCTAAATATAGGTAATGAACATACGCTGAGAAGGAAATGTCTTAAATATAGATAATGAACATACACTGAGAAAGAAATGTCTCAAATATAGATAATGAACATACGCTGAGAAGGAAATGTCTCAAATATAGGTAATGAACATACGCTGAGAAGGAAATGTCTTAAATATAGATAATGAACATACGCTGAGAAGGAAATGTCTCAAATATAGATAATGAACATACGCTGAGAAGGAAATGTCTCAAATATAGGTAATGAACATACGCTGAGAAGGAAATATCTTAAATATAGATAATGAACATACGCTGAGAAGGAAATGTCTTAAATATCGATAATGAATATCCGCTAAGAAGGAAATGTCCTAAATATAGGTAATGAACATACGCTGAAAAGGAAATGTCCTAAATATAGGTAATGAACATACGCTGAGAAGGAAATGTCTTAAATATAGATAATGAACATACGCTGAGAAGGAAATGTCTTAAATATAGATAATGAACATACGCTGAGAAGGAAATGTCTTAAATATAGATAATGAACATACGCTGAGAAGGAAATGTCTTAAATATAGATAATGAACATACGCTGAGAAAAAATGTCTCAAATATAGATAATGAACATACGCTGAGAAGGAAATGTCTTAAATATAGATAATGAACATACGCTGAGAAAAAATGTCTCAAATATAGATAATGAACATACGCTGAGAAGGAAATGTCTTAAATATAGATAATTAACATACGCTGAGAAGGAAATGTCTTAAATATAGATAATGAACATACGCTGAGAAGGAAATATCTTAAATATAGATAATGAACATACGCTGAGAAGGAAATGTCTTAAATATAGATAATGAACATACGCTGAGAAAAAATGTCTCAAATATAGATAATGAACATACGCTGAGAAGGAAATGTCTTAAATATAGATAATGAACATACGCTGAGAAAAAATGTCTCAAATATAGATAATGAACATACGCTGAGAAGGAAATGTCTTAAATATAGATAATGAACATACGCTGAGAAAAAATGTCTCAAATATAGATAATGAACATACGCTGAAAAGGAAATGTCTTAAATATAGATAATGAACATACGCTGACAAGGAAATGTCTTAAATATAGATAATGAACATACACTGAGAAAGAAATGTCTCAAATATAGATAATGAACATACGCTGAGAAGGAAATGTCTTAAATATAGATAATGAACATACGCTGAGAAGGAAATGTCTTAAATATAGATAATGAACATACGCTGAGAAGGAAATGTCTCAAATATAGATAATGAACATACGCTGAGAAGGAAATGTCTCAAATATAGATAATGAACATACGCTGAGAAGGAAATGTCTCAAATATAGATAATGAACATACGCTGAGAAGGAAATGTCTCAAATATAGGTAATGAACATACGCTGAGAAGGAAATGTCTCAAATATAGATAATGAACATACGCTGAGAAGAAAATGTCATAAATATAGATAATGAATATACGCTGAGAAGGAAATGTCTTAAATATAGATAATGAATATACGCTGAGAAGGAAATGTCTTAAATATAGGTAATGAACATACGCTGAGAAGGAAATGTCTTAAATATAGATAATGAACATACGCTGAGAAGGAAATGTCTTAAATATAGATAATGAACATACACTGAGAAAGAAATGTCTCAAATATAGATAATGAACATACGCTGAGAAGGAAATGTCTCAAATATAGGTAATGAACATACGCTGAGAAGGAAATGTCTTAAATATAGATAATGAATATACGCTGAGAAGGAAATGTCTTAAATATAGAAAGATATTGAACAAACGCTGACAGATGGGCATGGTACATAATAGGTGAAATCACGCTGCGTTTGTTATAGCAATTGATACATTTGTTCACTTGTAAAATCTGCATTAGCTTCATGACGATAACTAGATCTTTGTAAACCATTTTGCTTGAAATCTATTTTTAAGCCGATTAGTTGAGTACAAGTAAACCTTCAGGTGTAGGCGATCAAAAGGAGGCCACAATGACGAAGCCCCCCACCAAAAAAAAAAAAAAAAAAGAGAATGAAGAAACTTAATTCTATGTAAAGCATTTAAATAATAATAAAATATCAATTATGTGGCTTGTGTTTGAAATAAAAGCCGTGCCATAAACGATAAAAAGAAATAAAACGCTTTTCTCTGAAAAGGCAATCAATAAAGATGATCCATTTGTTATTTGGTACATCATTTTCGTTTGACTCGATGCCGGGTCGGTGAGTCCAGAGTATCTGGATAGTGGAGAAATAATAAGCTCCCGAAATAATCATTCAAAAAATATTTTTTCACATTACCATAGATAAAGCACTCCAGATAACAAATAAAAAAAATGTTTTTATTACATTAAAAACTGTAATACTGGTAGGGCTCCAAGTATATTTATTTGAATTTGGTTCACTTACGGAAGCCAAAAACAAATATGCTCATGCGACATGATTAGATAAAATTTAAAAACATATATTTTTTCGTTTTCAATTTCGTTATCTGCAGCGCTTTATCGACAGCAATATATGAAAAAAAAAAAAAACTCCAATTTCTAAATCTCTTTCTTTTTTTCCTTTTTTTTTCACATTTTTTAAAATCATGTGGTCTGAGTATATTTTGCTTTGGCTTCCACAGGGGTATCAATTTACAATGGATTTACAGAGTAAACTGGATTCAAAGTTATTATTTTTTTTTAATAATATTTTATCTTTAATATTCGTGATCTGGGACACTTAATCTATAGTAATATAAAAAGATAAAAAAAACTTTATTAATCATTATTTCTGATATATGGTTTTAGATTGGTGAAATTCTCTTCTAAAAGGAATACAAAGATGGTAACTGTCTAAAAGGGAAGCCCGTCAACTCAGACAATCAGTCTTAAGCCGTTTTTCAAGATTCCCGAATAAAATTAAAAAAAAAGAATAAACAAATGAAAGGAAGAAATCCGTTCTTGACTGAGTATTTCAATGATTTTTTCTGACTAATGGCCACTCCCTCTCCCTCTCTACATATATATATATATATATATATATATATGTATATATATATATATATATATATATGCATATATATATATATATATATATATATATATATATATATATATATATATATATAGATAGATAGATAGATAGATAGATAGATAGATATATATATATATATAGAGAGAGAGAGAATGTGAAACCCGAGTATCAACTAGAGCTGTCTTTTGTTAAATGTTGACGTTGGGTAGAGTTTTTTTTTGCTCTGTCAAGATAATCTGAGCATTGAGCACTTCACTGTGTAAGTAGGTCTTTGCCTTTTTGCCTTACTTTTTTTATTTTCCTTCTTCAGGATAGGTCGTCTGGCAAGTTGTCTGTTGGTCATACTAACATAGTTGTTTTTTTTAGTATCTCTCTCTCTCTCTCTCTCTCTCTCTCTCTATATATATATATATATATATATATATATATATATATACAGTGTAACCCGGATATAAGAGAGTTGTCGGGACCGGAGAAGAAGTCTTTTATATCCGGGTTTCTCTTATATCCGAGTTTGGTCTATTTTGTTTTATTAACACAGGCTCTAATTTGGGACCAGAGAAAATCTCTCTAATATCCGGGTTTATCTTATATCAGGGTCTCTTATATCCAGGTTACACTGTATATATATATATATATATATATATATATATATATATATATACACACATATACATACACACATACACACACACTCATATATATATATATATATATATATATATATATATATATGACTGTCATTGAAAACGGCCGACAAGGAAGATTTATTGAGTTTTTCCATCATTCTAACATTTTTTCGATTTTCAGAGTTTAAAGAATGTAGAAATTGTCCATAGAAATAATTGTTCCGAGCGCTTTCGGCTAGTTCTATAGCCATTATCAAGGATGTTGTTTTTGGATGATGAATTTCTGTGTGTTGACTTCCACATAGTAGTTTCGCTGTGTGGGGTTGTATGCTATTTTGGCGGCCAAGTGCTATGTGCGACGGTTGACCTGGGCATCACTTCTATTCTTAGAAAACATTTAACATGCCGTCTCCACTGCAAAATATTGTAAGATTCATAGCGGAAGAATAGTATTTAATCAGCAATGCTTCTCTAATGATGAGTTGTGTCCGACTATGTGATTTGAAAAGAATGTTTGTGCTATGTGATAGAATTTTCCTTAAAAGTTCTTGTAAATTATGAGTTAATAAATTTTTATTAATCGCACTCTTCTTCGAAAGATGGCATATAAGACGTCTACTTAAGGAGGTAGTGGTGTTTCCGATACAGGTAATTGATTTTTGACAAGTAACAGTCTTGTACTGGGGATTGAAATTGGTACATTATATTGGTCACCGCTAGTTTAGATTTGGTGGGATTATTTCGGTTGGTGAGGACAAGGTTTGCAGTCTTCCATTTTCTATAATATATTATGAACTTTATACGTTTTCCAGAATTTACAACAGAAATATGGTGTTTAATGATATTCCTGATATCAAATGAATGCTGATTATTATTACTGTGCATCTGGTTGCAATAAAATATGTTGATGTTTTATAGTGTTGTATTTTTGTCGTATATTTTTTGTAATAAATTTATTTGCTTGTCAATGATGTAGTTGAGAGAGTTATTGTTGACTATTGTTGGCTTTATGGGATCTAGTTTGCTTAGAAATATTTTTTGGGAAGAGGAATTTTGAAAACATAGAAGTGATGCCCATGTCAACTGGCCGCGCATAGCACGTGGCCGCCCAAAAAGCATACACCCACCACCCCGTACGTACTCCGAACACACAGAAATTCGTCACCCCAAAAACAACATTCTTGATAATGTCTATAGATGACTAGCCGAAAGCTTTCGGAACAATTGTAACTATGGGCAATTTCTAGAGTCTTTAAACGCTGAAAAAAGTAAAAATGTTAGAATGCTGGAAATATATATATATATATATATATATATATATATATTGCTGTTCAATAAAAGTGACTCACCTTATCCTTTGAATTTAGCTCAACTTTCGTTTCATCGGAAAAGAGAACATTCTTCCAGTCTTCTACGGTGAAATCTTTGTAATAGTGAGCCCATTCAAGTCTCTTGGCTTTGTTGGCTTTTCTTATTAGCGGCTTGAAAATTCGTGTACAAGATTTGTAGCCTTGGTCTAACAGCCACCGACGGACTGTTGAAGAGACAAGACTAACACCTTGCACTTCGCTTAGACTGGCTGCAATTTCTTGGCTAGTTATAGACCTATTCTTCGCAACTTCTCTCTTGATTACCCTGCCAGTTCTATCATCAATCTTTTTCTTACGTCTCCTTGTTTCCTTCCTTGGAGCAGGAGTGGCATCATTATGTGCCCTAAGCACTCGAGAGACAGTTGATTTCGAGATTATAGGAATTTCTGCAATTTCTTTCGTAGACTTGCCTGCTTTTGAGAGGGCAATAATAGATGCCTTAAGTGGTTGTACCCTTTCATCTGGTTAGTGACTTGAGTGGCTATTTCAAGCTTTTTTATACTGTATGAGGCTTTCTGGAATATTCTAGATTTAATTTAAGCTCTTCTTGAATTCTCTGGAATATTGTTCTATTATACAATAGTTTTCAATATTTTGTCAAAAGCTCTTTAAATTTACCAGTTTAATCATTAGAATACGATATCTGAGTCACTTTTTTGCCCAGAGTTTTTTCCTGAATCTCATTTATATCCAAATTTATAATTATCAATAGAATACATTGGGGTGAGTAAACATTTTTTCCTAGGTGGTCGGGAAGGAGTGTTTATATTAGTAAGATTAAAAATTATTTTAACAATAGACAAAAAATATTTTTAGTAAAAAAAAAAATCAGGTGAGTCACTTTTATCGAACAGCACTGTATGTGTGTGTGTGTACGTGTGTGTATGTTTGTGTTTGTGTGTCTGTGCGCATGCGCGTGTGTGTGTGAAGAAATATTTTTAAGGTATGCTTATTTATGTTTTAAAGTGCTCAATATTAGAGACAGAGCGTATGTAAATATAAAAGTGAACATTGAAGTCAACACTCAACAGTCTGTTGCTTCTGAGTATTGACTTCAATGTTCACTTATATATATATATATATATATATATATATATATATATATATATATATATATATATATATATATATATATATATATATATATATAGTTAACTTGTAGGCGCACAATATATGTTTTGGGAAAAACCACAAAATTTTCAGCTGCTTCTAGAACTGTCAGTGTTTAATACTGAATAGTGACCTGGAATTCTAAATCCAGCAGACGTTAATAATCTTTATGCAAGAAACACGAATCCTTTGATTGTGTCATCTGATAGAACAAAAAGTATTGCCTCTTCCTCATCCTTATCATTAATACGGATTGGCTTCTCACTTCGTTAAGATGACGTCAACCTCCAAAGGTGTACATGACTGAAAACTCTTTTCCACTTCTTCTTCTTCTTCTTCTTCTTCTTCTTCTTCTTCTTCTTCTTCTTCTTCTATGTGCCGTGTCTCTTCAAGGTTTTGGCGGTCATAGTTCTCCACAATTTCCTATCCTTTGTAGCTCTTAATAGATTTTGTTATCTCTTCTAAACGTTGTTCCGCCGTCCATTTAAAACTCGCTAGGTACATTATGCGTTGTTTTCCTCTATTCATTGTGGCTTCGGTTTGTCTTGTGAGTGTCAAAATTTCCAAGCCCTCTTTCCTCATGTTGTGCCACATAAATTTCAATTGTCTCTTCCTCATGCTAATTATAAGTGTCCTTTTTCTTTCCATTTTCTTCAAAAAAAATGTTCAGTTTAGGGTATTCCCAGCATCAATCTGTACGATAACATTTCTGTTACTTTGTCTTAATTTCCTGTTAAGATTGTATATTCGAGGATTTTAGATGAAAACCATTCAATAATAATAATAATAATAACAATAACTACCATAGTAATATCAACGATGATAAAAATGGGATCATGTAAGTGGGGAGATATTACATGTGGTTGTAGGGCACCTCGACGTGGTGTAATGATTAGCAAGCTTCTCTCGCTAGAACAATTACTATTGAGTAGTGAATTCGGTCCTCACCGTGTGCCGCATACTTCGGCCTTGTGCCACATCTACGCTTGGAAAATCACTATTAGATATGGTTGTATGATGATAAAAATGATGATGATAATGATAATAATATCTTTATCAGTCCGGGAATGGCATCAGCAATATTATCGGTGCTGATCGGGCATATCGGCTTCGGTCATTTTCCCGCCGTCTTAACGTAGGTTCCTTGTGCCCTTTTTTTTTTTTATAAATACGCTCATAATAATTGTTCTGAGCTTTCCTCTTCCGCTTCTCGACATAACGAATACAAACGCAGTACTAGATTGGAAGCTAGGTCTCAATTTTACTGTTGAAATGGCTAGATGTAACAGTCAGTTCTATCTAGCAGTTTCTTCCATCGCACTTCTCGTTTGTGGAAGTTTTTTCCTGCTTCTTGCTTTGCAGTCAAATTTGATCTTCAAAAATTTGTTCTCTCTCCTGAAAAACGTTTTCCTTTTTTCATATTCATTCACACTCAGTAACCCCTTACGCCATAGTGGCTTTATTGCTTTTCTTGGGTGAAATGATAAAAAATAAATAAATAATGAAAAAGTAATAATGAAAAAGAGAAAAGTAAGAGGAAAAGAATCTATAAATAAAAATGCAATAAAAAAAATCAATATCGATGCATATAAAGAAAAAAGTAATGAATATATATATATACACACACACACATACATACATACAATCTTGTGCAAATTAATTAAAATAACCTCTTTAGTTTCCTTTCTTTCACCATATGGTCAGTTTTAGACGCACTGAAGCGACAGGATATAATCGATTTCTATTTTTTTTATAGCTAGATAGATAGACAGATAGATAGATATGAATACGTTTAGTCAGATAGATATAAATAGGTTTAGAGAGATATAAATACTTTGATATATATATATATATATATATATATATATATATATATATATATATATATATGAATAGGCTTAAATAGATAGATATGAATAGGTTTCAATTGATAGATAGATATAAATAGGTTTGAATAGATAGATAGATAGATATAATAGTCATAGATAGATATGAATAGATTTAAATAGATATATATACGTTCAAATACATATATATATATATATGGAAAGAGAGAGAGAGAGAGATTGGATACGTAGAAAGGTCACAATGAGAAAGATTTATATATATGAACCAACCGTGCATACCGACATATACAAATAGACGAAGATAGACTGACAAATAGATGTAAGTAAATTTTCACATATAGATATATAACGACAGATGTGAACAGACTGAATTATCTAGCCAACAAGATACAAAGAGACGGAGAAAGATTTGTCGACATGAACACAAGATAGGCTCTGAAATGCAAATATTTGCTGAGTATTATAGTCAAGCGGTCTAATATGAATAACAACGTTTTCTTTCACCATACAAATCAGAACCATCTCCTTTCGCCCGAGATAAAATATCGGTCATTTGCTATATTTTCTATTTCTTTTATTTCACATGTCTATTGTCGTATAGCGGACATCGCGTACGCAATCTCGCTCACAATAACGGATTACACTGGTTGACAAATTGATTTATCGGTCAAAATAAAGACTTCATAAATTGAACTTCATTTGGTGACAGCGTTGCTTGCAAAAATTCCATCTTATAATTTTATGTCGTTGGACCCAGCCAGTGGCACTCGCTAATAAAATAACATCGGAACAGATTCTAAGATATTTTTCAAATATATATATATATATATATATATATATATATATATATATATGTATGTATATATATATATATGTATATATATATATATGTATATATATATATATGTATATATATATATATATATACCGATTTGATTCCTGTCAGTCAGTGTGATTATCCTAAAAATTAATTCGCTAAAATTCACTTATAACCCTGCCGTGCGCCGACGGCTTAGTGGTAGAATTTCCGACTGACACCATTTCAGTCGGGTTTCGATCCTAGCTCGAGGCAACCGGTCGTCTAGCCACACTGAAGATCTGCGAAACGGTCTGTCTGTGGATGACATATATATATATATATATATATATCTTTGGGAAAAAAATATATAAAGGGTTTTCCAATAACTTAGACCGATTTTAAATGTGAATTAAATTTAAGAGTCTAATGTTTTTCTTCTTTTTCTTTCAGATTTAAAAACTTAAGTAAAGGTGTGTATGTATACATATATATTTGAAATTTACAATTTTGTAGGAAATTTACAATCTTGGATGGTTTTATTTTCGTAAAAAGTTTTTTTTTTTTTTCATAATTGGTAATATTAAAATTTTTATTGCTGGTAATATTTTGTTTTGTCAAACATCTATTTGTGGTAATATTTTTTTTTCTTCAAAAATGTATAGCTGGTAATATTATTTTAAAAATGGTAATATTTTTTTTTCTTCAAAAGTTTTTCTCGGGTAATATTTTTTTACAAAGTATTTCTGATACTAAAACCTATTTTTACACTTTCACAATGCTTTTTACCTTTATTTTGGAGGTTAACTATTTGCCCATAGCTGGGACCCTAACAGGTGCTGCCACCCTGGGCCAGGGTGGACCTGGGAACACCAGCAATTAAGAGGCGGTTTCTACGATCCTCAAAACCTCCTTATCAGAGAGATGTTGGACGTACTTTATCGTCTTACCCTGGACGCGGATGTAGTTTATCGTCATACCCAGGACGGGATTCTGGTGAGAAAAATTGTCTAGCGCGACACAGTGAAGCAACTTTCCTAACATTAGACCTAGCAATTGACTCAATATAATCGATCCACTTCATGTTAGTGGGAAACCTGAGGCACAGAAAGCGCAAAGTGTTGCTCTTCTGGAGGTTAGTATCAGTAACGTTCTCTGTGGTGATTAAATGAAAGTATTTTTTGTTTTGGAGGCGTTACAATTTACAAGCCATTTCTTGCCCTAGTTAACTACTGGTTGGAATGCCTTTTCGAGTGCAGTTGCCAGTTTTACTTATCGAACCTAAGACAGGAAGAAATAATTGCGCCAACACCATAAATACCTAGTTGGGAATC
This sequence comes from Acanthosepion esculentum, assembly GCA_964036315.1. Taxonomy (NCBI): domain Eukaryota; kingdom Metazoa; phylum Mollusca; class Cephalopoda; order Sepiida; family Sepiidae; genus Acanthosepion; species Acanthosepion esculentum. Next base: position 38,089,637 of record OZ038485.1, on the reverse strand, counting down.
GTAGGAGAAAATAAATAACGTAGATCCCAAGAAAAAGCCATGGAGAAACACAGCATTAATGTAAAATGGACTAGAAGCGTGTCTGTTCAATCCGACCTTCATGAAGCGATTTGTTTCTGGATTAAGTCAAATATTTATTCAGAAAAACCGTAGCCCTTGGGACTGTGGAGAAGGTCAGTATACAGAATTCTGTCGAAATTCGCCGTTCTGATCTACAGCTTGATACATACATGTACTGATAGACTTTAAATACTTTGGCAATAAATCAGAAACGGAAGCCAATATTGTTTCTTTGAAAGCAGGTCGTGTGAAATGAGATATTAAAAATGATTAAAATTTTATTTCATGTGCAAAATGTATGTATGTATGTAGATGAGCGGTATTATGGTAATGTCACGTGATGAGTTCTTCTGTTAATATGTAACAGTATTACCAGTAGCATAGTCGGGTTATCGGCGGCTAAACTAATTCTTCCACCAAGGCCTGACTGATAAGGATGGTACCTAATCTCAGCAGGATATTAAAAAAAAGCTATATGTAAATGTACATATATATATGTGTGAAGATATGTACGTATATAAGTGTGTTGGGCAGCATGATTTATTCCGTTAGGTGCTCTGGCATTACCCACAATCTATAAATCTATCATTTAACTAATTTACATTAATCTTAGCGGGTTTAAGTTTAAATCCACCATCACTTATTAATTGATAATATTGGACCCTTGTGGCATAAAAAACTATTTGCTGTGAATCCTAGGAAAAGAACTTGTATAAGAAACGCCTCATAGTAGGAACCGATATTTAACGATACCTTACGCCATCCACCAGTCGTTAACACAAGCCCCGTCTCATTAACAAGGCGTATACCAGATGAGGACTGACATTGAAAATAAATTTAAAACAATGCTTTGAAACAGACACTTAGGGGCTGATGATAGCTACGTACAAACCAGCTTGAATTAGACTATCCCCATGTTGAGGTAATTTATTTTTTTGCCGTAAAAAATACATATACTCTGTCATAATAAATACATCGAGGTCTCTATGGATCAGTTTTAATAATTAATATTACTAGGGTCCACTCGGATTTTATACCAACGTAATATATATATATATATATATATATATATATATATATATATATATATAATAATTATTTATTTAAAAATCATAACATAAATATGTTATAAAATCACTACAAAAATAGCCATTTTGTTTCAACACCTCTGGTGTCTTATCAAGTGATGATGTTGAATATAGAATAAACCCTTTATTCTAAATGGGAAAATAAAAAACAAAAGTCAGACCACACCAAGAATATCTTGGAAAATAAGGATAAGATCATCAGCATACAACAACCAATCAAAAACTTTCAAACTTTGCTTGGAGGAAAAAAATAGCTATCATTACCTTCCCAGACCAAAATAAATTATTAAATAGAAGATCCGAGCTCATCTCAAAATGGAGACATGAAAACAAATTTTTACTACGTTACTTAAAAATCGAAAACGGAAAAAATAAATAAATAAACAAAATGACAATAAAATAAGCAAAATAAATTAATCCAAATAAATTACCAAATCACACCTGTTAGAATAGACGAAATAAAAAATAAGAAACAAAATCAATAAATAAAGTAAATAATAAACAAATTAGCAAACTATTATGACCAAAATATTAGTTAGACTATAAAAACCAAACCAAAAATCGGAAAAAATAGCTATGACTGTTATATAAAGATTTTAAAAAAATGAATAAAAAAAATATATACTACGTTACTTAAAAATCGTAAACCAAAAAGAGAAAATATACAGTATAACAAATAAATAATAACAATTAAATTGATCTAAATACATCCAAATATATAAATAAACTGACAACCGATATCGATAAACTAGCCGTTAGAAACAAATAAAGATAATCAATCCAAATAAATACATGAAGTAATAAACAAATTAAAAATTGTTCCCGCCAAAATAATTGTTAGAACAAACTACAACAATCAACCCCAAAATTGAACAAATAGCTTTAATTATCTTCCCAAACAAAAACAAAACTATTAAATAAGCTATATAAACAAATTTTTACTACGTTAAGAAAAACACCGATCAAAATAAAAAAAAAAAAAAATAAATATATAAGATAAGAAATAAAAAAAATTAAATAAAAACAAGCAAAATAATTTAACCCAAATAAATAAATAAACAAATAAACGACTTCCGGTAAAATAACAACCAAAATAGACTACCCACAATGCACCACTGACCCGTATAAATAAATAGCCGAGAAAAATAACAGCACTCGTGGCCTGACGATTGCATCTAGCATGAAACAGACTGTCGCCTCTAAGGGTTGACTTCTATGTTCACTTTTATATTTACACACGCTCTATCTCTGATATTGAGCACTTTATTCCATAAATATAGCACATCTTAAGACTATATTTCTTCATATATATATATATATATATATATATATATATATATATATATATATATATATATATATATATGTATATATATATATATACATACATATATGTATATATATATATATATACATATATATATATATATATATATATATATATATATATATATATATATATATATATATATGTATATGTATATGTTACAGCAAAAAACAAAAAAAATACCTCAGCATGTTGAGTTAATTTTTGTTTATTTGCTGTTAAAATATACATATGCTCTGTTATAATAAATACATCGAGATTTCTGTGGATAAAATTTCATAATTAATATTATCAGGATCCACCCGGATTATATACCAATGGATCGATTAACTGTACTATATATATATATATATATATATATATATATATATATATATGCAGAAATATAGTTTTAAGGTATGCTATATTTATGCGATAAAGTGCTGAATATCAGAGGTAGAGCTGATTATAGAGCTAATTATAAAAGTGAACATTGAAGTCAACACTCAGAGGTGACAGACTGTTTCCTACTAAATGCAATCATCAGTCGCAAGGAGCTGCTCTCGTGGAGCTGAGCGTCAGACATTCTAATGGGAGACAGGGATGGTTCCTTGTGGTGAGTAATAGAGAGCAGTTTTGTTAAACTAATGAAGTATAAAATTATCATTAAATATATGAGAACATTTTTTATTATTGTTGTTACTAACAGTAAATGTTTCGGATGATAATAATAAAGGAATAATTTTACAATTGAAAAAAAAAAAGTTCTATCTGTGGTAGAGTAGTTACCATCCAAGGCTATAAGAACCAGGATTCGACTGGAATTCGAAATCGGCTCCTACGATTTCTCCATTCGAGTCGCTATCCATTACTCCACCAAGCCTATCTATACTTTGAGTACTGCTGCCAAATCAGGTCTGGTGCACCTACTGTATATTTAGAAATTCATGCTGAAAGCCAAAGAAGAATCAGTAATATTACTGGTCCTGACCTATTGTCTCGTCTTCAGTCACTTTCACTTTCACTTTCACTTTCTCACATGCAGTAATGTAGTTTCTCTGTGCTTTTTTCTATAAATACTTTCATTGTAATTGTTCGGATAAATCCTTCGCGTTGGTACGAAAACTTTATAAATTGAAGCGTAGTATTAGATTGGCGACAAGTTCTCGCCAATTCAATTTTGAATTGGCTAGATGGAACCGTTATTTCTATGCTAACAATTTGTTTTCTCGTACTTCTCGCTTGTGGAACTCTCTTCCGGCTCCATGCTCTCCAGCTTTGATTTTCGAAAATTTGAATGTAACGTCAATCGTTATCTACTGTCTTCTTGATTACTTTTCTATTATTCTCGCTACTTCATAATGTTCTCATTTTATTTCTCTTATTCTTTCACACTCAGTAACCCCCGTGTCTTTGTGGCTTTACTGCTTTGTATGGGGTGAATATTTGCGTTCTGAGATAATCTTCTAAATGCGCAGGGGTATCTTTTAATCTGCCTTTAAAATTAACAACAGAATTCTTTAAATTTACTCGCCTCAGTAATAATCCTTGGGGGCCTTTGACACTATATACACACACACACACACACACACACACACACATACATATATATATATATATATATATATATATATATATATATATATATATATATATATATATATATATATATATATATATATATATATATATATATATATATATATAAACAAACACACACACATACATCAGTAAAATGAATTGGAGCTCTCTGATTGATTGGCGTTTGTTTACATTCGTAAAAACAATACGCTAGAATTAGCTGTTTCACTCTGCTAAATGATGATAGCTCAGCGGTAGAAACTCTGACTGAAACCAAATTGGTCGGGTTTCGGTCCTGGCTTGAAACATTCGGATTAGTTTCACTGAGGAGCTGTGATACAGCGAAAGAGTACTCTCTGCGAATAACATAATTAAGCTTTTGAAAAATATTTTTCAATTGAGCACTGTTGTGAGATAAGCTGATTCTATGAACAACAGCCACCTGCGCTAATGCAAACCTCTTCAGTAAAATGAATTGGAGCCCTCTGACTGATCGGCGATTGTTTAGATTCGGAAAAATTATCCACTAGAATTAGCTGTTTCTCTCTGCTGAATAATGATAGCTCAGCGGTAGAAACTCTGACTGACATCAAATTGGTCGGGTTTCGGTCTTGGCTTGCAGCATCCGGATGTCTAGTTGCACTGAGGAGCTGTGATACAGCGAAACAGTACTGTATGCGAATGATATATATATATATATATATATGAGCCAAGAATTTATAACTCATTTTCTTGATGGAAGTGAGTGTACATTGGTTCTAGAGGTCACTGTAAACGAAACTTTATTAAAATATTCGTAAGAGATAATTTTGAAATAATAAAAAATTATACGCAACATATATATCTATCTAATTTGATGTCTCTCACTCTCTCATTGGATATGTATTTATATATAGAGAGGCGAATGCAGACGACGAGAGTGAAAGATAGATAGAGGATACGTATATCTACACTGAACCGATTAGATAGATAGAGATGAAAAGATTGATATATATATATATATATATATATAAGTTTTATTTAATATGCGCGGTACTTAGTTGAAAGTGCTAAATATCAGTGATATGAAAAATTTCTCACAGTTAAATTCTTCTGCTCAGGACATTTCGTTTTGTTGTTAATAGTTACTTTGTTTTTAATAAATGAATTTCGTTTTTGCCTTGAAAAAGTCCTCATTTGACGAAATGCGTCTGCTAATAATACAGTTTTCTTATTGTCTTTTACCTTTATACATCTCTCTCTCTCTCTCTCTCTCTCTCTCTCTCTATATATATATATATATATATATATATATATATATATATATCTGTGTATATATACATATATACATTATTCGGACTATTGTCCTCATCTTTGTTGCCATATTTATTACAACGTTTCGGCCGTTGTACGCTCCGGCCTTCGTCAGGGGGTTGGAATGTCAAACTGAACCCTCTTTTTCGCTCACTGGGATAGACTCTTCCAGTTCCACGTGACATGTTTAATGAATGTCAGTTATCAGTTATCTCCTGTTAATTTCCCTCTGAAAGTTCTCCACTACCTTAACCTGGTATTGAACACACACTCTTTGGGTACTCTCTGAATCTAACTAACGCTTTTATCCACTGTGCCAAAAGACAGTTTATATACATATATACATATATATATATATTTATATATGAATATATTTTGATAGATAGATAGATAGATAGATAGATAGATAGATAGATAGATAGATAGATAGATATGAAAAGACTGATGAATAGATAGATAGATAGATAGATAGATAGATAGATATGAAAAGACTGATGAATAGATAGATAGATAGATAGATAGATAGATAGATAGATAGATAGATAGATAAGAACAGATTGTGATAGTTAGGTTTGGTGCAAAAATAATGTCTGATTTAAGGTCTATATTAAAAATGAAAAAGCCCATGATTATGAAAATATTTATTCGTTAACATAATCTTATTTCCTTTCTAGAACAATAATTCCATCTGTCAACAAGCTTATAAATGCCACGCCTGTAAAATTCCTGAGGTTTCGAAGGAAAAATAGGAATCCAACTCATTATCAGCCTCCTCTTCTGTCGTTAACCTAAGACCATCCAAATGATTCCCTAGTCCCCAAAATCAGGTGCAAGGTCAGGAGAATATGTTGAATCAAATAATATTTCTCAATCTAGCTCCCCCAAAAGATTTTTAGTCGGCCGAGCTGTGTGATGACATTCATTAATGTCATGGATGATGACACTCTTTCTGTTCCCTATGGAAGCTCGCTTAGCTTTAAAGCTGTTCTCAAATAAGGAAGTTGATCACAGTACAGATTAGTTGCAATTGTTTGATTGTTTTTAAACAGTTCGTAATAGACAATTCCTTCAATATCACACAATACACTCAACATTATCCTCTTAGTTTTTGAACTGATCACCCCCGTCGGCATTTAACGTTTTTGTAAAGTATCCACTTCTCATCATCTGTAACAAGCCAGCCTAAAAATGCTGCCTGAAGGTGTCATGAAAACAATGATTCACAACAAGCAACACGCTGTTGCAGATTCTCTGTAAACAGTTCGTGTGGGAGCCATTTACCAATCACTGAAACCTTTCCGACCCTTTTTAATTATTATAGCACGGTTGTATTGTCTACGTTAAATTATTCTGTAAATTCCCTAGAGGTAATGGTGCGGTTGTCTGTGACAACAGCTTCCAACTTTTCGGAATCAAGTTTTTGTAGATGACTCTCTTTTTGATCGTCTTTCAAAATGAAACCCCGATTTCAGAAAAGTGAAAACCCATCTCCTGAAACTTCTTTCATTCACTGCATCATCTCCAAAAGCGGTCTGAATCGACATTGATGCTGACACATTTATGAAATTTATACAGTAAGATATGTAGAATTTTATGTTTAGATGGGAAGACCATGGGTGTGAATACCGCGGAAGATCATGAAAAAAATTTTTAGAATTTGCAAAGGGAAAGGTATGAATTACTTATTGTGACATTCCTTAACTATGACGAGAAGCACACAATTCATAAATACTATCTAAAACTTTTTTCTAAAAAAATCGGGCATCACCTTTGCACCAACTTGATAGATAGATAGATAGAAAAAGACTGATATATATATATATATATATATATATATATATATATATATATATATATATATATATATATATATATATATGTATATATATAATAAATTTACTTATTTAAAAATATGGTTCCATCGCTACACAGGTTTAATATTTTTACTTTTACAAAACAGTGGCCTGTAGATTTGCATTGAGCATTGTTTTGTAAAAATAAAAATATTAATAAGAACAACGGATTATATATCTTACAGTTTTTTCTCTTTATCATAATATATATATAATATATATATATATATATATATATATATATATATATATATATATATATATATATATATATATATATATATATATATATATATATGTGTGGGTGTGTGTGTGTGTGTGTATATATATGTATATATTTATATAACATCTAATTCATCGAAATACATCGAAACGGCCGCCCAGTGCTTTCTGCATTCTTCTAGACTCGATGAATTACTTAATTATGGTTATCTCAAATCCTCCTTAATTTCTATCACTCATATATATATATATATATATATATATATATATATATATATATATATATATATATATATACATATATATATATATATATAGATAGATAGATAGATAGATAGATAGATAGATAGATAGATAGAGACTGTAATAGATAGATATATAGATAGGAAGAGACTGTAACAGATAGATAGATAGATAGATAGATAGATAGATAGATAGATAGATAGGAAGAGACTGTAATAGATAGATAGATAGATAGATAGATAGGAAGAGACTGTAATAGATAGATAGATAGATAGGAAGAGACTGTAATAGATAGATAGATACATAGATAGATAGATAGATAGATAGATAGGAAGAGACTCTAATAGATAGATAGATAGATAGGAAGATACTGTAATAAATAGATAGATAGATAGATAGATAGATAGATAGGAAGAGACTGTAATAGATAGATAGATAGATAGATAGAGACTGTGATAGATAGATAGATAGATAGATAGATAGATAGATAGATATAAAGAGACTGTAATAGATAGATAGATAGATAGATAGATAGATAGATAGATAGATAGATATGAAGAGACTGTAATAGATAGATAGATAGATAGATAGATAGATAGATAGATAGATAGATGGGAAGAGACTGTGATAGATAGATAGATAGATAGATAGATAGATAGATAGATCGGAAGAGACTGTAATAGATAGATAGATAGGAAGAGACTGTAATAGATAGATAGATAGATAGATAGATAGATAGATAGATAGGAAGAGACTGTAATAGATAGATAGATAGATAGATAGATAGATAGGAAGAGACTGTAATAGATAGATAGATAGATAGATAGATAGATAGATAGATAGATAGATAGATAGGAAGAGACTCTAATAGATAGATAGATACTGTAATAAATAGATAGATAGATAAGAAGAGACTGTAATAGATAGATAGATAGATAGTTAGATAGGAAGAGACTGTAATAGACAGATAGATAGATAGATAGATAGATAGATAGATAGATAGATAGATAGATAGATAGGAAGAGACTGTAATAGATAGATAGATAGATAGATAGATACAGACTGTGATAGATAGATAGATAGATAGATAGATAGATAGATAGATAGATAGATATGAAGAGACTGTAATAGATAGATAGATAGATAGATAGATATGAAGAGACTGTAATAGATAGATAGATAGATAGATAGATAGATAGATAGATAGATAGATAGATGGGAAGAGACTGTGATAGATAGATAGATAGATAGATAGATAGATAGATAGATAGATAGATAGATAGATAGATAGATCGGAAGAGACTGTAATAGATAGATAGATAGATAGGAAGAGACTGTAATAGATAGATAGATAGGAAGAGACTGTAATAGATAGATAGATAGATAGATAGGAAGAGACTGTGATAGGTAGATAGATAGATATGAAGAGACTGTAATAGATAGATAGATAGATACATGGATAGATAGATAGATATGAAGAGACTGTAATAGATAGATAGATAGATAGGAAGAGACTGTGATAGAGAGATAGATAGATAGATAGGAAGAGACTGTAATAGATAGATAGATAGATAGATAGATAGATAGATAGATAGATAGATAGATAGATAGATATGAAGAGACTGTAATAGATAGATAGATAGATAGATAGATAGATAGATAGATAGGAAGAGACTGTAATAGATAGATAGATAGATAGATAGATAGGAAGAGACTGTAATAGATAGATAGATACATAGATAGATAGATAGATAGATAGATAGGAAGAGACTCTAATAGATAGATAGATAGATACTGTAATAAATAGATAGATAGATAGATAGATAGATAGATAGGAAGAGACTGTAATAGATAGATAGATAGATAGATAGATAGATAGAGACTGTGATAGATAGATAGATAGATAGATAGATAGATAGATAGATAGATAGATATAAAGAGACTGTAATAGATAGATAGATAGATAGATAGATAGATAGATATGAAGAGACTGTAATAGATAGATAGATAGATAGATAGATAGATAGATGGGAAGAGACTGTGAAAGATAGATAGATAGATAGATAGATAGATAGATAGATAGATAGATAGATAGATAGATAGATAGATCAGAAGAGACTGTAATAGATAGATAGATAGGAAGAGACTGTAATAGATAGATAGATAGATAGATAGATAGGAAGAGACTGTAATAGATAGATAGATAGATAGATAGATAGATAGGAAGAGACTGTAATAGATAGATAGATAGATAGATAGATAGATAGATAGATAGATAGGAAGAGACTCTAATAGACAGATAGATAGATAGATAGATAGATAGATAGATAGGAAGAGACTGTAATAGATAGATAGATCGATAGATAGATAGATACAGACTGTGATAGATAGATAGATAGATAGATAGATAGATAGATAGATAGATAGATAGATATGAAGAGACTGTAATAGATAGATAGATAGATAGATAGATAGATAGATAGATATGAAGAGACTGTAATAGATAGATAGATAGATAGATAGATAGATAGATAGATAGATAGATAGATGGGAAGAGACTGTGATAGATAGATAGATAGATAGATAGATAGATAGATAGATAGATAGATAGATCGGAAGAGACTGTAATAGATAGATAGATAGATAGGAAGAGACTGTAATAGATAGATAGATAGGAAGAGACTGTAATAGATAGATAGATAGATAGGAAGAGACTGTGATAGGTAGATAGATATGAAGAGACTGTAATAGATAGATAGATAGATACATGGATAGATAGATAGATATGAAGAGACTGTAATAGATAGATAGATAGATAGATAGATAGATAGGAAGAGACTGTGATAGAGAGATAGATAGATAGATAGATAGGAAGAGACTGTAATAGATAGATAGATAGATAGATAGATAGATAGATAGATAGATAGATAGATAGATATGAAGAGACTCTAATAGATAGATAGATAGATACTGTAATAAATAGATAGATAGATAGATAGATAGATAGGAAGAGACTGTAATAGATAGATAGATAGATAGATAGATAGATAGATAGATAGATAGATAGAGACTGTGATAGATAGATAGATAGATAGATAGATAGATAGATATAAAGAGACTGTAATAGATAGATAGATAGATAGATAGATAGATAGATAGATAGATAGATAGATATGAAGAGACTGTAATAGATAGATAGATAGATAGATAGATAGATAGATGGGAAGAGACTGTGAAAGATAGATAGATAGATAGATAGATAGATCGGAAGAGACTGTAATAGATAGATAGATAGGAAGAGACTGTAATAGATAGATAGATAGATAGATAGATAGATAGGAAGAGACTGTAATAGATAGATAGATAGATAGATAGATAGATAGATAGATAGATAGATAGATAGATAGATAGATAGATAGGAAGAGACTGTAATAGATAGATAGATAGATAGATAGATAGATAGATAGATAGGAAGAGACTCTAATAGATAGATAGATAGATACTGTAATAAATAGATAGATAGATAAGAAGAGACTGTAATAGATAGATAGATAGATAGGAAGAGACTGTAATAGACAGACAGATAGATAGATAGATAGATAGATAGGAAGAGACTGTAATAGATAGATAGATAGATAGATACAGACTGTGATAGATAGATAGATAGATAGATAGATAGATAGATAGATAGATAGATAGATAGATAGATAGATATGAAGAGACTGTAATAGATAGATAGATAGATAGATATGAAGAGACTGTAATAGATAGATAGATAGATAGATAGATAGATGGGAAGAGACTGTGATAGATAGATAGATAGATAGATAGATAGATAGATAGATAGATCGGAAGAGACTGTAATAGATAGATAGATAGATAGGAAGAGACTGTAATAGATAGATAGATAGGAAGAGACTGTAATAGATAGATAGATAGATAGGAAGAGACTGTGATAGGTAGATAGATAGATATGAAGAGACTGTAATAGATAGATAGATAGATACATGGATAGATAGATAGATATGAAGAGACTGTAATAGATAGATAGATAGATAGATAGATAGATAGGAAGAGACTGTGATAGAGAGATAGATAGATAGATAGATAGATAGGAAGAGACTGTAATAGATAGATAGATAGATAGATAGATAGATAGATAGATAGATAGATAGATAGATATGAAGAGACTGTAATAGATAGATAGATAGATAGATAGATAGATAGATAGATAGATAGATGGGAAGAGACTGTGATAGATAGATAGATAGATAGATAGATAGATAGATAGATAGATAGATAGATAGATCGGAAGAGACTGTAATAGATAGATAGATAGATAGGAAGAGACTGTAATAGATAGATAGATAGGAAGAGACTGTAATAGATAGATAGATAGATAGATAGGAAGAGACTGTGATAGGTAGATAGATAGATATGAAGAGGCTGTAATAGATAGATAGATAGATACATGGATAGATAGATAGATATGAAGAGACTGTAATAGATAGATAGATAGATAGATAGGAAGAGACTGTGATAGAGAGATAGATAGATAGATAGGAAGAGACTGTAATAGATAGATAGATAGATAGATAGATAGATAGATAGATAGATAGATAGATATGAAGAGACTGTAATAGATAGATAGATAGATAGATAGATAGATAGATAGATAGATAGATAGATAGATAGATAGATAGGAAGAGACTGTAATAGATAGATAGATAGATAGATAGATAGGAAGAGACTGTAATAGATAGATAGATACATAGATAGATAGATAGATAGATAGATAGATAGATAGGAAGAGACTCTAATAGATAGATAGATACTGTAATAAATAGATAGATAGATAGATAGATAGATAGATAGATAGATAGATAGATAGGAAGAGACTGTAATAGATAGATAGATAGATAGATAGATAGATAGATAGATAGATAGATAGATAGATAGATAGATATAAAGAGACTGTAATAGATAGATAGATAGATAGATAGATAGATAGATAGATAGATATGAAGAGACTGTAATAGATAGATAGATAGATAGATAGATAGATGGGAAGAGACTGTGAAAGATAGATAGATAGATAGATAGATAGATAGATAGATAGATCGGAAGAGACTGTAATAGATAGATAGATAGGAAGAGACTGTAATAGATAGATAGATAGATAGATAGATAGATAGATAGATAGATAGGAAGAGACTGTAATAGATAGATAGATAGATAGATAGATAGATAGATAGATAGATAGGAAGAGACTGTAATAGATAGATAGATAGATAGATAGATAGATAGATAGATAGATAGATAGGAAGAGACTCTAATAGACAGATAGATAGATAGATAGATAGATAGATAGGAAGAGACTCTAATAGATAGATAGATAGATAGATAGATACAGACTGTGATAGATAGATAGATAGATAGATAGATAGATAGATAGATATAAAGAGACTGTAATAGATAGATAGATAGATAGATAGATAGATAGATAGATAGATAGATATGAAGAGACTGTAATAGATAGATAGATAGATAGATAGATGGGAAGAGACTGTGAAAGATAGATAGATAGATAGATAGATAGATAGATAGATAGATAGATAGATAGATAGATAGATAGATAGATAGATCAGAAGAGACTGTAATAGATAGATAGATAGGAAGAGACTGTAATAGATAGATAGATAGATAGATAGATAGGAAGAGACTGTAATAGATAGATAGATAGATAGATAGATAGATAGATAGATAGATAGGAAGAGACTGTAATAGATAGATAGATAGATAGATAGATAGATAGGAAGAGACTCTAATAGACAGATAGATAGATAGATAGATAGATAGATAGATAGGAAGAGACTGTAATAGATAGATAGATAGATAGATAGATAGATACAGACTGTGATAGATAGATAGATAGATAGATAGATAGATAGATAGATAGATATGAAGAGACTGTAATAGATAGATAGATAGATAGATAGATAGATATGAAGAGACTGTAATAGATAGATAGATAGATAGATAGATAGATAGATAGATAGATGGGAAGAGACTGTGATAGATAGATAGATAGATAGATAGATAGATAGATAGATAGATAGATAGATCGGAAGAGACTGTAATAGATAGATAGATAGATAGATAGGAAGAGACTGTAATAGATAGATAGATAGGAAGAGACTGTAATAGATAGATAGATAGATAGGAAGAGACTGTGATAGGTAGATAGATATGAAGAGACTGTAATAGATAGATAGATAGATACATGGATAGATAGATAGATATGAAGAGACTGTAATAGATAGATAGATAGATAGATAGATAGGAAGAGACTGTGATAGAGAGATAGATAGATAGATAGATAGGAAGAGACTGTAATAGATAGATAGATAGATAGATAGATAGATAGATAGATAGATAGATAGATATGAAGAGACTCTAATAGATAGATAGATAGATACTGTAATAAATAGATAGATAGATAGATAGATAGATAGATAGATAGATAGATAGATAGATAGGAAGAGACTGTAATAGATAGATAGATAGATAGATAGATAGATAGATAGATAGATAGAGACTGTGATAGATAGATAGATAGATAGATAGATAGATAGATAGATATAAAGAGACTGTAATAGATAGATAGATAGATAGATAGATAGATATGAAGAGACTGTAATAGATAGATAGATAGATAGATAGATAGATAGATGGGAAGAGACTGTGAAAGATAGATAGATAGATAGATAGATAGATAGATCGGAAGAGACTGTAATAGATAGATAGATAGGAAGAGACTGTAATAGATAGATAGATAGATAGATAGATAGATAGATAGATAGATAGGAAGAGACTGTAATAGATAGATAGATAGATAGATAGATAGATAGATAGATAGATAGATAGGAAGAGACTGTAATAGATAGATAGATAGATAGATAGATAGATAGATAGGAAGAGACTCTAATAGATAGATAGATAGATACTGTAATAAATAGATAGATAGATAAGAAGAGACTGTAATAGATAGATAGATAGATAGGAAGAGACTGTAATAGACAGACAGATAGATAGATAGATAGATAGATAGGAAGAGACTGTAATAGATAGATAGATAGATAGATACAGACTGTGATAGATAGATAGATAGATAGATAGATAGATAGATAGATATGAAGAGACTGTAATAGATAGATAGATAGATAGATATGAAGAGACTGTAATAGATAGATAGATAGATAGATAGATAGATAGATAGATAGATAGATAGATGGGAAGAGACTGTGATAGATAGATAGATAGATAGATAGATAGATAGATAGATAGATAGATAGATAGATAGATAGATCGGAAGAGACTGTAATAGATAGATAGATAGATAGGAAGAGACTGTAATAAATAGATAGATAGGAAGAGACTGTAATAGATAGATAGATAGATAGGAAGAGACTGTGATAGGTAGATAGATAGATATGAAGAGACTGTAATAGATAGATAGATAGATACATGGATAGATAGATAGATATGAAGAGACTGTAATAGATAGATAGATAGATAGATAGATAGATAGGAAGAGACTGTGATAGAGAGATAGATAGATAGATAGATAGATAGATAGGAAGAGACTGTAATAGATAGATAGATAGATAGATAGATAGATAGATAGATAGATAGATATGAAGAGACTGTAATAGATAGATAGATAGATAGATAGATAGATAGATAGATAGATAGATAGATAGATAGATAGATGGGAAGAGACTGTGATAGATAGATAGATAGATAGATAGATAGATAGATAGATAGATCGGAAGAGACTGTAATAGATAGATAGATAGATAGGAAGAGACTGTAATAGATAGATAGATAGGAAGAGACTGTAATAGATAGATAGATAGATAGATAGGAAGAGACTGTGATAGGTAGATAGATAGATATGAAGAGACTGTAATAGATAGATAGATAGATACATGGATAGATAGATAGATATGAAGAGACTGTAATAGATAGATAGATAGATAGATAGGAAGAGACTGTGATAGAGAGATAGATAGATAGATAGGAAGAGACTGTAATAGATAGATAGATAGATAGATAGATAGATAGATAGATAGATATGAAGAGACTGTAATAGATAGATAGATAGATAGATAGATAGATAGATAGATAGATAGATAGATAGATAGGAAGAGACTGTAATAGATAGATAGATAGATAGATAGATAGGAAGAGACTGTAATAGATAGATAGATACATAGATAGATAGATAGATAGATAGATAGATAGGAAGAGACTCTAATAGATAGATAGATAGATACTGTAATAAATAGATAGATAGATAGATAGATAGATAGATAGATAGGAAGAGACTGTAATAGATAGATAGATAGATAGATAGATAGATAGATAGAGAGATAGAGACTGTGATAGATAGATAGATAGATAGATAGATAGATAGATAGATAGATATAAAGAGACTGTAATAGATAGATAGATAGATAGATAGATAGATAGATAGATATGAAGAGACTGTAATAGATAGATAGATAGATAGATAGATAGATAGATGGGAAGAGACTGTGAAAGATAGATAGATAGATAGATAGATAGATAGATAGATAGATAGATAGATAGATAGATAGATAGATCGGAAGAGACTGTAATAGATAGATAGATAGGAAGAGACTGTAATAGATAGATAGATAGATAGATAGATAGGAAGAGACTGTAATAGATAGATAGATAGATAGATAGATAGATAGATAGATAGATAGATAGGAAGAGACTGTAATAGATAGATAGATAGATAGATAGATAGGAAGAGACTCTAATAGACAGATAGATAGATAGATAGATAGATAGATAGGAAGAGACTGTAATAGATAGATAGATAGATAGATAGATACAGACTGTGATAGATAGATAGATAGATAGATAGATAGATAGATAGATAGATAGATAGATAGATAGATATGAAGAGACTGTAATAGATAGATAGATAGATAGATAGATATGAAGAGACTGTAATAGATAGATAGATAGATAGATAGATAGATAGATAGATGGGAAGAGACTGTGATAGATAGATAGATAGATAGATAGATAGATAGATAGATAGATAGATAGATAGATAGATAGATAGATAGATAGATCGGAAGAGACTGTAATAGATAGATAGATAGATAGGAAGAGACTGTGATAGGTAGATAGATATGAAGAGACTGTAATAGATAGATAGATAGATACATGGATAGATAGATAGATATGAAGAGACTGTAATAGATAGATAGATAGATAGATAGGAAGAGACTGTGATAGAGAGATAGATAGATAGATAGATAGGAAGAGACTGTAATAGATAGATAGATAGATAGATAGATAGATAGATAGATAGATAGATATGAAGAGACTGTAATAGATAGATAGATACATAGATAGATAGATAGATAGATAGATAGGAAGAGACTCTAATAGATAGATAGATAGATACTGTAATAAATAGATAGATAGATAGATAGATAGATAGGAAGAGACTGTAATAGATAGATAGATAGATAGATAGATAGATAGATAGAGACTGTGATAGATAGATAGATAGATAGATAGATAGATAGATAGATAGATATAAAGAGACTGTAATAGATAGATAGATAGATAGATAGATAGATATGAAGAGACTGTAATAGATAGATAGATAGATAGATAGATAGATAGATGGGAAGAGACTGTGAATGATAGATAGATAGATAGATAGATAGATAGATAGATAGATAGATAGATCGGAAGAGACTGTAATAGATAGATAGATAGGAAGAGACTGTAATAGATAGATAGATAGATAGATAGATAGATAGATAGATAGGAAGAGACTGTAATAGATAGATAGATAGATAGATAGATAGATAGATAGATAGATAGATAGGAAGAGACTGTAATAGATAGATAGATAGATAGATAGATAGATACATAGATAGATAGATAGATAGGAAGAGACTCTAATAGATAGATAGATAGATACTGTAATAAATAGATAGATAGATAAGAAGAGACTGTAATAGATAGATAGATAGATAGGAAGAGACTGTAATAGACAGACAGATAGATAGATAGATAGATAGATAGATAGGAAGAGACTGTAATAGATAGATAGATAGATAGATACAGACTGTGATAGATAGATAGATAGATAGATAGAT
The DNA here is from genome assembly GCA_964036315.1 of Acanthosepion esculentum. NCBI lineage: Eukaryota > Metazoa > Mollusca > Cephalopoda > Sepiida > Sepiidae > Acanthosepion > Acanthosepion esculentum. Next base: position 38,071,774 of record OZ038485.1, on the reverse strand, counting down.
AGATAGATAGATAGATAGATAGATATGAAGAGACTGTAATAGATAGATAGATAGATAGATATGAAGAGACTGTAATAGATAGATAGATAGATAGATAGATAGATAGATGGGAAGAGACTGTGATAGATAGATAGATAGATAGATAGATAGATAGATCGGAAGAGACTGTAATAGATAGATAGATAGATAGATAGATAGATAGGAAGAGACTGTAATAGATAGATAGATAGGAAGAGACTGTAATAGATAGATAGATAGATAGGAAGAGACTGTGATAGGTAGATAGATAGATATGAAGAGACTGTAATAGATAGATAGATAGATACATGGATAGATAGATAGATATGAAGAGACTGTAATAGATAGATAGATAGATAGATAGATAGATAGGAAGAGACTGTGATAGAGAGATAGATAGATAGATAGATAGATAGATAGGAAGAGACTGTAATAGATAGATAGATAGATAGATAGATAGATAGATAGATAGATAGATAGATAGATATGAAGAGACTGTAATAGATAGATAGATAGGAAGAGACTGTAATAGATAGATAGATAGATAGGAAGAGACTGTGATAGCTAGATAGATATGAAGAGACTGTAATAGATAGATAGATAGATACATGGATAGATAGATAGATATGAAGAGACTGTAATAGATAGATAGATAGATAGATAGGAAGAGACTGTGATAGAGAGATAGATAGATAGATAGATAGGAAGAGACTGTAATAGATAGATAGATAGATAGATAGATAGATAGATAGATATGAAGAGACTGTAATAGATAGATAGATACATAGATAGATAGATAGATAGATAGATAGATAGAGACTGTGATAGATAGATAGATAGATAGATAGATAGATAGATAGATAGATAGATATAAAGAGACTGTAATAGATAGATAGATAGATAGATAGATATGAAGAGACTGTAATAGATAGATAGATAGATAGATAGATAGATAGATAGATAGATAGATGGGAAGAGACTGTGAAAGATAGATAGATAGATAGATAGATAGATAGATAGATAGATAGATAGATCGGAAGAGACTGTAATAGATAGATAGATAGGAAGAGACTGTAATAGATAGATAGATAGATAGATAGATAGATAGATAGATAGATAGATAGGAAGAGACTGTAATAGATAGATAGATAGATAGATAGATAGATAGATAGGAAGAGACTGTAATAGATAGATAGATAGATAGATAGATAGATACATAGATAGATAGATAGATAGGAAGAGACTCTAATAGATAGATAGATAGATACTGTAATAAATAGATAGATAGATAAGAAGAGACTGTAATAGATAGATAGATAGATAGGAAGAGACTGTAATAGACAGACAGATAGATAGATAGATAGATAGATAGATAGATAGGAAGAGACTGTAATAGATAGATAGATAGATAGATACAGACTGTGATAGATAGATAGATAGATAGATAGATAGATAGATAGATAGATAGATATGAAGAGACTGTAATAGATAGATAGATAGATAGATATGAAGAGACTGTAATAGATAGATAGATAGATAGATAGATAGATGGGAAGAGACTGTGATAGATAGATAGATAGATAGATAGATAGATAGATAGATAGATAGATAGATAGATAGATCGGAAGAGACTGTAATAGATAGATAGATAGATAGATAGATAGGAAGAGACTGTAATAGATAGATAGATAGGAAGAGACTGTAATAGATAGATAGATAGATAGGAAGAGACTGTGATAGGTAGATAGATAGATATGAAGAGACTGTAATAGATAGATAGATAGATACATGGATAGATAGATAGATATGAAGAGACTGTAATAGATAGATAGATAGATAGATAGATAGATAGGAAGAGACTGTGATAGAGAGATAGATAGATAGATAGATAGATAGATAGGAAGAGACTGTAATAGATAGATAGATAGATAGATAGATAGATAGATAGATAGATATGAAGAGACTGTAATAGATAGATAGATAGATAGATAGATAGGAAGGCAAAGACTGAAGTAGATTATATTTCACATATGCTTTCAAAATAAACTTTTTAAAAGAGGAAACAATTTTTCAAAACTATGAAATTTCCTCATGAATCATGAGCCTGTCGTTCTGAGTCGAGACTGACATTACATTTGCAATAACATAATCATCCAACAAACATTGCCCAAAATGACATTCTAATTTCACGTCGGTGCCACGCAACCCATCAGTCCACGCACTCTACAGCCTACACTGCATTCCTTCGAGATTCGTAATCGTGCACCTCCCAAGTCCATTCTATCTGTCGTTTCTGTAAACCTATTGTTTTTACCATCTTTATAATAATTTTTAATTTTTCCATCTATTTTCTTTATACTGTTTAGTCGTTGGCTCCCGAGAGTAAGGGACTCCACAAATATGTATCCAGTTCCAGGAAATCTGTCTGCAGGAAACTGGACAACGTCTTCTTATTCCAACCTACGCGTACCAATGTCCTTGTGCCATATACCATTTAAGTGGGATGATGTCTAAATACCGATCTTTTTTCTTCGTTTGCTCTTTAAGTTTCATTTATGATCGTCTTTTCGCCTTTTCTTCTTATTTTGTCACTTCTTTTTCTTTCTTTTACCATCTTTCTCTTTCCCTCTTTTTCTCTCTCACTCTCTCTCTCTTCTCACTCTATCTTCTCTCTCTCACTCTCTCTCTATATATATACGTGTGCGTGCATATGTGTGCGCGTGCGTGTATACATATATGTGTTTGTATTTTTCTTGTTTATTTCTATACTTACTTTATTTGTTTCTTTCTTTCTCTCGCTTCCCACGTTGATTTCTCATCCTTTCTTTCTCCTCTCGCTTCTTTTCTTTTCTTTCATCTTTTCTTTCTTTTTCTTTTTATCTCTCTATTTTTCCTGTTCGTACTTTCTATTGTTTCCATCCCTCTGTTTATATCCCTATTATATATTCTATAATTGCTCCATTCTTTCTTTCTTTCTTTCTTTCTTTCTTTCTTTCTTTCTTTCTTTCTTTCTCCTGCTTCCCATGTTGATTTCTTATCCTTTCTTTCTCCTCTTCGTTCTTTTTCCTTTCCTTTCATCTTTTCCTTCCCTTCTGTTTATCTATGTAATTTTCTTGTTCGTACTTTTTATTCTTTTCATCTATCTTTGTTTATATCACTATTATATTTTCCTTCCTTCCTTCCTTCCTTCCTTCCTTCCTTCCTTCCTTCCTTCCTTCCACTTTCTTTCTTCATACGGCTTCTTTCTTTCTTTCTCCTGCTTCCCATGTTGATTTTTATCCTTTCTTTCTCCCCCTTTCCTTCCATTTAATCTTTTTGTTTTTTTCTTTTTTTCTCTGTATTTTTTTCTTGTTCACACTTCCTATTCTTTCCATCTCGCTGTTTATATCACTATTTTCTATAATGACTCCTTTCTTTCTTTCTTTCTTTCTTTCTTTCTTTCTTTCTTTCTTTCTTACCCGGCTTCTTTCTTTTTACTTCCTCTCTCTCGCTTTTCCTTCAGCCGACTTTCTTCTCTATTTTTTTCATAATGCTAACATTGCACATTTAAACAAAACCCAACGCGCACCTCACCCTGCCAACAATTTTAGTCATCTTTCCCGCCATTTCTTCCTCTCCCCATCGCTCAAGCGATTCGCAGACAGTCGCCTCCATTTCTTCAAACTCAAAACTTTGTTAATACACCGTCTTTGATTTTCTTTGCCCAATCCTGCACGCTCTACGACAAAGTGAAAACGTATTCACACGCGACACCGAGGGTGAAATTAATACGAAGCGGCTGTTGCATAGACCCGAAGGAATAGATTCCAATTTCTCTTGTTGCAACCGGGGTAGGTAGGAATGGCGTATACATAGCTGTTGCTAAACGTCGGTGTCTGGTAGTGCTCTGATGGTGAGAAAAATCAAGTACTACTTGGACCAATGATATCCTTCTTCTTATTCAGGATGAGGACGATCATAGACCTCCTCAACTTCCTATCCTCCGTAGGTCTAAGCAATGTTTGTCCCCTTTATATCCCTCCCGAACCTGTCCTGGCATTTGTTTACGCACGCTCGCTAGGTAGGTTCTCGCTGTTTAGCACAGCCTCTCTAGCCTTCCTATGTCATGAGAGCGTCAGATTCTCCAAGCATTCTTTCTCGTTATGTGTGCCCAAAATTTCAACTGTCTTTCTTTCTTTCTTTCTTTCTTTCTTTCTTTCTTTCTTTCTTTCTTTCTTTCGTTCGTTCTTTCTCCTGCTTCCCATGTTGATTTCTTATCCTTTCTTTCTCCCCTTCTTTCCTTTTTCTTCCCCTTCATCTTTTCTTTCCTTTCATTTTAGCTGTCTATTTTTCTTGTTCGTACTTTCTATTCTTTGTATCTCTCTGTTTATATCACTATTATATTTTCTATAATGGCTTTTTTCTTTCTTTCTTTCTTTCGTTCTTTCTCCTGTTTCCCATGTTGATTTCTTATCCTTTCTTTCTCCCCTTCTTTCCTTTTTCTTCCCCTTCATCTTCTTTCTTTCTTTCTTTCTTTCTTTCTTTCTTTCTCTTGCTTCCCATATTTATTTATACACGCGTCCTAGGTAAGACGATAAACTACCTGTCTATATTTCTGAGATGAGGTATTATCTACATTATTTACCTTATTCGGACTATTGTCCTCATCTTTGTCGCCATATTTATTACAACATTTTGGCCGTTGTACGCTCCGGCCTTCTTCAGGTGATTGGAATGTCGAACCGAAAGGGTTCGAATAAAGGGTTCAGTTCGACATTCCAACCCCCTGAAGAAGGCCTGAGCGTACAACGGCCGAAACGTTGTAATAAATATGGAGACAAAGATGAGGACAATAGTCCGAAAAATGTAAATAATGTACGATAAACTACATCCGCGTCCTGGGTAAGACGATAAACTATGTCCGCGAACTGGGTAAGACGATAAACTACGTCCAACAGCAATGACTCTGATCAGCAGATTTTGAGATGCGTGGAACCACTTCCTAATTGCCATGGCCCGGGGTAGTAGCACCTGTTAGGGTCCCAGCTATGGGTAAATAGTTAACACCTACACTGGGTCAAATCACTATGAAAATGTAAAAAATAGGTTTTAATACCAGCAATACGTTTTTGTAAAAAGATTTACCAGCAATAAACTTTTGAGAATAAATTATTATCAGCAATACATCTTTGAAAACATTTTAACAGCAATATATTTTTTTGAAAAAAATTACCAGCAATAAAGAATCTTGTCGGCATTAAATAACATAGTGTGGTTGATATGCAGTAAAACAATACAACAGAAACCTATGCTCACATATTCGGTCGATAGACTTTTAAAGGGTCTTTGTTTTATCTTTCGATTTGAGTATACCATCTTCTATGTGCCGTGACCCTTCAGGACATATGCGATGATGGCTCTCTATAATTTCCTATCCCTTGTAGCTCTTAATAATTTTTTTGTTGTTATTTCTCCTAAACCTTATTACGCTATCCATGTACTCAAAGTCGCTAGAAAGTTTATGCGTTGATTTTCTTTATATTGCTTTCAATCTGTCCTGTGAGTATCAGATTTTCCAAGCCATCTTTCCTCATCATGTACCCCAGAAACCCCAACTGTCTCTTCCTGATGTTAAGTATAAGTTTCCTTTTGGTATCCATTTTCTCTAAAACGTCGTCATTGCTCACATGTTCGTTCCAGAGTATCCTCAGCACCCTTCTTTAGAATCGCACTGCTGTTGCTTCAAGTCTCTTCCTGATAATTCTGTGAGATTTTCCTGCATACACTGCCATCTCTCTCTCTCACTCTCTCTCTCTCTCTCTCTCTCTCTCTCTCTCTCTCTCTCTCTATATATATATATATATATATATATATAGACATATTTAGGCAGCTAGAATTAATTCAAACAATCTTTTGTTAAATTCCACCGCCAAGTCTGTTTCATTTTAATTATATTCCGCCAATTCTCGAATAAGTTGTTCACTCCAATCAAAATTGTCGATAAACTGTCTGTTTTCTTCAATTATTGTACAAATAATCAAACCTCATTAAATAACAGGAGACAGCATTTTGAAGAATTTATAAGATATTTCATAAGCGCACAAGATAATAATAATAATAATAATAATAATAATAATAATGATAATAATAATAATAATGATAATAATAATAATAATAATAATAATAATAATGATAATAATAATAATAATAATAATGATAATAATAATAATAATGATAATAATAATAATAATAATAATGATAATAATAATAATAATGATAATAATAATAATAATAATGATAATAATAATGATAATAATAATAATAATAATGATAATAATAATAATAATAATAATAATAATAATGATAATAATAATAATAATGATAATAATAATAATAATAATAATAATAATGATAATAATAATAATAATGATAATAATAATAATAATAATAATAATAATAATGATGATAATAATAATAATAATAATAATAATAATAATAATGATAATAATAATAATGATAATAATAATAATAATAATAATAATAATGATAATAATAATAATAATGATAATAATAATAATAATAATAATAATAATAATGATAATAATAATAATAATAATGATAATAATAATAATAATAATAATAATAATAATAATGATAATAATAATAATAATAATAATAATAATAATAATAATAATAATAATAATAAAAAACTAAAGGAAATTGGTATGAACACCATCCAGACCCCGTTACATCAACTATCCCTGTTGTAGTTGGTGCCCTCGGATTGGTTGGAAAAGATTCCAGGAGATTAATTGTTGGGATTCCTGTAAGCCCATGCCTTAAAGAAATACAAAAAATTGTTCACACAAATAAAACCCACATTGGCTTTATCTATGTAAAATGTGTGTGTGTGTCTTTTTATTTCTTTTTTAATTGGTCAGGGAAAAATGTCATGATGCCATTTCTAACCTTAGGTCTCTGGGCGGGACCCGGAAAGAAATGTGTACAGACCAGAAATCAAAGGAAATAAGATAATAATAATATGGGTAAAGTAATACAATTAAAACATAATATACCGACCGAAGCAAAATACAAGGATATTGAAATTGAAATCTCAAAAATATGCTCTGCATAGAGCGGCTTGATGAAAGAAGACGTTGCTCTTGGGGCCAGTTTTGGTGGGTTATGTATGCTGGGATGAGTATCACCACCGGAATTAGGAGTAGCTGCGCTATATTGAGTCTATTAGTTTCCTCGTCAACACCAAGGCCCGCTGGACCAGTGGTATGACACTGGCGTTGTATCGTACCAGACCGGGTTCGAGTGTCGGTGATGAATGCGCACTGCGAAAAAAGCTCGTAATGGCCGTCCAGTTCATTCTGCTGACGATTCTTGTTCCAGACTGAATGAGTCATTAAGTGATATATATTTGTATTTTAAATTAATAATTTGATTATATAGTTTATTATATATATTTTAATTATATATTATAAATAGTTTGATAATATATTACGTTTGATTATAAAAGAATATATATATATATATATATATATATATATATATATATATATATAGCCTTGGGTGGCAACTGGTCTAGGAGAAGGACAACTCTGAATTCAAAACCTGCGAAGGGTCGTTTGGGGACCTTGTGGCACTTAGTTCACCAGGTCTCTGTATTCGTCCCTTCAAAAAGTGTGGATGGTCCTGCACGAAACCTTCACCACTATAATCAAATCTCATGTGTCGGCGTCGGGCTCTCAGTTTCTAGGAACTGGTCTGCTTGACCCTCATACGTCGAATTCGACGGGAGAGTCGATGATATATATATATATATATATATATATATATATATATATATATATATATATATATATATATATATATATACACAGTGGATAAAGGCGTTGATTAGATCCAGTGACAGGACCCAAAGTGTCGGTTAATTAAGGCAGTGGAGAAGTTAGAGAGATGAATTAACAGGAGATAACTGATAACTGACATCCATTAAACATGGCACGTGGAACTAGAACAGTCTACCCCAGTGGGCGAAATAAAGCGTTCAGTTCGACATTCCAACCACCTGAAGAAGGCCGGAGCGTACAACGGTAGAAACTTTGTTATAAATATGGTGACAAAGATGAGGACAATAATGTAAATAGGTAAACTGTAATAGTAGCCGACGCGTTTCGTCCGATGTGGACTTTTGCAAGGCAAAGACGAAATGAATTTATTAAAACAAAGTAACTAATAATAACAAAACAAAATGTCCTTAGCAACTGGAAGTTTCGTTTTGTTATCATTAGTTACTTTGTTTTAATAAAATTAATTCAATAAATTAATTGTTTTTGCCTTGAAAAAGTCCACATTGGACGAAACGCGTCGGATAATATTACAGTTTTCCTATTGTCTTTTATATTAATAAATATTGTCTTTTTCAACAGGTTAACTCTGAGAAATGTTCATAATATATATATATATATATATATATATATATATATATATATATATATATATATATATATGTATGTATGTATGTATTTTATATTAATAGTGTAATTATATATTTTTTATTATTTCGTTTGATTATATAGTTGATTATATAGTTTTATTATATATATATTCATTATATATTATAAATAGTTTGATTATATATTACGTTTGATTATAAAAGAATATATATATATATATATATATATATATATAATCAGAGGGGGACTTACTTTGTATACCTGCGTGCCAACTCTCCCTTAGGATTATTCAGTCAGCATTTAAATGCCATTAAGTGAGTTTTTTTTTTACGTTACGTACGTTAGATTGATCACGTCTCGTATAAAAAGATTGTATTTCGCATCTGTTTGTTCACATAATGTTTGCCATTCTGTGTGTTCTGACATTTAAAAAAAAAATCAAAGCGGTTGTATAGAGGCGGTGGATGACGATCACAATAGTATGTTTAGCATCATTCTTTAGATGGCACCAAACAGTCTCAAATGTCAAAGATAAAAAATCACGTTTTCGCGACATCACAAACATTCCAGAATAATCAAAGCCAGACCAAAGATGCAATCGACCGAACAGCCTTTGAATTCTCATCTATTTTCTTTCTTTCCTGATGTAGACTGATGACAGTCGAAACATCGGAAACATAACAAAACCCAACACGCACTCTGCTCACGTTTCTTTCTTACGCACCAATAGAAAGAAACTAATCCACCAACAAGAAAAGCATCAAATATATAATAGATATTAACTTCTCTGCTATTTTTAACAAAACTAATTTGACTGATGATAAATCATAATCAATATTCCTTTCCCAAAATGGAACATATTTTCGTGTGGTTTGAATGTTTCATGTACATACAACTTACAGGTGAGTGACTGAAGAAAAACGAGTTAAGTGTACTTCAAGGGTACTTCTAAGATTTCTCTAACATCACTCAAAAAGATTGTTGTAACCTAGAGAGAAGTTACTGGATAGAATAATCAAACGAATTTGGTAATGAACGATAATACTTAGGACAAGAACAACATATATAAGATTCGCCAGCGTCGCGTAGAAGAAGTAGGCAACTGCTAGAATTAAGTCAAGCGAATTCCGCAATGAATCCCGAACCGCAGGATATCTACCAACCGCCCCACACGGTCAGATGTGGCACAAGGCCGAATTTAATGTGGGGTACCGAGCCCGTAGGCTCGGCCAAAAATTCCCGTAGACACCATATAAAATGGGGTCTGGTAGCTGTTTCCTGAAACGAGGCTCTGCCCTTCGACATATCCTCGTCTGGGGATCGTGTCTGCCCGGAGGCAGAGAGTTTGGCCAGCACAGCTGGAGACGAATCTCCAACTGCAGGATATCTACCAACGGACTCACGCAGTCAGATATGACACAAGGCCGAATTTAATGTGAGGTATCCGAGACCGTAGTCCCGGCCGTTTTAAACAGGGCCCAAAAATTTTCCTTAGGCCCTGTTTAAAACGGGGTCGGGTAGCTGTTTTCCGAGACGATACTCTGCCCTTCGACATGCCTCGTCTGGGGATCATGTCTGCCCGGAGGCTGAGAGTTTAACCAGCACAGCTGGAGATTAATCTCCAACTGCAGACCAACATACAGTATTTACTACTGTATTTATTCGAATGGGGACACACCCATTATCGTCCGTAGGTATGCTACAACAAAATGGCCCTAGAAATGTTTATATTTATTTAATAAAGTAATAATAAGGTTAATACTTCGAGGCTACACCAGGGTTGACTCTCATGGCTTCTGTTCTTAATCTATTGGGGCGCTTTTATATCTGCCATAGTTCAACCAATACAAGACCCAAGAGCCACTAAAGGTAGAGATTTACTAAATTAGGTTGTTGTAAGGGAGCGCAAGGAGAGAGGGCGAGAAAGAAGCGCATATTATGAAGATATTCACTAGAGATAGCGGTAGACTCTTGAAGAGTTTAAGATTGTAGTGATCAGTGAAACATTAGAATAGACTGGTTAATTCCAATTTCAAATATGAAAATTGTGTTCTTGTCATGAAAGTTTGCCTTGGTGGGACCAGGGAATGTAGTTTGTCCGAGCAGTTTCCATGCAAATAGTGGTAGAGCAGCGTGAGGCTTGCCACATTCCTCGTGTGGGAGAGACGTTGTAGGGTGGAGAATAATCCGTCACCCACAAGGGCGCGGAGACGCTTTTGAACTCTATCAAAGCTGGAGTGTGAGGTCTTGGCAGCTCCTGCCCAGATATGGCATCAGTACTCCATTATTGGCCTGATCTGGCTCTTGTAAATTGTCATAAAACAAATGATCAGTTACAATATTATCTTCATTCTCTTCAAAATGGTCTTCGGCCTCTTCATTCTCTTGCCAAAGGATGTCATCTTCAGAGCCATCCATTCTTGTTATATTTATCGGTAAAACCGCTGGTAATTTTCAACATTATTTTAACCGCTTAGTTTCAATTTTTTTTCTTAATGTCAAGGTAGACAAAATGTCTTCATAATTATTTTCTTATTTTGACAAAATTCATAGATGCGTATTATACATAGGGATAAATATGTTTCTTAATTTTTGGATCATTTGTTGGGCGCGTATTATTTATGGGTGCGTGTTATTTTCGAGAAATTACTGTAACTGTTGCCCCTGCGGCACAGCTGCTGCTGATGAGGATGGTGACGTTTAATTTATCTTCCACTCCTATCCGCACAAACTGCCTCCTAAAGTAACCCTCTGGCCCCCGGGCCTTGTAAAGGATGAAAAAAAATCCAAAATGAGGACAATATTCTACGTGTAAATAATGTATATGTTATTTTTCTCTTGTTTGGTACCATAGATTTGCTTGTCAACTGCTTTAGCTTGATCATTTAAGCATGTCCCCCAACCACTCAGGGGCCGACGCCCTGTGCATCCCTGTTCATGAGTGGAAGAATGACTTAGCTTGGTGTTTTTTAAGTTTGAAAAATGCGATCGTCATGTTGACTTGAGAGGTCCCAACATGATATTTGGTAACACCCTTAATGAGAGACTGTCTGAGCGGATGAGATTGACCGACCTGAATGTATCTCTAACTGAGACTCACCGTGCACCTTTTTTTAATCAAAATTAATCAAAACACTCATTTGGCTGTGATACATGGGCCTGGTGTACCTTCATCAGGCTGGGTGACACGATGGGTAAACTGGGACTCGAAGATTTTCCCCATCTCACTGAATAATAATAATAATAATAATAATAATAATAATAATAATAATAATAATAATAATAATAATAATAATAAATAACCTCAATAATAATACTATTAACAATATTAATAATAATTAATAACTGATATTAATGACAAGCGTCAATTAGGAACTAGCAAAAATGAATATGTCTACAGACATAACAAGGTAGCAATATATATGCACTCGATGATATGCAAGAAGCACAAAATCGAAACCATTGAGAGATGGTATGAGCACCAACCAGACACAGTTACCCAAAATAACGATGTAACTATCCACCGGGACGTGCCAATTCAAACTGACAGGGAAATAAAAGCCAACAGACATGAAATTATCATAAAAGACAAGAAATTCAGGAAGTGTATGCTTACTGACATAACAGTACCATCTGAGAGAAATAGCTCGAGATCAACAGGATGTTGGGAATGAAGACTGAGTCTGTACCAATAGTAATCGGAGCACTGGGTCTCGTGAGAAAAGGAATGGACAATTTTACTAACAGTGTGACGGGTAACATCAACATACAGGTTGCCCAGAAGATCGCCCTACTAGAAACAGCCCATATACTAAGAAAAGTGCTATCAATTAAATGGCAATTCTCCTGTAAATCGTTAGGATCATAGTTTGGCCCCGACTCTACAGAATACAAAACAGGAAACATAACATACACAAATAATAATAATAATAATAATAATAATAATAATAATAACCTGTCACCACATCGCGCAAAATTTGTTGTGATGCATATGTTCGTTACACATGCATCAGGCTGGTTGCTATGAGATGCATATTTGGCATATTATATTTGCACCACAGCATCATTCCTTTGGCATGCTGTTCTCGGAAGAGCTCTCAATAATAATAATAATAATAATAATAATAATAATAATAATAATAATAATAATAAGAAGAAGAAGAAGAAGAAGAAGAAGAAGAAGAAGAAGAATGGGTGTGTTCTTTTTTGAAACTTACATTGAATACGGAGGAGAAAAGTGGTATTTAAAATTAAAAAAAAACCCCAAAAAACATTGAAAACATTTAAACCCAGCTTTTTCTTCATCTTTGTTCCGTGTCCGTTCAGGATGTGGGCGATCGTTGCTCTCCAAAGCTTCCTATCCTTCGTAGATCTTAACTATGTTTGTTTCCCTATCCATCTCACACCCTGCCCTCATCCATTTACAAAAAGAACTGGTTAGGTAGATTATTCTCTGTCTTCATCCTGTGCCTTTTGCATTCGACATGTCCTGTGAGCGTCAAATTCTCCGAGCCCACTTTCCTTATTATGTATCTCAGACATTTCAACTGTCTCTTTCTGATTGTAAGTACCAGCGTTCTGTTAGTTTCCATTTTCCTTAAAACTCTCTCGTTGTTTCCATCCTCCGATCATAGTATTCTCAGCATCCTTCTGTAGAACACCGTTTCTGCTGCTCGAAGTCTCTTCTTCAGCTGTGAGGAATAAATAGTCCAGCACACACTGCCATATAGCAAGACTGATATTACATAGTGGTTTAGCGTGCCTTTCATTGATTTTAACGAGTTTTTCCTGTTTCTTAATGCTTTGCTTAACTTTTGGAAGGCATCTTTCGCTATTTCAATGCGCCTTCGGATTTCAGTGTCACACTTTCTAACGTTCCCAGATAGTTAAATTTTTGTACTTGTTTGATTTTGATATCTGCTGTAGAAGCAAAGAAAAGAGTGCTGAACTTTTATGTAATATCAGTCCTTATATATGGCGGTGAACGGTACCTCTAGGTGGTGTAATGGTTAGCAAGCTTGTCTCGCTAGAACAATTACGACGGAGTAGTGATCCTCACTGGGTGCCTCATACTTTCGGCCTTGTGAAGCATCTAAACTACGTTTGGAAAATCACTATATGGCGGTGAATGATGGAGAATCTATTCACAGATGAAGAAGATAGAAATGTGGCTCTACAGAAGGATGCTGAGAATACCATGGGCATGTGAGCAGGGAGCCAGAGAAAAACAACCGAGCTGGTAAGATGAGTGAGTGAATCAGGGTTTGGGAGAGATAGCAAAGGGTAGGAAGTTGTGGAGAGCTATGATCGCGAACCTCCTGAAGGGACAGTGCACATAGGCGAAAAAGAATTCATCGTTCGCAGTTTTGGTCTGTGTCCTTTTGCTAACGACCTTGTCTTCTGCCTTCTTACGATTAGTGTTTAGTCTTTTAAAACTGTAAATAGAGAAACAGAAAAAAAAGGAGGAACATTCTAGAAAAAGCTTTCCTTACATGTTCATGGCTCTCCTCAACTTCCTATAATTCAAATGCCTCGTTTTTTGCTTCCATTTTCCTTGAGGCTTCCTTGTTCCTTACAGACCCCCGGCAATGGTATTCTCAGCATTCTTCTGTAGAATCACATTTTTGTTGCCACATGTCTCAACATTCCCCGCCATATAAGGGGACCGATATTACATAACAGTTCAGTATTCTTTTCTTTGTTTCTAACGAAATTTTCTTGTTTCTTAATACTTTACTTAGCTTTTGGAAGACATCTTTCGCTATCCCAATCCGCCTTCGTACTTCGGGTTCACATTTGCCATCCTCTGTTAAAACTCTTCGAAGATTGTTAAATTTTTGAACATGGTTCATTTAGCTGTCTCCAATCTATAATTTGCATGTTGGGATCTTGTCAACAATGCATTATGTCTTCTAACAATTGATTTATAGTTTTTTTTCTTTCTTTTACTACCGTCTGAAGGAAAAGCGACAAGAGAACTCATCAAATGATAATTCAACTATCAGATTTCTTTTTAACTACATCACCAGCTTGCTAAGCGGACTGAAATCAACGACTGATTGGCAGATATGAATCAATATACAGTAAGATACATATCGATAATTGAGTCTAGTTACGTTCTGAAAAAGGTCTTGGGCACCTCCAATCACCAGTAAACGGATGCCACCTGATGTAAAAGTCATTAACCGCGACCGGCTCGACAAACAATATATAATTTTTATTTAATGATGCCACCAAAGCATACAATTAGTGATAGAGCTAATAAAGATATAGCAAAGGAAAATCGTGAACTGGTTACTTTAAGTTACAGGGTAAACGTTTTTGACTTATGAAGATCAATTGTATGCTGCTAATAGTTTGTTTTTTTCTCTCAATTTATCGCTTGTGGAAATCTTTTCCGGCTTTCCTGTCAATTTAAATAGCCACCTTCTGTCTACTTGAATCTCGCGCTTTTATTGTTCTCGCTGGTTATTTCGCTCTGTGTAACCGGTTGCAATTTAGTGGCTTTCATTGTCTTGTTTGGCGGTAAATGATTAAAACGGGGCGGAGGATACGAAGATCCACGATAAGAACAAATTTAAAAAGCGTACAAACTGAAACGTATGAACAGTGACAATATTCTTTGTTTGTTATCTTTGTTCGAATATGTGCAAGAAAAAAAAAAAGTTGTTTAAGAGCACATATTATTTTTGAATTAAACAGATTTGATTGAAGACCAGTGAAAGTTGTTCGCTTACAACGCTTTTATTTTTTTTAATACAGTTTTATACAATTTGAACCATAGAAAAAAAAGGAGATATAATAAAACAACCTGACGCTAGAAGACGTGATACTTAAAAAAGAAAAAAAAAGAAAAAAAAAAGAAAAAAAAGAAAAAAGACACCCAACGACAGAATGCTTAAAAGTTTTCGACCCAACCAAGAAGTCATTCCAACAGGAGCTCCAAGTTCAGGTCATTTGTTTAGTTTTAGTTTAAGGACGAGCGGTGATCTTTATGCCCCCAATCAGACACACACACACACACACACGCGCACACACACACACACACACACACACACACACACACACACACATATATATATATATATATATATGTTTACTTATTTTAGGATATTACGATAAAAACGTGTAAGGATCGCTACACAATTGCAGTCGTGATTCAATACAAAACGATGCGTCATTTCAGGTGCTTGTAAATTACTGTCGAGCCCGTAATTTACAATCGCCTAAGGAGACGCATCGTTGTGTGTTGGAACACGCCGGCAATTATGTAGCGATTCTAACATGTTTTTTTTTTGTAATATCCTAAAATAAATAATATTGCTCTTCGATGTATTGAGCCCTCTTTTAAATTAACTGTTACGAACGTTGGAAGTGTACTCTGTTCATTCTCATCATACCTGGATACATACATCCACACACACACGCACACACACACACACACACACACACACACACACACACACACACATATATATACATATATATATATATATATATATATATATATATATATATATATATATATACAGGGGTTTGACAAAATAATTGGAACAGGTGCAAATTCCACTCCTATATTTCAAAGACCTATTATATTAAGAACTTTAACTAAAACTTCGTAATTGCCGGTTATATCTATTGTAAATACGTTTATATATCTAATTTACTGTCTTTGTCTTATTTATTTTTAGAATTTAGTAAAATTTAAGCTAAATGCGTGACCTCTCCGAGTTCGAAAAAGGGCAAATTGTTGGAGCTCGCATGGCAGGAGCCTCGATCACTAAGGTTGCTGAACTGTTTGGTTTTTCAAGAGCTGCCATATCAAGAACTATGACGCAATTCGAGAAACAGGGCAAAACCTCTAGCACAGTAGCAATTCGGGCCGGACTTGCAAACGTACTGACAGGGACCGACGTGCATTGAAACGCAATGTGGCAAAAAATCATTGGACTATTGCGGGCAAAGTGACTACTGAGTTGAATAATCATCTGAATAGTCCAGTTTCTACTAAAACTGTTCGCCGTGAGCTCCATAAGTCTGCATATCATGAAAGAGCCGCCGTAAGAGAAACTCTTCTCTCCACTCGCAACATTCAGAAGTGGTTGAAGTGGTGCAGAGATCACAATGCCTGGTCTGCAGACCAATGGAAGCAAGTCATATTCTCAGACAAGTTCAGTTTTTCTCTTTTCCCAACTCCAGGGCGAGTTTATGTGTGGAGGCAGCCAAAAGAAGCATACAACCCTAACTGCCTTCTTCCAACAGTGAAGCATGGAGGTGGATCAGTGATAGTTTGGGCCGCCATATCATGGAAATGCCTCGGTCCAATAGTTGCCCTGCATGGTAGAATCAACAGCAAAGATTACCTGAACATTTTGGGAAATCATATTCATCCAATGGCCCAGACTTTATTCCCTGATGGTGACTGCATCTTTCAAGACGATAATGCTCCAATATATACCACTCGAGTGGTTAAGAATTGGTATGAAGAGTATGAAAGTGAGCTAGAACACATGGAGTGGCCTCACCAATCTTCAGATATCAATATTATTGAACATTTGTGGTGCATTTTGGAGCGACAAGTTAGGAGCTGCTATCCTCCACAGTGGTGTCTTAAAGAGCTGGAGCAGGTATTAATGGAAGAATGACTGAAAATTCCTCTGGATAAAGTCAGCAAGCTGTATGATTCCATTTCTAGACGTATTAAAGCTGTATACGAGGTTAAAGGAGAATCAACTCCATATTAAATAAATTTTCTTTGAATTTAACAACTGTTTCAATTATTTTGTCCAACTCCTGTATATGCATATATATATATATATATATATATATATATATATATATTGTTTATTTTTTTGTAGAATTTTTTTTCTTTTCTGGACACAAAGCGGCATATCAACACCTCTATGGGTTATTTAATGCCGAAATCTAAATATTTGGAACGTAATTGTATGCCTTCAGCTACAGGTCAAATGCACTGTTTGTCTATAAAATAGATTTCTGGTCATTTTGTTTTAAATTTTCATTGTTGGTAATTTTGCTATAAATACCTCTGGGTCAGGGTGGACCTCGAAATAACAGCTATTAAGCGGCGATTCTACGCTCCTCAAAACCACCAATCTCCCGAAAGAGGCCTTGATGCCGGATATAATTTATCGTCATGCGAAAATAAATAAATATACTGTTTAATAAATAAACGGAGCATCTATTCAAATACGAGTATCCACTAAATATAACGCTTAAGTAATATATATATATATATATATATATATATATATATATATATATATATATATATATATGCATATCAATGTGTATGTAGAAAATATTTTTTAAATAGATGTTAAATGCACTTCAAAAATTCTATATCTCATCCGGATAATAACGGCCTTTTCAGTAGGTTCAAGATATAGGTCTCCCATAAGTATGTTAAAACATTCACACACGTACAGGCAAATATACACGTACATATGCGCGCGCATGCGCATGAGATTATGTGCACACGTATCTCGAACTAAAATAAAAATGACACCCATTCATGAGCATCGACCATAATCAGAGTCTCATACAAATACAGACACATCTACATTCCTATAGCTAGAAGAATTAGACACGCACACATCTAAATATTTAGTGAATTTAAAGAGTAAGTTGTGAGAGATTTCCGCTGAAACTGAGTAAATGAACAGAAAAACAGATTGCTCAATTTAATCCAATTTTGTATATATATATATATATATATATATATATATATATATATATATATATATATATATATATATATATATTAGAAAAATATGCGTTCTCCGGGATCGCAGATTCGAATCCTGCTGGAGAAAGCTTATTTTTATAATAGCAAATTAAAATATCTCCCTCTCTCTTTTTCTTTCTCTCTCTCTCTCTCTCTCTCTCTATATATATATATATATATCTATATATATATATATATATATATATATATATTAAATAAAAACAGACCACTTTAAGGTTCCATATAATAAATTATTTTTATTATTATATATATATATATATATATCTGTAAGTATATCTATACACATTATTTACATTATTCGGACTATTGTCCTCATCTTTGTCGCCATGTTTATCACAACGTTTCGGCCGTTGTAAGCTCCGGCCTTCTTCATGTGGTTGGAATGTCGAACAGAACCCTTTATTTCGCTCACTGGCGCAGACTGTTCTAGTTCCACGTGCCATGTTTAATGGATGTCAGTTATCAGTTATCTCCTGTTAATTTCCCTCTGAAAGTTCTCCACTGCCTTAACCGGGTATTGAACTCACACTCTTTGACTCTTGGAGTCCTGTCAGTGGATCTAACCAACGCCCTTATCCACTGTGCCATGTGTATCTATACACGTGTGCGCGAGTGTACGACTCATAGAACTTGGCTAAATTGATCAATTATATATATATATAATGCATATGTTATGCATTACATATAAACGTGGTGTATACATACTTTTACATTCAGACATTTTGACCATGATGCGGTTATAGGTTGCGTAGTAGGAATTTATTTTCGTGTCAGCATTTGGAAATGAGTTCTGGTCATTTGTTTAGAAGTGTATCCTTTTCTGGAAAGATAATAATGGCGATATTCTCCTTTACATGGTTTTGAGTCGTTGCTGTAAGCTGGAGCCGAGAGTCAACATGCACTGTTGATTCCTATATCCATTCTTCACACACACACACACACACACACACACACACACACACACACACACACACACATATATATATATATATATATATATATATATATTAGTAGTAGTAATCTTATAAGTATAAGTAACTACAAATCTTTGGTTTCTTGATTTGCAAATAATCAAATCAATACCGAAGGGAAAAAAGGTATAAAAAAGAGAAAGAGCCAAGAACCGTTCTTTTTTATGTATGGTGTATCAAAAATACTTTTTAGAAACTTTGGGGGCGGGTTCCTTACTCCAAAACAATGACAAATGCCCCCCAAAATATACGCAAACCCTTCGTTTTTTACTTAAGTTTAAAGTTTACGGTAGATTTTGGATCCACCTATATATTATTTCTGTAATGAAAAATAGCCACATTTCTTTTACGCGGAATCAAAAATCTGTCTTTCCGTTGGGAAATAACGAAAATCAATGAAAATCACGGTGTCGCAATTTTAATAAATAATATTCAAATAATTCTATGCTACATTTGTCTTTTTATGCTTTCTTGTATTAAATTGAAATTAATTTCAGGTTTGTATAATTGTTGGTTCTCAGTGCAACTCAGGAAAAGATGTGAAACACAGAATTGGAGTTGCATGCCGGGCATTTCGAATGCTAAACACGTCTTCAACAACAAAGATCTGAACTTAATAACAAAAACTATTATTTCAACTTTGCTATATGATTGCGAAACCTGGAAAGGCTTCTAATTTTGAAATGATTTTGAAGAGTTCTAATTTTTGGATATCGCGACGATATATCGCCCAAAAATTAGAACTCTTTCATTAGCAAAAGTTTCATTGTCTTGAACATCAAATGGAATTACAATGTGACCAAAACCTAAGTCCTGGAAAGACCCAACAGTCAAAGAATCGAATCGCTGATCATAAACACCATCTCTGATGGTCAGGATATGTAGCAAGACTTGAAGAGTCAGTGTTTCCATGTCAAGTATTATTCAGTGAACTCACTTCAGCGTAAAGACCACGGGGTTGTCATCTTCGAAGATAGAAGGACTAACTTAAAACAACACTGAAACCATTGACCTTGAGCAAATCGCTTGAAAAACAAGCCAAAGACCGTACCAACAGGCGGTGTTTCATCACAATTGGACCCAAAATATTCGAAGTCACCAGAAGAGAAAAAAAAAAGTAAAATAACAATAGAGATAGACTCGACAAAATCGACCTCATGCTCCACCAACATTACAATTCAGCCAATGCCATCGGATCTTCTATGCAAGAATTGGTCTACTTAGTCATCTAGACCATCATCAGAAAAAAAGCGACCAGAAAAGGAGAAATTAAATTCTTGGATACGAGATAAAGCCGACGACGACATTTTGAAAATTGGCCATTTCATGATAATTTAAATTTAATTCTAATGGATTTTAGTATATAATACGATGACCTTTAATTAAAAAGGTCAGATAAAACTATTATTTTTAACAAAAGAAGATCCACTGAAATCAAGAAATATTACCTACTGTCGTAAAAACTGTAGAAAACGTTTTTAAAAAGCCACATATTTCTAAATAAGGCACAGAAATATATTTTACGTTAAACAAAAAACAAAAAATAAATAAAATTTCAATTTCAAACTAAATGTCTATATATCAATTTTGTTACTTTTTGCAAAGTCAATTTTATTTTGAAAAATATAGATTACGTGTGAATGAAACAATCCATTCATATAAAAAAATTTAATTGATCAAGGAGCTCTACGTATTATATAGTACCATCACTACAAATTTTTGCCAGCCTTAAGATGTGATTTTCCGAGTGTAGCTTAGACGTGGCACAAGCCGCCATCGAGGATCGAACTCACTACTCAATAGTAATTGTTCTCGCGAGACAAGCTTGCTAACCATAACAACAGCCTTAAGATATAAACGGGGGGGGGGGTAACAGTAAATTTGTCCAAATCGTGTAACAGCAAAATTGTCGAATTGTAAGATTAAGATTTGAACAGTTGTATCTTATAAAGGATTAAATATATCTTAATGAAACTCTCCGAGATTTTTATAAATCTACTGGGCTCTAGTTTGAACAATAACAAAGGGTAATTACTCCCTAAGCTTAACAGAAGGATCGTGATGAAACCGATCATAAACGAAAATGAAACGTTTATCATGAATTAATCATAGCTAAGGTTCGGAAGCTTATGAAAGATGGAAATAAAGTTCAAATATATATAAATATATTATAAATATATTATTCCAGGAACATTTTCTAACTTATTCAAGATGATCTTCACCCTCTCTTACCTTCTAACTTTCTATCCAAGAGTAACAAGGTACCTCACATGCCTCACATACTTTACGTATGATTTCATTTTATAGTCTTTTTCCCCTATCTTCGGACTGTCATAGTTGAAAAATTTTATGACACTCTATTTTAAGCAATAAGAGTGTATAATTAACCTCCGAGCTTAACAGAAGAATCGTGATGAAACCTATCATAAACGAAAATGACATGTTCATCATTAATTAATCATAGCTAAGGATCGGAAGCTCATGAAGGATTGAAATAAATTTCATATATATATATATATCATAATTAAGTAATTCATCGAGTTTTAGAAGAAACCTCAACAGAATGCAGAAAGCACTGGACGGCCGTTTCGTCCTGTATTTGGGACTCATCAGCAGTGCGCATCCACTTCCAGGAATTGAAACCCGGACAGTTACGTTATTATGCAAACGTCATACCAACTGTACCACGGGCCCCGGTGACGAAGAGGTAACGAATTAAACTCGACATAGCGCCGCTCATTCACATTTCCCGTGGTGGAACTCATCCAAGTCCCTTTAACGAAGGATTGTGCCCCCGAGAGCCACGACTACTATCACCAAGCCGCTCCATCCAGAGCATTACATATATATTGTTCCAGGTTAATTTTCCAACTTCAAGATGATCTTCGCACCCTCTAACCTTGTCTGGTTAACAAGTTACCTCAAATGTTTCACGAACGATTTCATTTCCAAGTACTTTTTTACTGCTCTTTGTACTGTCATAGCTGAAACTCCACTCGCACATGCCGAACGTCTTATGAATTGAGTTGGATCTTTTCTAATTGATTTCTTCAGCTCTAAGTGGAATTGATGATCCCTCTTCCTGTTGCAACCTCCTGATCCAGTTTTTCTCTCTACTCATCCCTCTTTTTTAAATTATTCACCGTTCTCGTGATGATTCTTGAAAAGACTTTGAAGTTGGAAAGCAGAATATGAATGTTGGTACCATTACTGAGGGCCTAAATGACATTTTCCCCTTCACTATTGCTCAATTGGGAAGACAGTGGGGCTGACACAAAACGTTTTTAACCTATTCTCTTTCTAGCTGAATAACCCAAAAGGTTTTACAGTGATTCTTACGATAAATGGTGGCAAGATGGCTAACCGTCTTATCTGAAAAGCTGGAAAAAAGAAACTCAATTAGTCTAGTGTTTTTTAGAGATTAAACATTTTCTGGAATGGACAATTATGCTGAACACGATTTGGACAATTTTGCTATTACCTCCGGTACATACATACAAACATACATATATATATATACATATACATATATATATATATATATATATATATATATATATATATATATATATATATATATATATAATATAGAAAAAACAACTGAAAAGTTGCAAATTTTTAAAAAATGAATGTTTTTTTGTGAAAGTATTTATTTATATTTTTATATACATATATATTTGATATTTCAGATGGGCTCCGATCTTTCATCAGAAATGAGTGTTTTCAGAAGTTTGTTTACATTAAGTAGCGTCCGTCGCGAGACGCGGATGTCACGTGATATGGAATGCAACTGTGTTTGAATATTTCTAACGTAAATCTAACTGTAGTAATATTTTAGATGTTGTTTAAAAAATTTTTTAACTATATCTAAAAATTTTTTTTCTTTAACTATTGAAATATTTATAAAGATTTAAAATACCCAAGCCTTTATCTAACCCTAGTTTATATATATATATATATATATATATATATATATATATATATTTAATTTATTTATTTATATATATATAAATTTAATTTATTTAACCCTAGTTTATATATATATATATATTTGTATCTATAAAAAGAACGTTAAACATAATATAAATGTCTTTAAATAAATTGTCGGACAATGTCCAATTCTAAATATATATATATATATATATATATATATATATATATATATATATATATATATCATTCTGATTTCCTGACGAGCGCGGTAGTGTGAAACTTCAGTAGCGGTCCGAATTTCTGAATCGAGAATCTGAGAGTCGTATTTATTCTGTCTTGGTAATTTAGACCTACCTAACACACGAACGACCCTGATTCCCCCACCAAGGCCAATGTTATGACAATGATTTAGAACTATGCTGATGACATAGGTATTCAGTGTTGGAATTAGAATGAGCTTGAACAGAAAATCAACATCCTTTGCCAATTGTTCCAAGAAATAGAACTGAAGATAAAAAAAGAAACTATGATCTGGAATTGGAATTAAAGCAATGATGGCATCTACCATGAATCCATTATAAAAATATAGGATGAGGAATTGGTAAATACTAATCATCCATACTATAATACATTTTTATATGGATCAGTTATAAGAATTTTTTTTTTTAAGCATTTCACCCCAAGCACGGTGGGAGTTCTACTAGCACGTAAGTGAGATTACAGAGAGTAAGAGTAAAGATGGCTGTTTGAGGAAAGGATATAGAAAAGGACGGAGATCAAGTTCAAAGTATCAGAAGATGTCGATTAAGATTAAACTTAAATTTCTGAAGACTATATTTATCCGGGAAGCAAATAAGAGGAAGGGAGTTCCACTGTCGGGAAGTGCGAGGGAAGAAGCCGTTGGAGTAGAAGAGGCGGTTACATTTAACTGTTTCGACAGTAAAAGTGTGGGACTGAGATGCCAACCTATCAGCACGCTTAAATTCATGCTGCTGGGGCACCAGTGAAAATGTCTTGACAGATCAGTTGCCATGAAAATATTTATGGAGAAAGACAGAGGGAAGGAAAATCATGTCTGTGAGAAAGTTAACTAGAGTCGAGATGCCAGGTTAGGACCTATCATATCGCATATCCGTAAGGAAATTGAGCATAGAATAGGCTGTGTTAGAGGTAGTTTCGGTGTCATATTATCCATCCTCTGTTAAAACACTTCCCAGATATTTTTCGAGATATCAACATTAATGTTGATATCTCCAAATCAACATCCTCTGCTGAGTGTTCAAAGAAATAGAACTGAATATAAAGCTTTCCAAAAAAGAAACTATGATATGGAACTGGAATAAAAGCAACGATGGCATCTACGATGAATCTATTATAAAAAATATAGTAAAATAAAAAGAAAATACGTAAATACTAAACATTTCAGATCCATTGATATCTGGATCAGTTATAACAAATTTAGTCTGTTTTTTTTGTTTTTGTTTTTTTAAGCATTTCACCGCAAGCTAGGCGGGAGTGACACTAGCACGCAAGGGGTTACAGAGAATGGGAGTAAGAGTAAAGAGGTGTGTTTGAGGAAAGGATAAAGCGAAGGATGCGGATCAGGGCCAAGGCATCAGAAGGTGTCGATTGACATTACATTTTAATATTATAGATATCAGGGAAGCAAGTAATATAAGTTTTAGTGAAACAAAGTACTAATATTAAACGTGATGAAATTAATATAATGAATATTATCAACGATAACACTTTTAATCTTCATAATAACCATTTAAATAATGACAATAGGTATACGAAAGTTACTCTAAAGTCTAAGCTAATAGGAGTTGCCAGGTAGCTAATTTCAGCCGACAATCGCGAATTTTAAATCTATACATGGCATATATGACGAAGTGGAATTTGAAAACATATTTTAGTAAAAAAAAGATAATGTGCGTCTTATATGCCGTCAAATAGAGTACTCAGACTTTACATAACAGTTCATCACTCTTCGATTCTAACGAGATTTTCTTGTTTCTTAGTACCCGTTTTAACTTTTGGAACGCATATGTGCCGATTTCGACGTCAAATTTTCCATCCTCTGTTAAGATACTTCCCAGATATTTAAAGTTCGGCACCTGTTTAATGCTGATATCTCCAAATCAACATCCTCTGCTAAGTGTTCCAAGAAATAAGACCGAAGATAAAACTTTCCAAAAAAGAAACTATGATCTGGAATTGGAACGAAATCAATGACGTCATCTACCATAAATCCATTATGAAAAATACAGGATGTGGAATTGGTAAATACTAAACACTTCAGATGCCTCGGCATATGGATGAGCTATAACAAATTAAGTATATACGAAAAACAAAGAGAGCATGTAATATGCTTCGCCAGGGGTAGTTTTACCCTTCACCATCATATCAATTTCTATGAAAGCAAAACATCAATATGAAAACTCGAGTAATGTACTTAAATAACTTTGTCAGATCGAGACTTTCATATGCACGTCATGCATGGCGCGAAACACGTTCAGTAATATCTAAACTCTCAGCTGTATAAAACTGCTTTCTAAGATCAATGGTTAAAAAAAGGCTTTAGGCGAGTGAAACATGAGGTTCTTGATAAAGTTCGCCCTTCTTTGAACATTGTGGATTAGCGCTACAGATTCACAAAGAACTGTACCGAATAACATGACTCACATCACCTGAGGACTACCAACAGCAGCAACAACTAAAATAGATGGCACATGCTACTCTAAGAGAAAATAATGATATTCATTATCAAGATGTTGATATTCCACAGGACTTCAAATAAAAGGTTAGGAAGGAAACTCACATAATTACTGGAAAGACCGATAACAGCTACTGGACTTGAAAAACGCATTTTCCTGAAAAATTATTTTAACAGACATATTTTATAAATTTCAACAGAAGGCAATACTGGCTACTCGGTCAACATAACCATATATATATATATATATATATATATATATATATATATACATATATATATATATATATATATATGCAGAAATATAGTCTTAAAGTGTGCTATATTTATGGGGTAAAGTGCTCAATATCAGAGATAGAGCGTGTGTAAATATAAAAGTGGACATGGAAGTCAGCACTTAGAGGCGACAGTCTGTTTCATGCTAGTGCATATATATATATATATATATATGTATGCATATATTTATATATATATATATATATATGTTGTCATCCACAGACAGCCAGTTTCGCTGGATCACAGCTCATTAGTGTGCCTAGACGTCCGGTTGCTTCTAGCTAGGATCGAAACCCGACTGAATTAGTATCAGTCGGGGATGCTACCACGGCAGGGATGAAGGTGAATTTAAGCGTATTTATTTTTAGAAAAACACACAGTGACTGAAAGAACTCGAATCGATTTACCGAAGAGTCTTGCATTATTAGCCGTAATAGTCACTGTTTACAAATCCACACTCCCTCCCCAGAGAGCTCAACAGAAATAAATTTTTCAGGAGCATATATATTCGTTCCTCATCAGTGTGGCTAGATATCCGATCGCTTCAGGCCGTGGTATATATATATATATATATATATATATATATATATATATATATATATATATATATATATATATATATATATATAGTCTTAACATGTGCTATATTTATGGGATAAACTGCTCAATATCAGAAATAGAGCGTGTGTAAATATAAAAGTGAACATAGAAGTCAACACTTAGAGGCGACAGTCTGTTTCATGCTAGATGCAATCGTCAGGCCACGATTGCATCTAACATGAAACAGACTGTCGCCTCTAAGTGTTGACTTCTATGTTCACTTTTATATATATATATATATATATATATATATATATATATATCGGCCTGAAGCGATCCGATATCTAGACACACTGATGAGGGACAAAGTTTTAAACAGTCACTATTACTGATGATAATGCAAGACTCTCCTAGCGATTAAGTTCTCTGAGTGACTGGTGTGTTTCTGAAAAAATAAATACCCAAAAATTCGCCTTTCTCTCTGCGTCTTTGACCTAGGGGTTAGAATCTCCGACTGATACCAAAGCAGTTGGGTTTCGGTCCCAGCATGAAGCGATCGGATGTCTAGCCACACTGATGAGCTGTCATACAGCAAAACAGTCTGTCTTTGGATGACTATATATATATATATATATATATATATATATATATATATATATATATATATATATATATATTTCGACACTTGGCTGTTTTTGATTTGCTAGCTTCACAAAAGATTATTCCTATCGGATATCTTCGTATAGATAAGAGCAACACTTTTTGCCGCCAATAGCTCTTTAATGAACTCCATATCCAGTCGGTTGTCACACCACAAATAGAGTTTCCCCCTTGAGAAAAAGTAAGGCACTATAATTCCTTTGTTTGTTGTGCAACGAGCTACGCTCATGAAAGCATTTAAGGCACTAATACAAGCACAAGGAACATTAGCCGGCCTTTCTCAGACCATTTCGGAAAGTGGGGTTGTACTAATTTTAGGACCATTTTCAGCTGCCGTCGATGTACTTAAGAGAACCCTGATAACCGAACTACAATCAAGTCGTTTCATACAATTCTTAGTTCCCATAGAATTGCTTTATCAGAAAGCCAGCGGCATAAATCACCAATGTAAAAAATAAAAAGAACCTTTCTTTCGATCTGCAATCTCACTCATTCCACACACACATACACACGGCTATGTATATATATATATATATGTATATATATATATATATATATATATTGTTTTAAATTTGCTTTTTTATGGCAATAGTGGGATCAATCTTAGTTAAAGAGCGTGTGTATAAGCAGCGTGGACAGAGAAAAGGTTACTGTCAGTTTCAAGCCTTATACACCTATATATGTTGACAGGAAATTTATCTCAGTTTTGTGACAAAGTATGTGGGTCAGCAGCAGGTCTGATGAATAACAAGAGTGTATAAGTATCAAATAAACTTCATGTTCATACAAGCGCATTTCACCTGATTTGTGCAGAAATGAATCGTATCTCTTCATTCCCTTAAATGCTTTCGTCTTCTCAACCCAAAAGTTAAGAATTTGGCCTTCTGTCTGTCTGTCTGTTTGTCTGTCTCTCTCTCTCTCTCTCTCTCTCTCTCTATATATATATATATATATATATATATATAACAGTTAAGCAGTCTTTGTTTCTAACGAGATTTTCTTGTTTCATAGTACCCGGTTTAACTTTTGGATCGCATATGTTGCGATTTAGATTTGCCTTCCGATTTCGACGTCAAATTTTCCATCCTCTGTTAAGACACTTCCCAGATATTTAAAGTTATGCACCTGTTTAATGCTGATATCTCCAAATCAACATCCTCTGCTAAGTGTTCCAAGAAATAAGACTGAAGATAAAACTTTCCCAAAAAGAAACTATGATCTCTCTCATTCTCTCTCTTCATATATATATATATATATATATGTATATATATATATATATATATATATATATATATATATATATATATATATATATATGTGTGTGTGTATGTATGTTTGTGTGTGTGTTCGTGTGCACGCGCGCGTGTGTGTTCGTGAGAGCGCGCGTCTGTGCGTGCGTGCGTGCTTGCGTATGCGTGGATGTGTATATGTGTGTTTGATACACGTAAAAACCAGTTCCGTATATGCGTACACGTATGGGTATGGACACTTTCATTCCATTCATTGACGTAAGCTCTTTCTCTCTCCTTTTCTCTCACTCACTCTCATTAACTCTTTCTCTATGTAACTATCTATCTCTACACACACACACACACACACATATATATATATATATATATATATATATATATATATAAAGAACAAAATCGGAAACATTTATAGCATGTTTCAATTTTATAAAAGCTTCATCAGAGAATGGGATACAGAAAAAACATCAATTTCGGCATTTACAGTCCTTCGAATTACTCCCCCTCCAGCATCGTCTCCACTGATATAAGCTTTCCTGGAACTCGGTTTTTGTGTGGCTATTGAGTAGTTGCCTCGTAACATTCTACTGAATTTTTCAGTATCTCATTCACTGACGAAGCTTTTTATAAAAGTGAAATATGTCAAACTGATAAACTTTCCTCCTATTTGTTATTTGACTTAACATTATTTCGAAATTCGATCCATATTTTATCCTAACATATATATATATATATATATATATATATATATATATATATATATATAAATATAAAAGTGAACATAGAAGTCAAAACTTAGAAGCGACATTCATTTACGTGCTAATACTCTTGGGAAAAGTGTGAATCCTCTTCTCTCTCCAGCTATAGCAGGACAGACTGTGTTCTATAGCCTTGGATGGCAACTGGTGTAGAAGGAGGACAACTCTGAATTCAAAACATGCGGAGGGTCGTTTGGGGATATTGTGGCATGTAGTGCACCAGGTCTCTGTATTCGGCCCTTCAAAAAGTGTGGATGGTTCTGCACGAAATCTTCACCACTATAATCAAATCTCATGTGTCGGCGTCGGGCTGTCGGTTTCCTGGGAACTGATCTGCTTGACCCTCATACATCGAATTCGACGGAAGAGGCGAGGGAATATATATATATATATATATATATATATATATATATATATATATATGAAGAAATATAGTCTTAAAGTGTGCTATATTTATGGGATAAAGTGCTCAATATCAGAGATAGAGCGTGTGTAAATATAAAAGTGAACATAGAAGTCGCCTCTAAGTGTTGACTTCTATGTTCACTTTTATATTTATACATACATATATATATATATATATATATATATATATATATATATATATATATATATATTTATATATATATATATATTATTGGTCAGATTCGTGGACTCCATCAATAAACTTTTTCATAAACGCTGTCGTCTTTCAATATGCGGTTATACATGGCAGGACGAAATCACTAACCCTGATCATTTCATCAAATGTGGCATCGGTGGTATCGAATCCTTTCTGATGCAATCACAGTTCAGATGGGCTGGTCATGTCCTCAGAATGAGTGATGATCGGATGCCGAAAATCCTCATGTATAGCCAACCTCTTCATGATAAGCTTAATGTAGGCCGTCCTTGGTTACGCTTCAACACCAAACTTAAATACAATTTAAATGCTGCAAACATCCCTATAGAACTTGCTGTTGAAAGCCGAGCAAACTGGAAAAACACCTGCCACCGAGGTATAACTAACTTTGAAAAGAATCATCTCAACCATCTAAATCAACAGTAAATCTTGGGCCAATATATCAGCCCATATCACGGTCAACCCTTCAACATGTCCCTCATGTTGACTTGTTTGCAAATCCCGTGCAAAACATAAACATAAACATAAAAATTGAACTGAAGAACACTCATACCTCGAAAACGACGGGAGAATCCATCATCATCACATCATATATATATATATATATATATATATATATATATATATATATATATGAAAAATTTCTCAGAGTTAACCTGTAGAAAAAGACAATATTTATAAATGTAAAATACAATAGGAAAACTGGAATAGTTGCCGACGCGTTTCGTCCGATGTGGACTTTCTCAAGGCAAAACGAAATGAATTTATTAAACGAAGTCACTAATAATAACAAAACAAAATTTAGAGAACGCTATTTTCCTACTGTTATATATAGAAATAAGTTCAACCAGAATTTTGATTTTAAAAATGCTACACTCATAAAAAAAAAGAAAATATCTCACTCAGAAGGAAAATCCTGGAGCGTGCAGCCATTGAATATTACCCAAATATTAATCTACGTCCAGGCTTTTCCCCTATTTCACCTTTCTTAACAGAATTACTACTCTCCCAAACAAACGTACAAAACAGTATCAGAAATCAAAAGAAAACGGTTGAATCCGTCAATACAGCAATGAGAACAATATCTCCACACATGACAGTAAATGACGTAATTTCAGTTAACAGTAGGAAAATAGCGTTCTATAAATTCTTCCAATTGCTAAGGAGATTTTTGTTATTATTAGTTACATTGTTTAATACATTCATTTCATTTTGCCTTGAAAAATTCCACATCGGACGAAACGCGTCGGCAACTATTACAGTTTTCCTAATGCCTTTTTACATTTATATATATATATATATATATATATATATATATATATATATATATATATATATATAACTTTGGTGCGATCGACTACTGCTAGATGTGTGGAATTTTGTTTGCTGCCTTTCCGCCCTTGACTAAACAGTCAGTCTTGTATCCCGATCACAATGGAGCAACGAACAAGCGAATCCCCGAATTGAAACCGGCCATCCGACCATATATCCTTTTGGTTGAATTATAGCAACCCGTCATATTCGTTGTTTATGTAACACGCAAAATCACTAGCATGATGTATAAAATAATTTTTTATACCATTGTTCATGCATTACAAGACTGAGGAGTGCCTGGAAGCATCCTGCCGGGAGTTTGGAAGTATCAATTCTTTAATTATAATGCTTTCACTGAAGCACTTATGCCACGAAGAAAAAAGGGAGGAAAGAGAATGCGAAGACTTTTTTAAGATTAGCAGTGGCATGGAAGCAGTAAGCTGAAAGAGAGCTCCACAGGCGAGAAGTGCGAGAAGAGAAACTATTGGAGTAGAACTTGCGGTTATATCTAACAATTTCAGCAGTAAACTAATGGGACCTAATTGCCAATCGAGTAGTACGCTTAAATTCATGCGTCGATATACCAAGGAGGAGACAATTTCGAACATTAGAACAACTGTCATGAAAATATTTACAGAAAAGACGGAGAGGAGCCACGTCACGGCGATGGTATAGCAACTGAAGACGAGATACTAACTTAAGATCAGTAATATTAAGGATCCTTTGAATTTTGTCGATAATCTCGAGATATATATCAGGATCATCAGACAAGACGTGGCAGCAATATAAAATCTACGAGCGAATGGTAGATTTATAAATGTGCATGCTGGATTCTGACGAAAAAAAATCGTCTGGCACGATATTTTCCCATGATGCAAGTAATAAAAGATCCAGAAAAAAATTTTGGTCACATCCACAATTTTATGGCTCCACTTCTGGAAAGACAGAATCTTTCTTTCTCCAAATTTCAGTTTCCACCGGCAGCGTTCGGACGTGTTTCGGCAGCCCTACTCATGAAGTACGTGAATTGGACGTTCCAGCTAAGCGCAGAGCTGATCTGAGCTTTAAAAGGAATAAACATCCGTGGTAGAAACTCACATTTTTTTTTCTGCTTCTATCTTTTTTGTTTACATATTGAGCACGCTCCTTCACCTAAAATCCACAAACCTGCGCAACATTTGTTAACCCTCTATAACTGTGTCATTAAATAGTATGCATTATGAACGGACAGCGAAACCGTTTCACCCTACTCCTATGGCTTCCTTCTGGAAGTGTCTTATCAGGAAAATTGACTTTCCCAAACACCATAGTTCGGAACACAGTGTTGGACACTGGGGATCTGGGAATAGCAATACAGGACCGGACAGTGTGGAAAGGGATTGTCAATGGAGTTCTGGCCACATAGAGAGGTCGAAGGATGATGATGATGATGATGATGATGATGATGATGATGATGATGAAATAGTATGTCCGATATAATGCATTAAAGAATTAAGAATTGAATAGGGAAGTTAAATATGTCTAGTACATCACATAATTAGCGGCACGAGAACAAACGTTTGGAGTAATAGAATAAAATGTCTGATAATAGGAGATTTAGGCAATAATCACAATAACACTGAATATATCATGGACGGGGAATGACACTGACCACATTATGGACGGGCAATGACACTGAGCATACCATGGTCGGAGAATGACACTGACCACATTATGGAGGGAGAATGACACTGAGCATACCATGGTCGGAGAATGACACTGACCACATTATGGAGGGAGAATGACACTGAGCATACCATGGTCGGAGAATGACACTGACCACATTATGGAGGGAGAATGACACTGAGCATACCATGGTCGGAGAATGACACTGAGCATACCATGCACGGAGAATAACACTGAGTATACCATAGTCGGAGAATGATACAGAGCATACCATGGTCGGAGAATGACACTGAGCATACCATGGACGGGGAATGACACTGACCACACTATGGACGGAGAATAACACTGTGCATACCATGGTCGGAGAATGACACTGACCACACTATGGACGGCGAATGACACTGAGCATACCATGCACGGAGAATAACACTGTGCATACCATGGTCGGAGAATGACACTGAACATATCATGGACGGCGAATGACACTGAGCATACCATGCACGGAGAATAACACTGAGTATACCATAGTCGGAGAATGATACAGAGCATACCATGGTCGCAGAATGACACTGACCACATTATGGACGGTGAATGACACTGAGCATATCATGGACGGCGAATGACACTGAGCATAACATGCACTGAGAATAACACTGAGTATACCATAGTCGGAGAATGATACTGAGCATATCATGGACGGCGAATGGCACTGAGCATAAAGTGGACGGAGAATGATACTGAGCATACCGTGAACGGAAAATGACACTGAGCATACCGTGAACGGAAAATGACACTGAGCATACCGTGGACGGAGAATGACACTGAGCATACCGTGGACGGAGAATGACACTGAGCATACCGTGAACGGAAAATGACACTGAGCATACCGTGGACGGAGAATGTGAGCAACGAAGCAAAAGCAAAAGGACGCTTTCACTTTGAATCAGAAAGAGACAAGTGAAAGTTCCGTGACACGTAATGACGAAATAACTTTCGGTGACTTTGACACTCATAGGACGGACATATGAGCTACCTAAACAGATTTTTTAAAGGGATTACTGTTGATAAAGTGATAGTAAAGAGTAAATCGGTGCTAAGGAAAAGAAGTTGTGAGTGGCCGTGATCGCCGACGTCCTGAAGGAACGCATCACCTAAAATAAGAATTATAACAATACCTAACTTCAAAGAAGATGACCGTTTCAAAAATAGAATGAAAAAAAAACAAAAACAGAGGAATACATCATACTGAAGACAAAAAAATGAGAGAAGCGAAAAATAGTCTTCAGGAAGTTGTGCGAATAAGGGTGCAACTGAAATTTAATGGGTTGGGGAATGAAGAACCGACGGAAAGTGCCAGGGAAGAAGGAGCAAGAGACGAAAGCATTAGCCGCCAAATATCAGGTAGCTCTCTGTTCTCGGCTCAAACAGCTTTTCTTTTCTTTCATCACGCGAGCACTTCAGCCACTCGACATTTTGTTTGTTAGATGAGGCATGACTCTGAAAAATAGGAGGAACATTTATAATAAAGTAAAAAGAGAAAGAAAGAAAGAAAGAAAGACAAGACAAGACAGAAAGAAAGACAAACAAAAAATTTGAGCCGCTCTAGATTAACGGAGTTTCAAGGAAAAGTGCGACCTTGACACTCAGCGGTCGGTGTTTGCCTCCCGCTGTTTGAAGACAAGGCGTTTTTGGTTTCCTTTGCCTCCCTCTATCTCTCCCTGAAAAAGTTGTTCTTTCTTTCATTATATGCGTAGTAGTTTTCTTTCTTTCTTTCTTTCTTTCTTTCTTTCTTTCTTTTCAAAATATATCTCCCTTTCTTTTTCCTTGCTAATCGACCGTTCTTTCTTTCTTTCTGTCTTTCTAATTTATATTTGTTTCCTTCTTTTCTCCCTTCTTTATTCCTTTCACCACTTATTTGTTTCTTTCTATCAAGGAGTCTGTTCATATCTATCTATCTATCTATCTATCTATCTATCTATATCTATCTATCTATCTATCTATCTATCTATCTATCTATCTATGAATGGGTTTGTTCACAGCTATCTATCTATCTATCTATTTATCTATCTATGAATGGGTTTGTTCACATCTATCTATCTATCTATCTATCTATCTATCTATCTATCTATCTATCAAGGAGTCTGATCATATCTATCTATCTACCTACTTTTATCTGCCTCATCACATCTATCTATCTATCTATCTATCTATCTATGAATTGGTTTGTTCACATCTATCTATCTATCTATCTATGAATGGGTTTGTTCACATCTATCTATCTATCTATCTATCTATCTATGAATGGGTTTGTTCACATCTATCTATCTATCTATCTATCTATCTATCTATGAATGGGTTTGTTCACATCAATCTATCTATCTATCTATGAATGGGTTTGTTCACATCTATCTATCTATCTATCTATCTATCTATCTATCTATCTATCTATCTATCAAGGAGTCTGATCATATCTGTCAATATATCTATCTACCTACTTTTATCTGCCTCATCACATCTATCTATCTATCTATCTATCTATCTATCTATCTATCTATCTGATATTTTAACTGTGACTCCTACTATGAAAGAAAAATCATATTTTAAATGTTGCTTCTTGCAGGCTTAATATCATAATATTTCTCAACGACCAGCCGTCCGTTTATAGGAAAATATGTGAATATCACGACACATAAAATAATAATTAGTCACAATTTATTGGCGATAGAGTTTGAGAAATATTAATTCCTCAAAGATTCGTTTAATTCATCCCCTCCTTAAAGTGGCCATGCGTTTACCAAAAGAACATGGAGAGAAAGAATACTATATGTAATGACTTAAACAAGTTTTCTAATATTTCTGCCGAGTTCTAATCAACGGACCTCAAAGAAAAGTTTCCCATGTTATTTCAGTTGTATAACCTGAATAGAGAGCTTGGATGAAGACAGTTAAAATTACAAGAAACGCATTTTAGCGCTATTCGTCCAAACGTTACACCGGGAGTAGTGAGTTCGATTCTCACTGGCTGTCCTATACTTTCGGCCTTGTGCTAGATCTAAGTTATCCAAATCATGTAACAGCAAAATTGTCCAAATCATGTAACAGCAAAATTGTCCAAAATCATGTAACAGCAAAATTGTCCAAAATCATGTAACAGCAAAATTGTCCAAATCATGTAACAGCAAAATTGTCCAAAATCATGTAACAGCAAAATTGTCCAAAATCATGAAACCTTAAAATTGTCCAAAACATGTAACAGCAAATTTGTCCAAATCATGTGACCGTAAAATTGTTCAAATCATGTAACAGCAAAATGGTCCAAATCTATAACAGCATAATTGTCCGTCACGTAAAGTGTTTAATATCTAAAAAAAAACACTAAAGTAATTGAGTTTCTCTTTTCCAAGTATTCAGATAAGATATTTAACCACCTTGACACCATTTGTAGTAAGAATCACTGAAAAATCCTTTCAGTTATTCAGCTTCAAAGAGAAGAGGTTAAAATCGTTTTATGTTAGTCACACTATCTTCCCAAATGAGCAATGGCGGAGGAAAACGACCATTGAGGCCTTGAATAATGGTACCAACATTCATACTATAGCTTTCGTCTTCAAAGTCCACTCAAGAACCACCAAGAGAACAGTGAATAAGTTTAAAAAAGAGGGAACAGTAGAGAGGAAAAATGGATCAGGAGGTCACTGCAGGAAGAAGGATCATCCTTTCAACTTAGAGCTAAAGAGATCAATTAGAAAAGATCCAATCCATAAGACGTTTAACACGTAAGTGAGGAGTTTCAACTATGACAGTCCGAAGAGCAGGGAAAAATACTATAAAATGAAATCATACGTAAAGCATGTGAGGCAACTTGTTACTCCAGGATAGAAAGTTAGAAGGTTAGAGAGGGCGAAGATAATTTTGAATAAGTTAGAAAATGATCCTGGAATAATATATATATATATATATATATATATATGAACTTTATTTCAATCTTTTATTAACTTTCCGAGGCTTAGCTATGATTAATTAATGAAGAACATGTCATTTTCGTTTTTGATCGGTTTCATCACGATCCTTCTGTTAAGCTTAAGGAGTAATTATCGATTCTTCTTGTTCAAAGTAGAGTCCAGTAGTTTTATAAAAACCTCGGAGAATTCCATTAAGATATCTTTAATCATTTTTAATATACAGCGGTTCAAATCTTAATCTAAGAAATGAACAATTTTGCTTTTACACGATTTGGATAACGTGGGCCAAAATTAGGCTTACAGTATTTGCTTCACGTTTTAGATCTAATTTATCCAAAGCATGGAGCATCTCCCCATTATGCTTTGGCATTATGGGGACTACCTCAACTAAATCTTTTCACAGCGATGGTTCGGTAGAAAGGGCAGCATTGAATGGCCACCATGTTTACCTGACCTAACACCAATGGATTTCTTTTCTTTTCTTTCTTTTTTTTTGGGAGTGTAGTAAAGAACAAGGTTTATGAGAGAAATCCCCACACAGTGGACAAATTAAGAGTGCATCTCTTGAAATTGATGCAGATCGGGATTTGTGTGGTGCAACCCGTCATAATGTCTTGGAGAAGTTCGAGGAATGTTGCAATGTCGAAAGAAGACATTGTAAGCACTTAAGGGATTAAAGTGTGCTAAAACAATCTAAATAAAGTGTTAATCAAACGTATATAAACAGTTTGGAACAAATAAATATAAATGTAATAAAATGATTTTAAAAATGTAAAGTACATATCTACTAAGTGTATATATATATTGTTATGGGATCTTACCTATAACGACAGAGTGAACTCTTACAGACACTATGAATACTGTGCCTCTCGAGAGGGACGAGATGGAATCGAGTCGAGCTAATAGTAGTTCACTCCAAACCAGACAGTCATACTAACACCTTCAACATCTTGTATTATTATTCTGTGTAATATATCTTTGTTATTTCTACTCTTGTGTTAGTACTGTTCTTCCTTGGTCCTAACCTTGGACCATAACAGTGGCGACGAGGATATTGGACCATAACATATATATATATATATATATATATATATATATATATATATATATATATATATATATATATATATAACAAAACAAAAGGAGCTTATGCTGCAACCACATTAGACACACGAATTCATTCACTAGCTCAGTCACTAAATCTACTTTCAAAATCTACCACGACTCTAACTGCAGAAGTCATAGCATAATTTACCTCTTAGAATGCACACTATGCCAGAAACAATATGTACGAAAATCTGAATGGCCCATTCACTACAGAATTAATAATTATCTCAATCGAATTAAGTCGACTCCCCATGAAAGATTATTACCTGTAGAACAACATTTCCGCCTAGAAAAACACGATTTTAAAACCCATGTTAATTTCACTATAATTGAGAGAATAGAAAAATTCAGAGCAAATAACATTAGAAAGATGTTAAGAGTTCCATGAATACAACGTTTAAAAACACACTATCCAGCCGGGCTAAACAATAAATTTAACAATATAGATAGTATTAATATATTGCCCTACAAATCAAAACCTACCCACATTTCTCACCCACACAAGACAGACATGCTTACGGAGGTGTTGAGGCCTCACACTTATACACACACCCACACGAATATACACGCTTACACACATCATACTCACTCACTCCCTAAGAACCAAATAGCACACACACACACTTAACAGAGACACATCCGCTTTCCAGGAACCAATAAAACTGCCAAACTGACCAAGGGAATTCAGAGCAGCATGAATATATCCAGCTCTCATCTTAAATAACAATTTAAAAGAGAGTGTTTGACTAACACAAGGGCTGACCAAAATTCTTTTAAAAAAAATAATAAAAAACAAATGAAAATTAAAAACAAAAGTTCATTTTCTCCATCATGACATTCATTTCTGTAGTTCACTGCTACCAGCAAGCAGAATTTTTTTTCCTCCTGATTATGGCCATGTTGGCCGAAACTAGTCGAAGAATCTAAATGAAATAATAAAAACAAAAGAATATTAATATACATGTGTCTGAAGATTTTAACTTTTAATAATTTTTATTGTTCAATATATATATATATATATATATATGTGTGTGTGTGTGTGTGTGTGTGTGTGTGTGTGTGTGTGTGTGTGTGCGCGTGTGTGTGTGTAGAGAGAGAGAGAGAGAAGTTTTCTATTAATCCAACAGGTTTTTTATCACAAACAAGTTGTTACTAATCGATATTCGTATTTGGGTAGACGCTCCAGTTATTTATTAAACAGTACATTTATTTATTTGCACATTTCAACCATTCTAAGTTTAAACAGGATTTTAGGACGGGTACCCTTAGGAAGGCACGGTGGAGTAATGGATAGCGGCTCGGTTTGCGGAATCGGAGAGCTGAGTTCGAATTCCAGTTTCCATTCACTTACGAGCTAATACCCTTGGGTAAATAGCCAAGGCTATAGAATCCAGTCTGTCTTGCCATTTCTTTCTGGTCTACCTACTGTGGGAAAAAAATCTGTCTCGTTAGTCATGTATCGCCTAAATGTGTATCACGCATGGTTCATAACTAAGTGACTCTTAGGAAAAAGAGGAGGGTAGACTGGACCTTCTCACCCATATTGTTTTTTATATTATTCACTCACTCTAAATACAGTGTATTATTTTAGTTGACATCAGGACAAATGTATTTTCTAATTATTTTAATTTCTCGAAAATAATACGAACCCATGAATAATATGCAC
This sequence comes from Acanthosepion esculentum, assembly GCA_964036315.1. Taxonomy (NCBI): domain Eukaryota; kingdom Metazoa; phylum Mollusca; class Cephalopoda; order Sepiida; family Sepiidae; genus Acanthosepion; species Acanthosepion esculentum. The sequence continues at coordinate 38,032,103 of OZ038485.1, read as the reverse complement.
CCCCCAAAATAATCCAAAAGTTACGAAATATATCTATCCCTATGTAGAAAACGCATCTATAAATTTTGTCAAAAAAAATAAAAATAAAATAATTATGAAGACATTATTTCGACCTTGACAGTAAGAAAAATGTCGAAACTAAGCGGTTAAAATAATGTTCAAAATTACCAGCGGTTTTCCCGATAAATATAACCAGAAGTGTTGTCTCACGACAGCCATGGATGGCTCTGAAGATGACATCCTTTGGCAAGAGAATGAAGAGGCCGAAGATAATTTTGAACAAGACGAAGATAATATTGTGAATGATAATTTGTTTCATAACAATTTAGATATTGATTCTAAAATAGAAAGTGTCGATGATGATGATGATAATGAAAATTAAATTTTCAATAAATTGTTAACTTGATATCCTCTTTTCTTCGAAATTGGCCTTTTTTATAAACTTAAAAAAAAAAGTTCGCCAAATAAAAAATGCGGTTACTGATAAACATAAATTTATTGACAACAAAAGGTTACAATTATTATTGTTGGATTTAAAATGAAAATTGGCATAATATCTTTCTTATTTTAGAACAGCAAGTATGTATTTATTATTATAAATCAATAACGAAAAATATTTTTGTTTAAACCTATTTATAGTACGCACCCCTACTATCACCTGTAATTTACAGTAAAACTAGCGAATTACTTTCGAGAAATTAAGGTAATTGATAACATTTTTGGACGCGAACATTATTTATAATGGTGACCCCATAAACATCTCAATGACAACACATTCTTATAGCTGAACAAATTGAAAATCTCCAGTTGTCTAATACTGACACATCAACCTTGACGTTTCGACAAACACTACATTTTTGACAACATTGAATACTTTATTCATTCTTCGTCGATAACGAAAAAGAAACAGCCCATCAAGCACACATTGTTATCTACGACTAACGCTTTCTTTCGCTATTTGCTTACGAATATCTATTACTATGGTTTGCACACTACGATGATACTCCCATCTGAAATGACTGCAGAGATACGTGACTTAATTCTGGCCATCATATTATCTGTCTATGCATGCAATAAGATACATCCCTATTCTGCTAGCATCGGTTTAAACTGACACCAAATATGGAGACACGATGGGATAATAGATAGCGGACCGGATTGAGAAATCGGAGAGCCGAGTTCGAATTTCAGTAATACTCTTGGGAAAGGTATGTCTTCTCCCTCTAACTATGGGTACATAGCCGGGCTGACTGGGTCTTACAGCCTAGGGTGGCAACCGGTCGAGAAGAAGGAAATTCAAAAGCAGCCTGGAAAGGGTTGAGCTCCGTTGCCCCTACGACCATAATGGGTTACGGGTTTAAAGTGAAAATTTCACTGAAATATGTTGAAAGATTTCCGAGCTTTCATTTGGAATCTAGAAAATACGAAATTTAAAACAATTGGCCATAATTCATGGGGGAAAAGAAATTCGTCAAAGTGATGTGATTCATAAAAAAAATAATTTTGCGCAGCTCAGTTTTTGAAGGTAAAATGCTTCAACAACGGAAGCGTTGGGAGGAATGAAACCACTGGAACTACTGTGATATTTGCGGCAACTATAAGAAAAAAAAAACTTCAGAATCATAATAGCTTTTTTTTTTTTTTTCACATCCATTAAAGAATGTGCTTTTTTGAGAGTCTAGCTAAATTATGAACTTCCGTCTAGTACAGCCTTTTTCACCTTGCGTAACCCTTAGAATAATTGATATGTCTCAATGAGCCTCTGCGTAAAAAAAAAATTATATACCATATCTTTCTCTTTTTATTTTCATCGTAGTTCACATGGCAAATATCATAGTATATATTTTTGAATAATTGGTTTAAGGAAAAATTAATGCATCTTTGTCAAATTTTCCCGGTAATGTTAAATAAAATTCATACTTTTCGTTTATAATACTTCATCAGGGAGTTTTCATTCACACACAAAAAAAATATTCTAAACACAAACGTAAAAAAATAAACATAAGTAACCGATATCATGTAAGTAGAATATAAATTCACAAATGTTTCAATAAATAATATAGACAAGTTTTGTCTATTTATTTTATGCAAATTCCTTTCATATCGTCCGATAAGCTTAATAACATTATCATTAAAAGAAGAAAGAAAATCACCATATTGATACATGATTTTTAATACTAGCTAAGCTTTCGGTTTACATAAGCCATCATCAAGATGACAATAACATTACAATATATTAAACAATATATGGCAATAATGATAGTCTGTTTTAGTTTGCAAAGAAGAGTTCCAAGCAACGACAACCTCGTGCATACGAGCCACTGGAAGTGAAAATTGTACCGTGGTCCATGACATCACACATGGCCACGCAAGAGTAAAAACGAGAAGTGTTAAGTATGGGAAGTCGTTGGTATAAACCAATGGCTTCTGTTATCAATTATAGGCATTTAAGAATATTTGTGGAGATTTCCTAGTTTATTTTGTTCAGGTTAGGCTTCAACTGTTTTATGTATATAGCTTCAAGAATTTTTAGTTTTTGTTTATTGTTTTCATGTTTAAGTATAGTTGTGTTTTCAATATATATATATATATATATATATATATATATATATATATATATATATATATATAATGTTAACAAAATGAAAACAGATAATTGCTGTATCAGTCTTTTATTTTTTTTATCCTTTACTGGCAATGTTGAAAAGACATAAGGTAAATCAAGGAAAAATGTCCTGTGAACCAATAAATTGGCTAAGAATTTTTTTTAATAACATAATAGGTTAGACAGGATGATATCTATATTACAATAACCAAGAATATATTCTGTGTGTTTAGTAATATTACGTATATGAAATTAAATAAAAAAGTCAAAAGTGCATTAGCTTCTCTCACCTGTTCTCGCGGAACCCTTGGGGACATTTTGTAGAGCCTTATGTTGAGAAATATGGTCTAGTGCAAGAGTTTTGAGTATCACAGGGTGGTAACCGTGGTTCAACATTTTACTGTATGAGAATTCCGAATGACGACTTGAAACAAGAAATAATTAAACAAGGAAAAAAATCACTAAAGGAAAACTAATTATGTCGAGAGGGATAAGGGAAGTCAAAACTGATTAAAAATAATAAATAAAAGCTGTAAAATGAGTTTTGAGAAGGCCTGCAAGAAGATTAAAACCTTAAATAAACCAAGTAGAATTTATTAAGGTTGAGTAAGACTGGATCTTTGCAAACTTCCCAGTTCCAGTTGCGCCCGGGGCAAGATAACACAGATTTATTGTCTTCTGAAATATCCTAAATTCCCAGGAAGATTTCTTATATTATTTATTCAAACTAATATTAGACGTCGACCTGAACGCATTCCAAAAAGGACCATCTGTTACTGAACAAAACGATCATATGAATATCTTATCGAAAAACATGTAATAAATCAATATATGAGAGGCGCAAACTACTTTATATAAACGGGCAGAGACAAAAACGACAGTAAGATAGTGGAGATCCATTCATAAACGGTTCTTCCGCCCGCTTCTGTTGACATTAAAGAGAAAACACACACACACACACACACACACACAAACCTTAAACGGACAAGAATACCAGCGCCCAGACCAAGGTCTCCCAGTTGATTGAGAATTACTACTAGAATAATGTTCTTGCCGTAGTATCGTCAATCAGGCTATTGTTCATTATTAACAGGGTTTGTTGGTTTCTTCTCGTGAAATCAGTTGTCTCTAGCGACAAAGTTACTACGGCCGCGGCGTTCTCCCACCTGAATTATCAGCAGAAACCACAACGACCCATCAGCGAAATCCCCGCAAAGTCTTGTTACTCCCCACCACCATGTTGATGTCTACTTGTGATGGTCGGGAAGATCAAAAAGACCACCAAGAACACTGCGATTGTATAGCGCCAGAACAGTGAATGACATATCGACGAAGGTAAGGCTATACCTGTGACGACTTTGAGCCGACAGCGCCAATTGAGGTGAATAGAAAATTAAAAGAGGAATTGTGGTCTCTCAGCCGACGAGTTGAACGATTCTCTTTCAAGAGAGCTATAAACAACAGCCGACGTCGTTTTCAGGTACTACGGTACACACGCTATATATATATATATATATATATATATATATATATATATATATATATATAGTTGTATATCTAGGCAGCAATCCTTCGTTTATGCATGCTTCATTAAAAACGACAGACAAGGTTGAGCTTTTTATTTAATTTTTCTTGTGTTCGAACAAGAGCTTTCTTTACATGACAAAGGGTGTGTAAGAACTGTCCAAATGACATACACATAATGCACACACTCAATTAAGCTGAAAAATCGAATCATCCTTGATAATGGCTAAAGGTATAACCGAAAGCGCTCGGAAACATAAAACATATATATATATATATATATATATATATATATATATATATATATATATATATATATATTAAAAAGAGTCAATCATACCTTGAATCAATCAGCAATGTGAATGCGATTATTGGCGAAATCACTTCGCTAGTAGACATAAACATAAGCATTCCACTACTGATAATCCTCCAAATGATGAGATCCTCATAATTAAATAAAATGGATATGGTGTATTTTTTATTTTTTATATCTGCTAGTACTTTCGCATACACCTTTGCTGATTGATTCAAGGTATGATTGACTCTTTGTAATGTAAGTATATGCTGCCTATTTTATTATGTTCATATATATATATATATATATATATATATATATATATATATATATATATATATATATATATATATATATTCAACAGGTCATCACGCATTGGCAAAATATATAACTGGTAGATATGTAAAAACGACATTTATTTAATATTTTCCCCATACGATTGGTTAAAACGTTTTAGTGGAAAGCAGGGAAATGATATATTTAATTCCAGCCATATCAACGTTTAAGGAAAAGTTCCAATAATCTTTCATTCCAGTCGATCAACAATTCCATTATGCGGACTCAGACAAAGGCTTAGTGCTATTACATTTATGGATATCAATTGTAGTAGACATTTCCTATACTGGTCTTATAAAAGAAATCTGATTGATGCTGAACCAAGCCTTAAATCACGACATAAAATAATGACTATTCAGTGTTTATTGTTAATAGAATTCGAAAAAAAGAAGATTTAATTGTCAAATACTTCTCTATTTAAGTTCCATCACGAAGTTATCACTTACATATCTGTTGAATTTCATGTCGTTTCTAGATTCAAATAGTCTATCGACAACTCCTCAGTAGGAACACCAACACAGCATCACAGACTCAATCAACGACAGACCATTTTTATTCAGTTTCTTTTTTACTCTGAGTGAAACGTGCCAAGAGAATCTCAAGAAGTGTGATGTTGGGTCCTAAGATACGCACTTCAAAGGTTAGTAAACACTTTTACACGACCTATTTTTTTTTAATTTCCTTATATAACCAACCCAATTTCCAGAGATACTATACCTTACGTTTTTATCATATTCCTCCTTCTGGTACGTCTGTCTTTTCATATCTACAGAGGTTGTTCCCAAACAAATTAATATTACACATGATAAATCTAGGAATGATGCAACCAGCAGACAGTTTGTTTTTAATAATCTCTATTGTACATATCTAAAAAGCCTGGATGAGTAGCGGCCAGATTAACAACATCGCGAAACCAGATCAGTATCCTATCCCACATTTCCATGATTATCATTACCACTTTCAGTCGAAAACTATTTTTTACCAAGCTTGCGCTGATAATAATAGATAATCAGATCCCGATGCAATGGTTAAATATTTTAATAAGTATTGTGCTGAGGAATAAATCATTCATAGACTTATTTAGCAACGTGAAAAGATCTGTTAAATATATCACAGCAATTGACGACAGTTGTTTCGGGCCAGACTAACACGTGTTTTACTTGTTTGTGATTTATGCTGTAGCAAATAAGGATATTTTTAACGAAAACATTCACGATTGACGCTAGCAAAGATATTTATCAAATATTTACATCCGGTATTAGTCTAAGTTTTATATAAATACTACAGCCATAGCCAACCGTAAACTAATAGCATCATTATCTACCACAGTGTACTATGTAGTAAAACTCTAATTGCATTCAGAACTGCCTGCAACTATTGCATGAGTTCTGGAAAATATACAAAGCAGCTATTCACGGTCGATCCAAGCCAAGGTTTAAAACAAATTAATTCGTTCCCTTAAGTTCTTAAAAAATCTCAAACAAAATTCTCAATTTAGGCAAAGCGCCAGTGCCTACTATCACAAATTTATTTATTTATTTTTTAAGCTTATCACCCCAAGCAAGGCTGGAGGCCACTAGCACGCAAGGGGTTACAGAAGGTTTGGAGGAAGAGCAGATAGGAGTGGTAAAGGAGAGGATGTGGAGAAAGATAGTGGATCGATCAAGGCAAGGGGGTTACAGAAGATTTGGAGCGAGACCAGATAGAAATGAAAGGTGAAAGGATGTGGAGAAGAGAAGTGGATAGATCAAGGCAACTGGAGATGTCGATTGACGTTACACTTAAATAGTTGGAGATTGTATTTGTCAGGGAAACAGGAATAAGGAAGGGAGTTCCACAGGCGAGATGTGTGAGACATGAAGCTATTGGAGTAGAAGAGACGTCTACATCTAACAGTTTCAACGGTGAAGGGGTGGGAACGGGATGCCAGCCTCGTAGGACGTTTAAATTCATGAGGCCTAGGAACCAGCGAAAGCAGCTCCTCGGAGCAATTACAGTGAAAGTATTTGTAAAAAAGACAGAGCGAGGCAACGTCGCGTCTGTGAGAGAGCGACTGCAGACGAGATGACATATCAGGGCCAATTACGTTGCATATCCGTCTCTGGATCTTTTCAAGAACCCTGAGGCAAACAACAGGGGCTCCATACCATATATGGCAGCAATACTCCATGCAATGGCGAATGGTCGATTTATAGATTTGGAGGATCGATTCCCGGGATAAAAATTTCCTGGCTCGTCACAGGGAGCCAACTTTCCTTGCGGTGGATGATGCAATTGACTCGATGTATTTGTTCCATCTCAGATCAGCGGCCAGCGTGAGACCGAGCAGCCACCGAGAGGAGCTCTCGAGTGAAGTTAAATTATCCTTGTCAAATAAAGCAAGGCACTTTTGAATGAACTTTGCCTCAAATTCTACGCTAACCGAGCACAAACTTTTGTAATAGCTCTATCATGGCAGAGGAAATTTCCAGGTTTATCAAAAACTCGGCTCTAAGAACGTTACCGGTCCGTATGAAATGCCTGTGGTTGTACTTAAAAAAATCATTAGTTCAGAGTTTTGTTCAATCTTAGGGAAATTATTTATCCTTTGCCTGAAAGAGAAATGTTTCCTAACCCTGCCCTAACCCAAAGTCCGACAATTATTTTAAGACATTTTTATGTTTATACATTCTTTTTTTATAAATGTCTTAAAATAATTGTCGAACTGTCCATTTCATAATGTGTGACGTCATTTGTTTACATTTGGATACGTGTCGAGCAGATATGAATGTACGTGAGAGAATCATGGAAGATTGAAGTTTAAAAACAGTAAAATCGACCATGCTAATCGAACGCTCCTCTGTGGCAAAATCGGTAAAAGCACGTCAGGCTATATGACGGTTCCGTATAGGATACAGGTTCGAATCCGTTCGGAGGACGCATATTTTCTATGACAATTTCTCGGACATTCAGGCCGGTAAATGTTGTTTAATACTGTTTATTATAAACAGAGCATTTACTTAAAATATTTGTATCTATAAAAAAAAAAGAATTTAAACATAAAAATGTCTTAAAATGGTTAATATCCAAGTCTAAAGAGTTCCCTCTACACTGCTATTTAATCCATAACGGGAAGGAGAAAAAGACGCATTCACGTCTTTCCCCAAAAGTTTTGTGAGAAAGTGAATGCAGCAACCAAAGCCGAAATTCGAACTCAGTTCGCATATATTCCTCTGTCCGAGCCGATACCCGTTACACTACCCGTGCATCTCGTAAGGGAGTGTGTAATCGTAAAAACAGAGGCTTCACCTTTGCCAAATGTGCCGAAACCATTCCCCAGAAGCGGCACGCCGTTCTTAATAGCAAAAACACGGAGATATTTTGATCTTACATGATTATTTACAAAGTACATGAGATGACTTACTTGTCGACAGTCTAGCTTACAGTTCAGCGTCTGATTGAGTTGAACTCTGGCACACCCAACAACGGTTCGCCTAGAGTGGTTCGTGTTCCGGCACCTATGCCTTTGGGAATTCTACATAACCGACGTAATAATAGCAAGGATTGTTCACATGCGAAGCTGGGTAAAAGAAAACCTCTGAGACTCAGTTACGATTTTCTACTTTAAGGAGAGGAAAAAGAAAAGAAGAAAAGGAAAAAAAAAACAGTTAATGGTTATTTATAGTTCGAGTCAGGGAAAAGCCAATATGTCATCTTCGAGAATAAACGAATCACTGTTTTTAGCAGATCGGGAAAAGAAATTCCCGGAGAGAGTGGAAAAATGACTTTAAACAAGTGAAACGTTTCTGCCACGTTACGAAATACGAACCATTTCACATTTACAAAAGCGGCTATTGGCATTTTTTACTCGCCTCAATGTATTCCGTTTGGGACTTCTTGTATTTATCCAAGAAATTCGTTCACTGCTCAAAACAGTTAGAAAAAAACCTAGTTCGATAATGACATAAGCTGCCGCGTCACTTTTGCCTTAATCTCGTCTCCGATCTTAAATTTCCCTCTTTCTCTTATTCTTTTTTTTTACTGTGTTTTTATCGTTAGGGTAAATCCAGAAGTCACGGGGAGCTGAATTTGTATTATAACGGGGTGCTGACAGACTTAGATGATGTGGTGGTGTAGTTAAAAAAAAAAAATAGTAAGAAAACCAAATTTGTGTGCCTCGTTTTCGAGCAACGATTAGCTTTAAGCTCTAACTACCGAGTAACTAATTCAACACTCGTTGATTGCCTCACACATTTTCCTTTGTATCAAACCAAATTAAGATTAAAAATACTTGTGTCCTTTTATCTTGTGCTAAGTGATGATTGCTGTTTAGTTATTGTTGTAATCATTTCACAATATAAATAGAAGTTTGTACAGTTGGAGGCTAAACTAATCCCAACCTTTCGATGAGATTAATATTCTTTGAATATTGACACAAGCTCCAGGGGTTTCACACCAGGCAGCACATCTCCCTCTAGATGGGGCTTGGTTTATTGCCCAGTGCTTGCGACAGACCCAAAAGGGGAAGTGCCGAGGGGACTTGGGAATTTTTGCACGGTGTGGCCATTAGACCCACTTTAAAACAGGACTTTTGTGTCCCATCCAATTGCGACGGAGGCAACCTGGGTGATACCACAAATCTTAAATTTGAAGACGAAACTACTAGAGAAACAGTAACGAATAGAATGTTGTAAACTGTAATTAGTTAAAAGTATTCACAACTACTTCTCGAGTAGTTTCGTCACCAACGTTAGGATTAGTTTAGCCGCCATTTTATATGGTGAAGATTTGCATATGGATACAACAATTAGTCCATTTTTCACGGAGGCACAGTTTAGTCTGTGACAAAAAGAGTACCCTGACGCAATTCACTCTGCCAGATATTTTGAAATGACATGCTGTACTGCTTGGCATTCGCACCGGAACCTGCAATACAAACATTTCAGAGTGTTTGGGAGTCAGTCTGAGGACAGTGCAAAGGATTCGACAAGAGCTGAATAAGTCTAATTGTGATTACGAAGATACGGCAGCTCGGAAAACTCACACTGATCGTTTTGATAGAAAAAAAAGTCCCGAATTTTTTCGTGAGTGTCTTAGACTTGACACGGAGGCACACATCAAGTACCTTGAGGAGGTAGTGCGGCCCAGGGTCGAAAGGGTGGCTAATATTACATTTAAATTCCCGTTTATTTTAAATACAAAATTTTTAAAAATCTCTGTATAAAATATGAACTACTCCATCATTGTCATAATCAGATATATTTAATAAAATTTAAATTATGTAACGGTCAGTCTCAATTCAGTACCTGAAGATTGCGTTGTGCATGAAACTCCGAGTCGGTCTATCGGTTAGTAAAAATATATATATATACATTAATATATAATTTATAGAGCTATTATATTACATCGAGTACTATTTTATTAACTCCAGCACTCAATGTGAGATATCATTCACGTACTTAGAAAGCAAAGTCAATTCAAGTGCCTCTTTGGATGACGCAATAGTTAATCGAATATCAAAGGTAACCAATGCCTTGGGGAAGCTTAAGCATCGCTTATGGGATGTTCGTGGGATTTCACTGAAAACGAAAATCAGCGCCTCTCAAGCAGTCATTCTCAACACTATGGGTCAGAATCGTGGGAGCCATACAGGACATGCATCAGTCAACTTGATTCGTTTCATCTTCGTTCAATATGTGGTTATACACGGCAGGACAAAATCTCTAACCCTGATCTTTTGATCAAATGTATCGTCAGTGGTATTGAATCCTTTCTGATGCAATCACAGTTCAGATGGGCTGGTCATGTCTTCAGAATGAGTGATGATCGGATGCCGAAAATCCTCATGTATAGCCAACCTCTTCATGATAAGCTTAATGTAGGCCGTCCTTGGTTACGCTTCAACACCAAACTTAAATACAATTTAAATGCTGCAAACATCCCTATAGAACTTGCTGTTGAAAGCCGAGCAAACTGGAAAAACACCTGCCACCGAGGTATAACTAACTTTGAAAAGAATCGTCTCAATCATCTGAGAGAATTAAGAACAAACACTAAATCTCGGGCTAACACATCAGCCCCGATGACGGTCAACACTTCAGCGTGTACTTGTTTGAAAATCCCTTGCAGGATTGTTGTCCCATACGAAACATAAAAACTGAACTGAAAGACACTCATACGTTGAAAACGACGGGAGAGTCCGTTATATATATATATATATATATATATATATATATGAAAAATTTCTCAGAGTTAACCTGTAGAAAAAGACAATATTTATACATGTAAAAGACAATAGGAAAACTGGAATAGTTGCCGACGCGTTTCGTCCGATGTGGACTTTCTCAAGGCAAAACGAAATTACATGAATCATTCATACAAAAAGCAGATAGTGAAGTTAATGATATAAATGCCATTTATATCATTAACTTCACTATCTGCTTTTTGTATGAATGATTCATGTAATGTAAATTGAACTGCACCACATACTATATATATATATATATATATATATATATATATATATATATATGTGTGTGTGTGTGTGTGTGTGTGTGTGTGTGTGTGTGTGCTCTCGTTCGCTGATTGAGCACTACGGAGAAAAGGGAATTTTTAACGGCTACTTCTGCTTTAATACATTGCTCTTCGTAAAAATTGAGCAGCATGGCGGGCGGTATGGCGTTTATATAGCACGTATGTAATGCGTTAAAACTTCCCTTTCTTCGACGTGCACCGATAGCCTAGGACTAAGAGTCTCTGACTGATATCAACTTGCTCGAGTTTCGATCCTGGCTTGAAGCAGTCAGGTGTCTAGCCGCACAGATGAGCTGTAATGCAGCGATACAGGCTGTCTGTTGATGACTATATATATATATATATTTTAAGCGTATCACCCCAAGCAAGGCTGGAGGCCACAATCACGCATGGGGTTACAGAAGGCTTGGAGGAAGAGCAGCTAGGAGTGGTAAAGGAGAGGATGTGGAGAAAGAGAAAGACGGAGGGTCGATCAAGGCAAGGGGGTTACAGAAGATTTGGAGCGAGAGCAGATAGGAATGAAAGATGAAAGGATGTGGTGAAGGGAAGTGGATAGATCAAGGCAACTGGAGATGTCGATTGACGCTACACTTAAACCGTTGGAGATTGTATTTGTCAGGGAAACAGTAATAGGGAAGGGAGTTCCATAGGCGAGATGTGCGAGACATGAAGCTATTGGAGTAGAAGAGACGTCTGCATCTAACAGTTTCAACGGTGAAGGGGTGGGAACGGGATGCGAATTAGTTAGTCTTTTAAAATATAAATTTTAGCATTAACTAGGTTTAGTTAAGTTTGGCTCAAGATTACGAATTTGAGAACTTAACCCGATACAGTGTTAAGAGCAAGTCAATCTAGTTTGCAAACCTCTTAATCCACGACGAAGCACCTATAGCTTAATTTTATCTATAAAATAAAGTGAATATATTCAAAAATGAATGCTTGAAAGGTACCAAGAAAAATAAATGTGAACTTTTATCTAAGTCTGATATGTTTATTTGCGTTTGCATGTTTGTCGGATACTTACGTCTTCCATCGAAGGGAAATCATTTTGAATTGAAATCGAATAAAATCCCTGATATGCTTCTTTTTAAGTATGCGTGTGTGGTGGGGGTTTAAAGGAATGCAAGCAGGCGGGAGAGATTACAGAAATGCACCATAATTCAGGCTTGCAAATCAGATGCGAAGAACAAAGAGTTTCGTTTGAGATAAGTATCAAGAGAAACGCGGGCAGAACACCGAAGAATGACCGCATGAAACTGCTATACAAAATTTAATTAAAACAAGATAGCACATGTAAAAGATAGAAATCGTTTTGAATGATAAGAAAGTTCAGCGCGGAGAGCAGCGAGAAAAGAAAAAAAAGGATTCTACTTTAGTTGGACATCACCTTAAGTTAAGATGACTTGTTCTATTATAAACATCAATTCAGAAACTCTGTAGGATACCTAGCAAGTTGGAGGTGGGTAGTGTCTTTGATGTGATAGTCAGTGGACCAGCGGGTGGCATTGACAGTTTGCAAGGAAGAGGGGAAAAATTGATAAAAACAGGTACTATCATTGATTCCCTTCATTATTACTTTTATCTTGTTTTCTTTTGTTATTTTTCTCTTTTCAGGATTGTCGTCTGTTCTTTCCCATTTGGTCTGATCGTCTGTATTTTTTTAGCTTACGTTTTCACATTTTTTCCTGTATCCAGGTATTTTCTAGAAAATTGCTTAATTATTTCTTGATTTCTTCGATTTTTTTTAAAGCAGTCCGCCCCAAGTAAGGCAACAAGGCCACTAAGACGTGAAGGGCTACTGGGAGTGAAAGAAAATGAAAAGATTTTAGAAGCAACCGGAAACTAAACAAGGAAAAAGAGATAAAAAAACCTATACTACTGTTAAAAAGACCTGGGAGGGGTATAGACCGGACGATAGGCGAACATATCTACTCCTGTTGAGGAGAAAAACATTTTTAAAAATTATTTTTTGACTCTCTTATTCTTTTTAAGGAGAAGAGTATTTTTCTTGTTTTTTACCTCGTTTTTGATTTTCTTTCCTTTTCCTCCTTTTTTTTCTCACTGCTTTTTCTTTTAGTCGATTGTTCTTTTTTTTCTACGTATTTTTTAATTCCCTCTATTTTTTCACTCGTTTTTCCCCCTTTTTCGGTTTTCTTCCTTTTCTTTCTCTTTCTCGTTTTCTTGGTTCCCAAGTTTTTTTCTTTTTGTTAGCTCCATTTTCTCCCTTTTCTTCGATTTTTTTTCTTTTCCTCGCTTCTTTTCTTTTTAGTTCTCTTTCTTTCTGGCCTTTGATCTTTCTTCGTTTGACCATAAATCTTTATTTTGAATCTTCATTTTTTCGCTTTCATTTTTCTTTCTACTCCGCCTTTTCTTTCTTTCTTTCTTTCTTTTTCAAATGGGTTTTTCTCCTCTCACTGCCTTTAATTCCCACTTGTTTACTTTGATTTTCATCATGTCTTCTTTTCTTTCTTTCTTTCTTTTCTATAGTCTACTTCTTTCTTTCTTTCTTTCTTTCTTTCTTTCTTTCTTTCTTTCTTTTTCAAATGGGTTTTCCCCCTATCACTGCCTTTAATTCACACTTGTTTTTTTATTTTCATCATGTCTTCTTTTATTTATTTATTTCTTTCTTTTCTATAGTCTTTTTCTTTCTTTCTTTCTTTCTTTCTTTCTCAAATGGGTCATTCTCCTCTCACTGCCTTTAATTCCCACTAGTTTATTTTGATTTTCATCATGTCTTCTTTTCTTTCTTTCTTTTTCTATAGTCTTTTCTTTCTTTCTTTCTTTCTTTTTTCTTTTTTCTTTCTTTTTCAAATGGGTTATTCTTCTCTCACTGCCTTTAATTCCCACTTGTTTATTTTGATTTTCATCATGTCTTCTTTTCTTTCTTTCTTTCCTATAGTCTTTTTCTTTCTTTCTTTCTTTCTTTCTTTCTTTCTTTCTTTCTTTCTTTCTTTCTTTCTTTCTTTCTTACTTTCCTTCTTTTTCATTTTTTGTTCGTTCTATTCTTTTTATCATTGATCTTGCTTTCGCTCTTCCTTTTCAGTGTACTTTATTTTTCATTTTTTACTTTTGTTTATTCTATTCTTTGGTCTATATTGCTTTCGTTCTTTATTTCTTTTTAATACTCTTTCTTTCTTTCTTTTTCTTTTTTACACTTTTATTTCTTTTTTGTTCCAATCTTTGATCTTTCTTTTTTCTTTATTTATGTTCTTTCCACTTCTTATTTCTATTTGATCATTTTATTCTTTTTCTTTCTTTTTTCTTTCTTTCTTTCTTTCTTTCTTTTTCTTTCTTTCTTTCTTTTTCTTTAATATCATTTTATACCTTTTCTTTCCTCCGCTCTCAAATCTTTCGCATTTTTCTTGACAAATCATAAAATATTTTTCTCAGTCTTCTCCCTTTTCTTTCAAATCACAAAACGCTTTTACTTTCTTTTTCCTTCTCTAGATTTATCTTCACTTTTCTCTACCTCCAATTTTTTTATTATTTTAACATATCGCCCTCTTTACTTTTTTACTCTTTCTTTTCTCTTCATTTCCCCCCTCTTTTTATACGTTTCTTTTTTCTTTCGCTTTCTTTTTTCTCTCTCATTCCCATTTTTCTTCTTACTTTGCTCCTCACTCTTTTTTATCATTACCTTTTTATCCTTCTCGTTTCCCTTTCTACCTCGTCCTTTCTTTCCCTGCTTTTTTATCACATGTTGTTTTAATTTTCTTCTCATTTTTAGCCCCAGAATTTTCTTTCCTTTTTTTTTTTTCATTAAAGATTCTTCCTTGCCTCTTTTTCTCATATTTCTCCTTTTGGCACCTCCCCACTCACATGCTTTTGCCTTCTTCTTTTCTTTTCTTTTCTGCTTTGCTTCCTTTCTTGCTCCTTTCCTTTGTCTCTTTCATTCATTCTTTAATCGATTCTCCCTTTTTTCTTGATTTCATCTTCTTTTATTTCTTTAATTCTTTTCATCTTCCTTTTTTTTTCTTGATTTCTTTTCTCCTCTTCTCCGAACTTTCGATTCTTTCTTTCTTTGTCACCTACCTTTGCATCTTGGGGGCCCCGTTTGAAGATACAACTACAAAGAAACACCTGTGCACACCTGACATTTCTGTGCACCCACACCTGAACTCCTGGTATACCCCGTACCTTTGAACTTACCACATCACATGCCTGTAAACACGCAGGCTTAGATCTAACGTGTGTACATACATACATACATACATACACATACACACACACACACACATATATATATATATATATATATATATATGTATATATATATATATATATACAGGGTGTCCCAAAAATGTACTCGCTCTCTAAAGGACAATAAATACATAGTTTATTGATTTGCAAACAAGAATAATGTTTAAAATTAGAAGATATTAACGTTTAATTAATTCTAATTAATTTGATTAATACTAATTAATTTTATTATTTTATTTTAATTAAATTTATTATCTTATTTTTATTTTTTATTCTATAAAAATTCATTTATATATATATTTACATTTATATATATTTTATTATTATTTTATTTTAATTAATTTTATAAATTTTATTAACTCCTAATTAATACTAATTAATATTAATTAATTTTATTACTGTTTATTGACATATAAAGTAGATTAAAGGTCGAAATTAAACATTAGATGAAATTAAATGCATACTTATAAATAGCCAAACTGACTGATATATATATATATATATATATATATATATATATATATATATATATATATATATATATATATATATATATATGTATATATATATATATATATATAGAGAGAGAGAGAGAGACCCAAATATTCTCACTTTTTGACGTCGTCGTCAGTTTGGCTATTTATAAATATGCATTTAATTTTAATCTAATATTTCATTTCGACTTTTAATCTTCTTTAAATGGTAATCGCATTCCTGTCATATCCATTTCTCATAAAAAAATATAGTTTATAAATAAATCACATGTATTTTAAAATAGGGAGTTACTTTTCAATCACCCAGCAGAAAATATATATATATATATATATATATATATATATATATATGTGTGTGTGTGTGTGTGTGTGTGTGTGTGTGTGTGTGTGTGTGTGTGTGTGTGTGTGTGTGTGCAATATATTACATATATTATTATTTATATGTTTCTTCTCGGTACTTATTAGAAAGCGCTCAATATCATAGATAGAGCTAACATATTTTGAAATATTATAACCTGAAAAAATATTCGAGACCGGCTGGAGCAATTCAGCCAACCATTTAGCTAACTCATGTTGCACGGATCCCACCATAGACTCCAGCTTTGTGCACTTTGGGAAGTCCATACATTCGTGGTCATTGTGGACCTGTTGGTCTCACCCCGCTGTAAACGTCCTTTGAGATCATGTTGCCCTTGTATATAGAGAGTAACTTTCTCTGTGTTCCGGCTTCAACTTTACTGGTGTTATCACATGTATCAGCGGGATCAATCATCCTAGACATTGTAGGATCATTTAAGATATTATTCATCTTATCCAAATAATCTTTTGCGAGTGTACGGCCATGCATGCATGTTTGCGTTAGCATGAGTGACATCACGACGACGATTCTCCCCACCACAATTCCATAAAATCACCAATACACGCAACCCTACATAAATCCAAAATTTTAAAAAAATTAATCAGTTTGTCAGACGATCGCAAAAGCGTGAAACCCAGGGTCACAAACTCACATCAGTCTATCTATCTATCTATCTGTTAAGGGGTCTCCCATTTTCACACAAATGGACTCACCCAAGGTATACATATACTACTACCAGTGAATACCCGGATAGTCTGTAATAGAGGAGACGGCTACGCCTTCTCGGCTAGACGGTCGAACTCTCTGTCTCTGAGCAGAGAGTAACCCGGACGAGGCTCCGCCGAAGGGCAGAGAGTCTCGTTCGGGGAGGTTGACCAACCCGATCCCGTTTATACGTGTTCTACGGGCATTTTTGGCCGAGCCTACGGGCTCGGGAATAACCACGTTAAACTCGGCCTTGTGCCACATCTATCCCTCGTTGAGGGGACAGTAAATACTGTCTGTAATAGAGGAGGGTAGCACAAGAGTCACAGTTAGCGATCACGTAGAGTCATTAAGGAGTCATACCGCGATACTTCAATACCAAGACTGTATATATATATTAGTGCTACTAACCCGCATTCCTGGATCTACTAACCCGTATTACCAGTTTGTATTATTACGTTAATACATTTATTTTCCTTATCCATTCCTGGTGTTTGTTATTCATTGATATCGGATTCATCTCGGAATCCACAACAAATTGGCGACGAGGAATTCGAACACACACGGGAAGGAAATCGAAACAAAAGTATCCCTCGTTGTCCAAAACAAATTGACGACTAGGTATTCGAACTCACACAGAAAAGAAAAAAAAAGAAAACAAAAGTCTCCTTTGCCGTTTTTTGCCAGGCTCCTCAACAACTTGGCGACAAAAGATTTGCGAGGACTAAAATACGGAAAAGCGAGTTTTTCGTAAGACGTTGATCATGGAGGATTTTTAAAATATTTTAGTAGAACTTGTAAAATACCAAAATGAACAACAATTACAACCCCAGGAAAGAATGGAAGAAAAATGGCAAAAACAATTACTACAAACGCAGGAACTAATATTAAAGGTAGCGGGTAACAAACAACAAAATATCGAAAAAGAGGCGACTTTTTCCCAAGACGCAGTGTGGAATACGATAGAAACATTCAATTACTCCCTAGAGGAGGATAAAAATTTCGGGGATTAT
>OZ038485.1:37971560-38009060 GCA_964036315.1 Acanthosepion esculentum | reverse complement strand
ATTTCAAAAAGAAAAACGGTAAAGCCACATTTTTGATGAAAGAAAGAAAAAAAGCGGAAAAAGAAAAATCATCGTAAAAGAAAAAAAAATACCCCCCCAAAAACAAAGTAAAATATGAACAAAAGAAAAATTGAAAAAAGAAAGAAGGAACAATCCAATATTTGCAGAAAGAAAGAAATGACCAGTAAATACTAAATGAATATACATAGTTACCCCCCCACCATCAAAAAAAAAAAAAAGAAAAAGAAAAAGAAAACGAACCCAGTCTTTAAATAACAACAAATGCAATTTGACTTTCAAACAATACGATATTTTGTTGTTTGTTACCCGCTACCTTTAAAATTAGTTCCTGCGTTTGTAGTAATTGTTAAAATTAAGAAATATTAATTATTTACATTATTTACCTTGTTCGGGCTCTTGCCCTTGTCTTTAGTGCCATATTCACGCGGTTTCGGCCGTTGTACGCCCCGGCCGACTTCAGTTGGTTGGAATTTCCAACTGAGCCTTTTATTTCTTCCACCGTGTTAGATTGTTCAAATTCCACGTGCCATCCCTCTTCCGAATGTCTCAGTTATCTCCCTTTAACTCAACTCTCCAAGTTTTTTGGTTCACCACTGCAGTAGCCAGGTATTTAACTCTCAACTCTTTGGATCAAGTCACTGGATCCAACCAACGCTTTTATCCTCGGGGCCATGTGTCCAATCACATACAGTGCTGTTCGATAAAAGTGACTCACCTGATTTTTTTTTTTACTAAATGTTCTCTTTTCCGATGAAACGAGAGTTGAGCTAAATTCAAAGGATAAGCGATCTAAAATCCGAAGAAGTAGCTTTGAAAGCTGTTTGAATTTAGCAGTAAGTACTGTCAAGCATCCGTTCAGTATAATGTTCTGGGGATGCTTTTCTTTTCATGGAACTGGTTTCTTAAAACCTATTGAAAAGACCCTCGGGAGCGAGCAGTACAAGAGAATTTTAGAGTCTTGTCTGCTCCCTTCATCTGAAAGGGTGCAAATCGACCCCACCAAGCCCATTTTTATGCAGGATAATGCTCACTGTCACAAATAAAAATTGATGAAGGAATACTTTGATGAGAAGCAGGTGAGTGTTATGACATGGCCGCCCCAATCTCCTGACCTCAATCCCATAAAAAACTTATGGAGCATTATAAAGTACAGGCTCTCGAGAAAGCAGTTGAGCAACAAAGATGATTTGATTGTGAATTTCATATCCGAATGGAATTCAATGCTTGGAGATGAGATTTGCCAGAACCTAATCAAGTCAATGCCAAAAAGGGTTGAAAAGGTTATTCAAAACAAAGGAAGACCCATAGATTATTAAATATTTCGAACTATATTACCTATTATAAATAAATTATACCTCTATTATTCTTTATTTAAAGCTGTTTGGTTATGTTTCTATTTATTACTAGTTGCAGGAAATAAGTGAGACACTTTTTTTGCAGAGAGTTTTTCCCTAAATCTCATTTATATCCAAAATTATAATTATCAATAGAATACCTTAGGGTGAGTAAACTTTTTTACTAGGTGGTCGGGAAGGGGTCTTTATATTAGTAAGATTAAAAATTAGTTTGACACCCCACCAAAAAAAAAATATAGGCGAAAAGATTTTTAAGCAAAAAAAAATCAGGTGAGTCACTTTTATCGAACACCACTGTACCCACTTAAAATACTACAATTAAAAATCTTTTAAAAATCACATAAGTTACCTCCCATGCATTTACGGTGTTAACGCATAACGCATCCATAGATATGCAAAACCCTGAAGATGATCTCAGATAAGATTGAAATTACTTGGATTTTGGAAATTTTCTGCGTCTAAATTATTTAACCAAACATGCTTGAATGAATATATGCTGTCTAAATATATATATATATATATATATATATATATATATATATATATATATATATATATATATATATATTATTAATTAAAGAATATCAAACACTTAAAATCCCTTAGGTAATAAATTTTATTTCATGTGAGCTGTAAAAAGCAGCTCTCAAACTTCAAGGCTTACAAACAAATCACCTACAAAATAAATCAGGATATTTATTTACAGGTTTTGAAGATTGAGAGCTGTTTTTTACAGCTCACATGAAATAAAATTTATTACCTAAGGGATTTTAAGTGTTTGATATTCTTTAATTAATAATAATTTTGCTCTGTCTTTTGACATGGAGCTCTCCCTGGATCTATATCCTCCTGGAAATTCCATACGGATTAGCATATTGTATATTTACTACACACACACACACACACACACACACACACACACACACACATATACATATACATATATATACATATACATATACATATACATATATATATATATATATATATATATATATATATATATATATATATATATATGTTTTATTTCAACACTTCTAGTGTCTTATCAAGTGATGTGACATTCAACACCATCACTTGATGACACACCAGAAGCGTTGAAACAAAATTGCTACTTTTGTAGTGATTTTATAACATATTTATGTTAATGTTTGAATAAATAATAATTACTCTACTCTGTATTGAGCACTCTTTCAAGAATAGTATTTTTGTTTATTGGAATGTATTCCGTATACACCAATCCTATACTTGCACATATATATATATATATATATATATATATATATATATATATATATATATACCAGTCTATATTATTGATTGATGGGTATTTTCTATTTCATGTTTCCTTTTAGTCGGTTGAACAAAAGAAAAAAGATGCTTTCCTCGATAGATTTCTGATGAGTGAAACTCGATAACCGGTTATCTCAATTGTATTATTGTTTTCGTTTTTTCTGTTACTTCTTTCGTATTAAACGACCAGTGTTTTTCGTTTGGGTCCTTTTAATTACGTCCGTTTTTTTCCTGCTATAATTAAGAGACGTAATCTATCACAGCCTGAAACGAAATGTAAAATAAAATGAGTAATAGTAGTCATCATAATTTTTGCCATCATTAAGAAACCTAATCGGTCACACCCTTAAAATGAAAAGCAGTCTAAAATAAATGATGTCATCATAAATGATATGTTTCTACTTTTCTAATTATTATTATTATTATTATTATTATTATTATTATTATTGGCATTTGGGAGGTTTGAGAATGGTTTTCAACAGGTGTGATTTACGTATTGAAGAGGTCAAAATCAAACATGTGCATAAACGTAACTATTCAGGTAAAATAGTAAGTAACTGGCGAGTTTGGCAGAACAAGGTCGAAGTGGAATCGTAAAGGGTCAAAATTTACCTGGGGTCACATAGTTGCCTATGTACTGAAGAGATATAAGCACCAAAAATAAGAATCCACGGAAAAATTCAGGTATTAATAAATAAATAATGATGACAATCCCAAGAGTTTCTTCGGCATTTTTCGGTTTGAAACAGTTCTTGAAATAAGGCACGCGTCTTTCTCCGTGGGTGTGCCGTTCGCGGGAATAGAGGTCGGACCTGAAGGCTCCGACTTCCTTGCCTTGCGGCCATTTTTTTTTATTTCATTAAACAGAATTCTTTTTGCTAATTTATCTTCTCACTTGTCTTCGCGTAGCGTTAATTTGCCTGACATTCCAACAGAGTTTGGAATGGTGAGGAAATTTTGACCCAAGGCCACGAAACGCCTCTCTGGCTTATTAGCGCCAATGTCAACATCATCATCACTATCCTCTTCCTCGTCTGCAATTCTTATTCTTTTATTTTATGTGTCGTGTCCCTTCAGGACGTGGAAGATCATGGCTCTCCATAACTTCCGGTCCTTTGTGGCTCTGAGCAATATTTGCTTCTTTTTTTGTTTACTGTTCTGACAACAATTTACACAAGCTTGTTCGGTAGACTATTTACTGTTTCTTTCTCTCTTTCTTGTCCTCTGTATATCCTGTCAGTGTCAAATTCTTCATCATTATTTGCTCCATAAATTCCAACTCTCTCTTTCTGCGTCTATATGAAAGTGTCCATTTTGCTTCCATTAAAGCACTCATTGTTCACCTCCTCCGTCCACGGTATTATTCTCACCAGGTTTCTGTAGAACGAGATCTCTGTTGCCTCCTCTCCTAGCTATCCATGAGGAGATTGTCCAGTATTCACTGTCTTACAGGAGAATTGATATTATATAACAGTTCGGCACTTGATTCTAATGAAATTGTCCTGTTTCTTAATATTTTGCTTCGCTTTTGGAAGGCATCTTTCGCCATTCCAATACTTGTTCCCATTTCTGTATCACATTTTCCGTTGTCTGTTATAACACTTCACAGATACTTCCTTGATTTTGACGTCTCCAATTTGTATCACGGATCTTGGATTGTCCCTTTTGCTAATGACCATAAATTATGTCTTCCTACATTTGATAGTTAGTCTTTTCTTCTCGCTTTCCTTTACTACCTTGTGTAAGAGTTCTTACTGTTTCCTTCTGTGTCTGTCAAAACCACGGTTTCATCAACGTATCTTGAATTGTTAAGTGAGTGCCTACCACTAATAAATCTTGGTAAAATTTATAGTTCTGTGAGGATTGCTTTCCTGTATAGCAGTTTCTCCTACGATTATTATTATTGTAATTCTCAATGTATAATACGCATTTTCTTTCTAAAAAAAACCAGGGGTGCGTATTATGCACAGCTAAAAAAATTTTTTTTAAATTGCCGTAAAATAAAATAAGAATTATCATAAAACTAAATTAGATTAATATTATTCTATGTTTATACCATTATCTAAAAATAAGAATAGGCAATGTTGGCCCTAATGAAAGTGAAGGTGTACAATTTATAGGGTTTGATTACCAAACAAAGGGTTCGTATTATACATGAGTAGAAGCATTTTCACACACTTTCAGCACAATTTTAGGGGTGTGTATTATAGATGAATGCGTATTATACATGGGGAATTATTGTATTATTGCTAGAAAGACCCGTGAAAATTTCACGGTTTTCCTATTTTAATATTCTGATGAATCTTAATTCTTAAGCTCGTGGTGAGTTTTGTGACAACAAAGTATCCGTAGGAATTCCCCTATCGTATCGTTAAATATTTGAGCTTAACAAATCATACAAAATATTGCAATAACAATGATAAATATCAATACCGATCCTTATTTTAAGAAGTAAGGGGGTACAAATGAAAAGATTTGAAATTGACAACTGTTCCATTTCACTGAAACAGACTTTAAACACTTCTTTAATTCTTACCGTCTTCTTTCTTTCTTTCTTTCTTACTGAAACAAAGCAGCGTCTTTGATATATCTTTATACGCAATGAAAATGGAATAGTCCATTATTGATGAGGTATTGGCAGGAGACGTTAATCACTTCTATATTTCCTTCTTTCTTTCTTTCTTTCTTTCTTTCTTTCAATTTCTCGCTGAAACCAAGTAGCTTCTCTGATATGTCATTTCCGTGTTTTCAAAACGGAATAGTTCATTATTTATGAGGTATTGGCAGGGCGTAAAGGTCGTGCAGAGTAAGTAACAAAGAAAGGGAAAATTAGAATTATAATAGAATTATTATTATTATTATTATTATTCGTAATCTTTGAATTTTCATATTAATAACAATTTGTAGTTTTCACTAGTGTGGCTATATTGGGTTACTTTGCAACATTTAGGCTTACGGCAATATCAAGTAGAAACACCGGTTCCGTTACGATCACCAATGTTAAGCAACGTCGAGCCTGGTCCAGACCTAGATGGGTGACCACTTGGAAATGTCAGGTGCTGTAAGCTTGGATGAGCGGGTGGTGTAAAGAATAATGGCTCGAAATTGTTAATCGGAGAACCGAGTTCCAATTCCTGTTGGGTTCATTATCTACATTTACGCGTAAATACCATTGGGAAAGGTATGAGTCCACCGCTTCTCCCCAACTATGGGTTAATTAGTAAGTCTTGTATCACTAAACGATTATTATCTCTAAAAAAAAATAAAAATAACATTCTTACAATCTAAAAAAAATATTTTCTGTCTTTAAATAACCCGCAAAGTGTTGATATGTCGTAGAAAACGAAGCAATCCAACGATTTACAACATTTGGGGCTACTTTTGAAAGTCCAACAGTACTAAGTCTTGTATCTTGCTACTTGTGATTTTTGGCACCAATCTGAAATTAACTTGCACTAAAGTCAGTTCAATATTATGTAAGGCTGAGCTTTCAAATGTGTCCCAATTCGCTACACGTAGAACTATTTGGCAACCCTATCTTTTACTGGAGCATAACTTCTAGATACTCTATAAGTAGCAAAATCCAAGATTTAGTAGCCTTGGGATTTCAAAAAGTAGGTCAAATGTTGTTGCCCCTTTCTCACAGACGAGCACCTCCCTTTTCTATCGCTATTTCCACGGAGAGTGTTCAGATGAACGACACACCTCTTAGTTCCACCAGTCCTAAGATTCACGGTTGAGACCCGCCATGCCACTCATATTGTAGCTAACCACCCTCATTTTCTTCTTTTTCAGTTGGTGAGATAATTTCTAGTCAAGCAACTTCTTCCCACGAAACGCTACCTTGTGGAATCGACTCCTAAGAGGTTGCTTCCCAGATCACTACAATCTTAACCTACAAGGCTAGGGTTATCTACTACACATATCCCCGCGAGTTTCTCCTCTTATTCCCTAACCCTTTACCTCGAGTAGCGCTCGAGCCAAGTCCAAGTTAAACATTTAAAAAAAAAAAAAAACTTCCACCGACAGTGGTGTGGCTGGGATCTGCGAGATTACTTTGAAATATACATAGATATTTGAGGAAACTCAATTTACAACAATAACAGCCAAACATTTGGTTGAACGCATGAAATGGTAATAATAATAATAATAATAATTATTATTATTATTATTATAAAATTAATAATAATAATAATAATTATAAAATTAATAATAATTATAAAATTAATAATAATAATAATTATTATTATTATTATTATTATAAAATTAATAATAATAATAATAATAATAATAATAATAATAATAATAATCGAAGTCGAAATCTCAGAAATGTGGTGCATGAGGACATCAACAATTCCAGTTGTAGTTGGAGCCCTCGGATTGATTGGAAAAGGTTCCAATAGACTCATTGAAGGGATTCCTGGTAGTCCATGCCTTAAAGAAATACAAAATATTGTTCTCACAAGTACAGCTCACACCTTACGAAAGACTCTATCTATTTAAAATAAGTGCGATTTTTTTTTTCAAAACTGCTCATTGGAAAATGTCACGATGCCATTTCTGACCTTAGGTCTCTGGTCAGGACCCGGAAAGAAATGAGTACACACCAGAAACCAAAGGAAATAATAATAATAATAATAATAATAATAATAATAATAATAATAATAATAATAGAACAGTGATAATAGTCGTAATACTAATATTAAGATAATAATGAGATTAAACTATATAAAAAATATTAATGATAAATCAATATAAAACAACAATAATTTTTCAATATCATTATTATTAATTACAGTGAACTATACTAAAAGGATTTTCGAAGCATAGCTTAGATGATGTGGCCCAAGGCAGAAAGTAGGGCGCACCCAGTGAGGATCGAACTCACTACTCAGTCGTAATGGTTCTAGCGAGACAAGCTTGTTAACCATTAAATCGCCTCGAGGTGCCTACTAATGACACATCTATTTGCCCCTGTCTTAATACTAAGTCTGCTCGTTTCGATAAGGTGAAATTAGCACCTGATCTCAAAAAATGACTTACAATCTGCTGGTAGTTGCCGTAAGGAATAGCTTGCTAATTTTAAGGCCCGCAAAACGAAGCCACACTCTGTTAAAACTACATAAGTCACCACGAATCTCCGAAAATGGATAGTCCACTGGCCTCTGCCTCATACGACAAGTGAGCTACAACTACGCCACACGGCGTCCTACACACCCTCACTGAGTCAGGAGAACAGTGGGAGGGAGTAAAAGAAACAAGTTGCCCACTAGGAATTAAGAGTATTTTAAAAATTATGCTAAACAGTATCTGTTACATATTTATAAGTCAACCATTTGCCCATGATTTGATTATTACTGCCACATATGTTCTAGTGCTTCTGCTATATATTTAGAGATTCTTGATAAAATACAAAGAAGAATTTGCAATATTATTGGTCCTGACCTGGAATCTGGGAATCTCACATCGCCGCAATGTAGCTTTCCTGTATAGTGCTCTGGGGGAGCACCTGAAATTATGCAAAAAGATCTAGAAGAGTGGCCATCACAAAACAGTTTCATTTCGCTATTTGATAAGAAAGACTGAATCAGTTCTAACATTAATCCATAAATATCATAGCCTTTCAACTTGTGAAGAAGACCAGCATGCCAAACGCTATCAAATGCCTTCGAGATATGCAAAGAAACAGACCAAGCTTCACCATTCTTGATAGACTCTTTCAACAATAACCGTTAACACATCACCAGTTGACCTAGGGAAGCGAAAGTCATCCCCACACGCAAGCCGCTAGTGGTCCGCTGGCGGGCCGCCGATAGCAACGCCAGCTGTCTTCCGCTGGCAGCCACCGGACGGCCACCGGTGAGCCCCTAGTGGTCCGTCAGTGGTGACATTGCCCAGCGGCTCGACAGCGTGCCACCAACAGTAAAAGTTCGTGGTATGCTACCCAATGGCAGATTGGTGGCTTGCGTATAGGGATATTGCTTACCTGAAAAAAATCCCTGTAAGGCTAGATACTTAAGCAATTCAGAGTTAATTAGAGCTTCTAGTTCATTGCTAAAAAAAGAGGCAGGAGGCTAATACGCTGATAATTAGAAAACCCAGATGGTTCGTACAAGTTCTTATTGTATTGGTTGGGTGAAATGACTTTAAAAATATCATCATACTACTACTATTAATGTTATTATTAATAATAATAATAAACCAATATAATAATATACTGATATAATACTTAATCCTTATACTGAGACTACTCCGATAAAAATTTGTTCAGCGACGAACTCTGGTGTTTTCTTGCAAACTGGTGAACTTGACAGACTCTTTGTAAATATCACAGAGCCGTTACAATAAAGCTTTATGAATTTAAGCGCAGTATTTTGATTTTCGCAAATTTAAACGCAATGTCAATCATTATCTACCGTCTTTTTTATTCCACTTCTCTCATTTTTCTCTCTCTTTAACAAGGTCTTCTTTTTCTTATTCTTTCTTAGTGGCTTTATCGCCTTGAGTGTGGTGAAATTAGGAAAAAGCATCAATACTACTAATGTTAATAGTATTAATAATAATAAACCAATATAATGATAAATGTATATAATAATAAATCCCTATACTATTCCTGTTACTATAAAAAATATCCTTGAGTCCTGTAACGCAACCATACAAGAAACCTAAAGGTTTGCCCAACAACGGCTTCTGGTGTTTTCTGGTAATTGGTCACGCTGAAATCCCATGATATTGATGCGGCACTCAATCGAACTCAAACGAAAAATGGCACTTGAAAGTAACGTTCGACAAACAATGTTCACCGAAAACCATTCTAAAGGCCCGGCATTGCTTGACGTTGTCAGTCATTGTAAAGATTGCAGAGCCGTTCCAACATAATGTCACAAAACCTTGTGTAATAATTAAACGAAAGTAGATAGCACAAAACCTAGTCGGCTAGGTACCAATGAGCGTTATCTGCGTGCCCCTTTCCGTTGAACATTACGATCACAACACATACAGATCTGGAATTTACTGATACCTCTTGGTTCATCGTATATTGGTTCATAACTCGCCTATAAAAACGCCTGATAATTATGCACCAACCCAATAAAAAATACTCTTTGAGATTATGGTGTATAAAAGAGTCGTGCATCTTATTAAACAATTAAAATCCTTTCAACCTTGTCACACTTAATATCAGTGTAATATTGTCTGTATTCTTGGTGGCATTGTTGCTAACGTAGCCAAATATAGAACTTCCTCGATTATCCGGATACCTTAGGACAGGGTTTGGAAAAATATGCCCGGGTAATTCAAAATTCCAGACTTTGAAGAAGAAAGAAGGAAAACGTCATTTTCTGAAGGAAATTTAGCATTTATATAGTTTTTAAATTTAATCAAATAACATTTTCGAATTCTTTATTGAAGGTTTTGTCCTGTTTATTTTTGTGTTTGTTTCCGTCTAGATACGTGATTTTTCTGTCGCTAAATCTAAATTAGTCAGGGTACTTCCTGGTTGAAAACTATATCCAACTTAAGCATTTGCCACTTTCTGTCAAATGTCGTGTAACGTGGTTTTCTGAAATCCCAAAACGCTAGTCTGCGATGAAATATTAGAATGGATTTGGCTCGGAAAATTGAAAAAAAATATTCGGATGGTGCCAGTTTTTCATTTATTTCACGTTTGGATAAACAAAGTCCGGATAATCCAAGTCCGGATAATCGCGGTACGGATAATCGAAGAAATACTGTTGCATGTGATTCACGCCAGGAAATACCAGAGGGGGTTGAATTGAATTGAATTTTCTTCTCTTCTCGTTGTGGAAATCTCCTCTGGCTTCTTGCTTTCCAGTAAACTTTTATCTTCAGAATGTTTAAGCGCTATGCCAGTCGTTATCCACTGTCTTCTTAATTCCTGTTCTTTTATTGTTTTCTCTCCTTGATAGTTTTTGGATTTCTCATAATCTTTCGCACTCAGTAACCCCTTGCGTCTTGGTAGTTTTATTGCCTTGCTTTGGGGTGACTGATTATTGGGTAGGTGCATAATTATCAGGCGTTTTTAAACAATATTTATTATGAAAAAAGAAATATAACAATTCAACAACAATATTTTTAAATGAGTATGATTATCGACACTTATTCTTGTAACCTGAAAATAAAATAATATTTTTATTAAAAAAAGTGCACAAAACAGTAATTTTTATTTACACATAACTCGCCTATAAAAACGCCTGATAATTATGCACCAACCCAATAAAAAATACTCTTTGAGATTATGGTGTATAAAAGAGTCGTGCATCTTAGGGGGCAGATAAAAATAGAATCACGATTGGAAACCATTAAAACATGTTTATATACAGCAAATATAAATTTAATATTGCTATTTTCTGTTTTTTTTTTCTTTACTTTAATTATTAATTCCAAGTTTTACGCATAAAATAACTTAAACGCTGGTACGATTTCTTGATAAGATGAATAGTTATCGAATGATTGATGACAATGAATAAATAGTTACTAATAGCTAGTGCGGTAACGGCAATAGATAGGAGGCTCCAAAAGCAAGCCTGATAAGATAGCTCGTCTCGCCATGTGTTAATACTATATCGAGCCCAATCTTCTCTGCCTATCGTACAATTCTGATGCTGTTAATTAACGTGCGACACTGAGATCCGAAGACGCACTTGTATGGCCAATGATGGATCCCAAATGCTAAGCAGAGTATTAGAAGACGGTACAATTTCGTTAGAAACAAAGAAAAGAGTGCTGAACTGTTACGTGATATCTGTCCTCCTGCATGGCAAAGATGAAGAAGAGACTTCAAACGACAGAAATGTGGTTCTACAGAAAGATGCTGAGGATACCATGGACCGAATATGTGAACAACATGGAGACAAAAAGGAAACTTATACATAAATTAAAAAAAAAGCAGTTGAAATTTCTGGGGCACGTAATGAGGAAGGAGGGCTTAGAAAACCTGATACGCACAGAAGAGATTGAGGGAAAGAGAGACAGAGGAAAGCAGCGGGTAACATACTTAATGAGATTGAGTAAATGGATGGTAGGACAGTTTTGGGGAGAAATAACAAAAAAGAAAAAAACTCATTAAAAGCTGGAAAGAACAGGAAGATGTGAAGGGCCCTGATCGCCCACGGCCACGGTACACACACACACACACACACACACACACACACACGCACACACACACACACACACACACACACACACAAAATAACTTCTGTCTGAATTTCTGAGATGAGTAATTATCATTCCGCCGATTATATCTCAGAATACATCGTCTAATTATTAATTTAGTACTGCTAAGCTTTCTACTTGCGTTATTTGCATAACCTTATTGTTAACCTCATCTTCATTGCCATATTCACAACGTTTCGGTCCTTGTACGCTCCGGCCTTCTTCAGGTGATTGGAATTTCGAACCGGACCCAGTGGATAAAGACGTTGGTTAGATCCATTGACTAGGCCCAAATTGTTGTGAGTTTAATACCAGACCACGGCAGCGGTGAACCAAAACTTGGAGATTTGAGTTAATGGGAAATAACTGGGACATCTGGAAGAGGTATGGCACGTGGAAGTAGAACAATAAATGGTTCGGTTCGAAATTCAAATCACCTATAGAAGGCTGGAACGTACAACGGCCGAAACGTTGTGAATATGGCAGTGAAGATGGGTATAACAGCCGGAGTAATGCAAATAAGGCAAATAATCATAATACCTTATCTCAGAGATGAAGACAGATATTCCAATCAGCTGAAGAAAGCCGGAGCGTACATCGGCCGAAACGTTGTAAATATGGCAATGAAGATGATGATAACAGTCCGAATAATGTAAATAATTCAAGTAATCATAATGCCTCATCTCAGAGATATAGACAGATATTCCAATCAGCTGAAGAAGGCCGGAGCGTACAACGGCTGAAACGTTGTTAATATGGTAATGAAGATGTGGATAACAGTTCGAATAATGTAAATAATGCAAGTAATCAGAGATATAGAGAGATAAGTTGTTTCTACTGAGTCCAAGTTAACACTGCCCAGCCCAGGGATTGAATTCACAATTACAGTGTCTCCAGATACACGAACGATTGCTCGGCTCCTGTCTTGTGGGACAATCCTAAGTATAGAACTTGGAACCAGCCTATTGATGAGTGCGGCCGTCACTGCTTGCTACGCTTGGCATATCCGAATTATCCGTAGATGTGTTCAGCGGAATATGAACAGTTCACTTTCCGTGGATTAAATAAAGACTTCTGGTCGAAATTCATTGAAGTTTAACTGGACCGACAGGCACCTGACGAAACCCAAGAACATAACGGCCGAAATTCTTCTTCTTTATGAGTTGTGTCCCCTCAGGACGTGAGCGATCATGACTCTCCACAATTTCCTGTCCCTTGTAGCTCTTAATAACTATTGCCTTTCTGTTATTTCTCCTAAACCCTGTTCCGCCATCCATTTACTCAAGCCCACTAAGTATATAATGCGTTATCTTCCTCTATCCCTCTTTCACTCTATATTCCCCGTGAGTATCAGATTTTCTAAGTCCTCCCTCCTCATTATATGCCCTATACTGTTTTTTTTCTGATATGATGTATCAGTTTCCTTTTTTTCCCATTTTCTCCAAAACTTCGTCGTTACTCACATGTTTGGCTCACGCTATACTCACCATCCTTCTGTAGAGCCACATTTCTGTTCCGTCAAGTCTCATCTAAATCTTTAGAGAGATCGTTCGGCAGTCACTGCCATAAAGGACGACAGACATCACATAGCAGTGGAGTAATCTTTCCTTTGTTTCTAGAGAAATTTTCCTATTTCATAATACTCTGCTTAGCTTTTGGAATGCAACTTTCGCTATCCCAAAATCGCCTTCGGATCCCAGTGTCGCTCTTTCAGTTCCCTGTTAAAATACTTCCCAGATATTCAAATTTCCGCACTTGTTTGATTTTGCTTATCGCTGATTTGCAATTGGCACTTTGGACTCATCCTTTTGCTAACAACCAAGCATTCTTTCTTCTTGCAGTTAATGTTTAATCCTTTCTTCTGGGTTTTTTTCCAATGTGGCCTTGTTAGGGACAGAAATAAAGACACAAAGAGAGGAATAGAGTTAAGCAAATATATCAACAGAAACAATAATACAAACATATACAAACGAGAGTGTTACAGCAAGAATGTTCGGACCGTCTGTCAGAGCTGACTGCTGGAAACTTCCCTCTCCAAAAGGTAGTACCTGCTCCTATTTATAGCTGGGAGATTCCATGCGTGCGTGGGTAAATTACCATAACAACCCCTCCTAAGTATTAACTATTTGTATCTCTGTTTGTTCATATCTGTCTATCTATCTATGCATCAATCCATGTTACGCTATTTTATCATTTGTACTCCATATCTTCCTCATTTCAAATCCTTATTGTTGTGGTCTTCTTAGGGCCAGAAATAAAGACACAAAGAGAGGAATTCAGTTAAACAACTATATCAACAGAAACAGTAATACAAACATATAAAACGAGAATGTTACAGCAAGAATGTTTAGTTCGACTGTCAGAGCTGACTGCCGAAAAGTTCCCTCTCCAAACGGCAATACGCGCTCCTATTTATAGCTGGTAGACACTATTGCCACTTACCTGAGTTCACTAGCACCACATAGGTGAGAGTTTAAAATGTGGGAGGTATTTTTGCCGCACCCTGTTTTTATGGAGAACAAAATTCCAATATTCAACTGTTCGATCATCCATAATTCTATGGCAATTTCTCTCTTTATATTTTAATATAAGTACCTACACGAAAACGCTAAAAATTCACCGTACCGTGAAGAAAACATGCTCCAAACGCAATGAAAACAGTTTTATTGTCAAAATCGTTATGTTATTAAGAGGAAATATCAGATTGTTCCTTGAATATTTAATTAATTTTTTTATTCCTTTTTAGAAGATTTGAAATTTTGATTAAAATTTTTTTTCTTGCGTCAGCAGTTGCACTTGCATAGCAAATGTTATCCTCTTTTTTGCGTTGACAGACACATTAATGTGTAAATTCTTGTAAAAGTCAAATAATTGTCAAATTCTAATTAAATTTTCAAGAATTATTCACAAATGAATGAAAGTATTTGTGAATTTAAAAAGAAAATCGTGGTGTTAATATTTTTTACATGTGTTATCCCCCACCACTTATTAAATTTATGAAAACTTGAGAAATTCAACGTGATAAATTTAGTGACTATATGAATTAAAAGCAGAATTCTTTGAAGAATTTAAATCACCGAATTTTTTCAAAGTCGGACCCCGTCTTACCGAAAATCTGTTCTGCATAAAAAAATAAAAAACGTAATAAAATTAACACATTATTTAATTAGAGAAGCTTTTAATTTCTTTTATGAATAATATATATTAAAGACAATATTGTCTGAAGAAAAGAAATCGATGAAAAATCAATTTTTACAAGATTTGTTTTCATTTTTACAAATTTTAATTGAATAATTTATAAAGTTTTTTAGTTTTTAAAACTCATTTTCAATGACTTTTAAAAGTAACTTAGATATAACTTTTACAAAATATTGTTATTAAGTAAAACTAAATTTACTAATCATATATTGTAAAACTTATCTGACGACCCCGAATATTTAAAAAATAATTTCGACATTTTTTTGTCTGTGTGATATACGTACAGAATTTCAAAGTATGGATAATCAAATCTATAATATTATCATTAAAATATCACGTGTTTTAAGGGTTGTCCATCCTTACGGTAAAAATCCCATCATATAAACTTTATCGTCTGCGTCACCATACTTAACTATGAACACGTTCGGCTGTGAATAAATCGATTAACACAACAGAAAAACAAGACCCCGTAGATAGTAAATGTTTGTATAGAACATTTTATGCTATAAGTAAGTAATATTTGTTTCAAATCAAATTAACTTAACTATAAATTTGCTAATTCTCTTCAAATAACGTTTCCAGAAATATATATTTTATTTTTGCAAGATTTTAAAAATCTAGAATTATCTTTTGTTTACAAATGTGTCAGAAATGGCTGTTTCTTTTTTTTTATCGATTTTACTGAAACAAATCAATTCCGGTCAATATAATTTCTGATTGAAATACACGACAGAGTATTTCGTTTACTGGAAATAGTAAATTTTAAATCCTTTAGCTTTCAATTAAAGCTTGAATTGAAAGCTTCAAGAAAGTTTTTCCATTTTTAAAAAGTCATTTGAAACTTTACGTATACCGAATTAGTGAAGGTACCGAATTTAATATTATTTTGACTTGTAAACATAATCCAATAATTTCTAAACATATGTAGATAATTATTGAGCTATTTATTCATATCTAGGGATGTTCCTCTATCGCACTGTGCGAACTACGAATTAGAGACACCAAAAATTAAGTTAGTATTAGATTCTTAAATATCTACAATGTGTTCCAAAATACGACGGGTAATATGACATCAAAATCTGAAATGAGGCGATTCCGAGAGAATTAGAATTCCTCTTGAGTTCATTATTGGCGGTCATAATCATAGCAACATAAGATATGCAGAAGGCACAGTGTTGATAGCAGACACAGAAAGGGAAACTAGAAGAACTACAACGGAACGTAGTGAACTAAAGTGAAAAGAAAGGACTAAACATCAATAGCGAGAAGACTGAATGCCTGGTTGTTAGCAAAAGGGACAACCCAAAAAGCAAATTACACAATGGGGATACCGAAATGAAACAGGTGCAACAATTTATATATTTGGGAAGTGCCTTAACAAAGGACGGCAATTTCGATAGGGAAATTCGAAAGATGCCTTCCAGATAGCGAAAGATGACTTAAAAACAGCGAAGTGTGTATTCCAGATAGCGAAAGATGACTTACAAACAGCGAAAGATGTCTTCCAAATAGCAAAAGATGACTTCCAGATAGCGAAAGATGAATTACAAACCGCGAAAGATGCCTTCCAGATAGCGAAAGAATACTTACAAACAGCGAAATATGTTTTCCAGACAGCGAAAGATGCCTTCCAGACAGCGAAAGATGACTTACAAACCACGAAAGATGCCTTCCAGATAGCGAAAGATGACTTACAGATAGCGAAAGATGACTTATAAACCGCGAGAGATGCCTTCCAGATAGCGAAAGAATACTTACAAATAGCGAAATTTGTTTTCCAGATAGCGAAAGATGCCTTCCAGGTAGCGAAAGATGACTTACAAATCACGAAAGATGCCTTCCAGATAGCGAAAGATGACTTACAAACTGCGAGAGATGCCTTCCAGATAGCGAAAGAATACTTACAAATAGCGAAATTTGTTTTCCAGATAGCGAAAGATGCCTTCCAGATAGCAAAAGGTGACTTACAAACCACAAAAGATGCCTTCCAGATAGCGAAAGATGACTTACAAACCGCGAAAGATGCCTTCCAGATAGCGAAAGAATACTTACAAACAGCGAAATATGTTTTCCAGATAGCGAAATATGTTTTCCAGATAGCGAAAGATGCCTTCCAGATAGCGAAAGATGACTTACAAACCACGAAAGATGCCTTCCAGATAGCGAAAGTTGACTTACAGATAGCTAAAGATACCTTCCAAATAGCGATATATATATATATATATATATATATATATATATATATATATATATATATATATATATATATATATATATATATATATATATATATATATATTAATTTTTATTGATTATTTCATGCAATATAGGCACGTGGCTCAGTGGTTAGTACGTTCTCTTTCTGACCATGAGACCTGAGACCGATATACAAGGTGCGGCAGAAAATACCTTTTAAAGAAAATACCTTTTAAAGGTTGACCAAGGTAACTTCTATTAAAATAAAATATTTCCCTCTAGTGCTACATTTGTCATTCATTTCGTTTTAAAAATGACATCCTCCAAATGATGGCCTCTATTCATCATACACTGTTGCAGGCGATTTCTAAAATTTCCCATCACCAGGAAGTGTTCGAATCTAGCCATGGTCGATTTGTCAGGAAGGAGACTTCTTGATGATATCGGTCTGGAAGTGGGCCGATCCCAGCGTGCGGCATCTTTGGAAAGTGTCTGAAAACCATACCACGGGTTGACCCAAATGTGTGAAATTGGCCGTTGATGGTTGCGCTTGCACAAAGTCGCAAGTCATCGCGACCGATTGAGCGTCAGATTGCTGATCACGCTGGATAATACGTTCTCTCCCAGAAAATGTAACTAAGGTCTGCTCATCACAGTTACAGTATAAACCACAGGTGGGCTCTTCGTGTGTTGAACAAGCACAAATATGCCTGAGCGGGCGTCTGCAATATGGATTGGCTAGCCGTACTTTTAGACGGGTATCCTTGAATACGAGTAGCCAGCTATTTCGTGCAAGCTGTTGACAAGGTAGTGTGACTGCTCCCTATGTTAAGCATACATTAATCTGCATCCCATTTTGATAATACTAATCTTGTATTACTACTGAAGTCAGTTCGATCCTCGTTAGGGGATTTGTGTCCGATTAAATCTAGATTAGTAAATACAAAAGAAAATGAAATCGGGAAAATGAATCCGGAACTAAAAAGAAAATGTAGATGAAAATATTCACGAGTTTCATCGATGAATGAAGAGAAAGAAAGGAAAAGAAAAGATGAAAGGAAAAAAGAGATCATGTTGAAGAAGATGAAAAGGTGGAAAAATAATCTAAATTAAACTTGAATTAATAAAGAAAAACAGAAAATATTTAAAGAAAGAAAGAGAGTATCAAGTAAGCAAAGAAAAGGATTGAAGGAAATTATGAAAAAGACTTCAAAATGAAAGAAAAGTAAAAGAAAGAAAATAGGAAGAAGAAGTAAAAACGATGAAAGAAAAACAAAAGAAAGGAAAAGTTATTCAAGTTGTAAGAAAAGAAAAATAAATAAGATAAAGTATTAAAAATAAATCAAACGAAAGAAAATGAGAAGAAAAAATATTCAAAATAAACGAGAAGAAAAATCAAAGAAAATGAAAAGAAAAAGTATTCAAAATAAATGAGAAGAAAAATGAAAGAAAATGAGAAGAAAAAGTATTCAAAATGAAAGAAAAGAAAAAGAAAATGAAAAGAAAAGAAAAAGAAAGAAAATTAAAAGAAAAATTATTCAAAATGAAATAAATGAAAAAAAAAGAAAATTAAAAGTAAAATTATTCAAAATTAAAGAAAACAAAAAGAGAGAAAATGAAACGAAAAATTATTTACAATGAAAGAAAAGAAAAAGAAAGAAAATGAAAAGAAAAATTATTTAAAATGAAAGAAAACGATATTAAAAAAATTATTTAAAATGAAAGGAAAGAAAAAGAATGAAAATATTACGAAAATAATTGCAAATGTAAGAACAAAATCTAAAGAAAAAATGAAGAAAACGAATTGAAAATGAAAGAAACGAAAAAGAAAGAAGAATTCAAAATGAAAGTAAAGGAAACAAAAGAAAAGCAAATGAATAAAAATACGAAAAATTGATTAAAAAAGAAAGAAAAGAAAATATGAAAACAGAAATTTAACGTGACGAAAGTAAAAGAAAATATGACAAAAAGAATTGAAAAGGAATGAAAATCAAAAGCAAAAATGAATGAAAATCAGAAGAGAGAACGAAATAAATTTCTTTTAAAATTGGATGGAGGATATATATATATATATATATATATATATATATATATATATATATATATATATATATATATATATATATATATATTTATATGTACGTATATATACATATATATATATATATATATATATGTGTGTGTGTGTGTGTGTGTGTGTGTGTGTGTGTGTGTGTGTGTGTGTACACTCAATTAAACTCAAAAAATAAAATCATATCTACACACTCAATTGAACTGAAAAATAAAATCATCCCTGATAATGGCTAAAAGTATCGCCGAAAGCGCTCGGAACTATAGAACATTTGGACAGTTTCTACACACTACTCTGTGTCTCAAAAAAGAAAGCACTTGTTCGAACACAAGAAAAATTAAATAAAAAGCTTAACTGTAGTACCTTGTCTGTCATTTTTAATGAAACATACATGACACACACACACACACACACACATATATATATATATATATAAAAGTGAACATAGAAGTCAACACTTAGAGGAGACAGTCAGTTTCTTGCTAGATGCAATCGTCAGGCAACCTCTAAGTGTTGAATACTATGTACACTTTTATATTTACACACGCTCTATCTCTGATACTGAGCACTTTACCCCATAAATATAGCACACTTTAAGACTATATTTCTTTATATATATATATATATATATATATATATATATATATATATATATATATATATATATATATGAAAGCTGGTTTAAAAGAAGGTAAAGCAAATCAAAGAAATGAATGTAAAAGAAATGAAACATTTTGTAGATATCAATAGAGAAAGGAACGAAAATTTGTTGATCACTGGAAGAAGAACGAAGGATGAAGCCGAAAACGGTGTGAGATGGAAGAAGAACGAAGTCATAGAAAGAAAGAAGGAAAACAAGGCGAATGTAATAAAGACAAATAAAAGTGGAACGAATGGATAACTGAAGAAATGTACCAAACGGAAAAGTCAAGTGAGGATGTTGAAGCTGATCCTGAAATTGTGACGAACAAGAGGTGATGTAGGGTGTTACCAGCTGCCCTGACTATGACGACCGCATCAGTATCGGCAGATGTGGGACGACAACGACTCCATTAAAAATGAGTAGCGGGTGGGTAAGGAAGAAGAGAAGCAAGAGGTTTCGCACGAGTGTGGGGAAAAGCTGAAATGTTATGGCGGGAAAATGGCATGGACTTCACTCACCGACATTTGCAACTCATTAACGGTACGTTCGCCATATCTGACAGCATATGGCACGGTCTGCCAAGAAAATAGTAACAAAAAACAGACGTTAAAGTAAAACAAGAACAAAAAACAAAACACGAATATACACTGTAGTCCTACTTAGTCTGATTTGGGACCTGACGTTCAGCCCGTAAAATAAAAAATAAAAATAAAAATAAAATAGTTCAGATTGGAACAAGCAAAGTACAATTAAAAAAAAAGAGAGGATATTTTCCCTCATTTTTTTTTTAGTAAAATATATAAATAAAAAATTGTAGCGAAAATTTGGCTCTGAGTCTAAACGTTTGCTGAACTTTATCCAAGACTTCGGCCTTACAAACCTTGTAATATTTCTTTCCTTGCCAACACACACATCACAGCGATTAGACACAAGCACACAATCTCTAACACATTTGCATATACACACAAAACAAAAATTTATGTACATAAATCCATACACTCACTGATACACAAAGACATTGATATAACTACCATAAATGAACTTGCAATGAAAGAAGCAACATATAGACATAGTAAACCTGCAAATAAAAAAAGACATTAAAGATTTATCATTTATTACAAAAAAAAAAAAAAAATGAACCACTAACTTAATTATCAAAAATAATATCTTTCAACTCTCCAACGCCCTAAATAAAATTAATGTTGTTTATGAATGCATTTGTCCGATCGGGAATTGCATCTCTGACAATAATAAACAAAAAATGTCGTGTATAGGTTACACAACAACCGCCCTTTCACGTCGGTTCATATCACATTCATCCGAACAAAGTACAATGAGACAGCACATTAACAAGAACTACAAGAACGATAATAATATTAGATAGCTCTTCTCTAACAATAATAAATTACTCCACAAATGGTGTTTCAAAAATAACTAATGATTATTGAAGCCATTTATACTCAAGAAGAGCAATCACCCATTAATTGCATCTCTGTCAATAATAAACAAAAAATGCCGTGTATAGGTTACACAACAACCGCCCTTTTACGTCGGTTCATATCACATTCATCCGAACAAAGTACAATGAGACAGCACATTAACAAGAACTACAAGAACGATAATAATATTAGATAGCTCTTCTCTAACAATAATAAATTACTCCACAAATGGTGTTTCAAAAATAACTAATGATTATTGAAGCCATTTATACTCAAGAAGAGCAATCACCCATTAATTGCATCTCTGCCAATAATAAACAAAAAATGCCGTGTATAGGTTACACAACAACCGCCCTTTCACGTCGGTACATATCACATTTATCCGAACAAAGTACAATTAGACAGCACATTAACAAGAACTACAAGAACGATAATAATATTAG
Source organism: Acanthosepion esculentum (assembly GCA_964036315.1). Lineage (NCBI taxonomy): Eukaryota > Metazoa > Mollusca > Cephalopoda > Sepiida > Sepiidae > Acanthosepion > Acanthosepion esculentum. The sequence goes on along the minus strand of OZ038485.1, from coordinate 37,987,227 downwards.
ATAGCTCTTCTCTAACAATAATAAATTACTCCACAAATGGTGTTTCAAAAATAACTAATGATTATTGAAGCCATTTATACTCAAGAAGAGCTATCACCCATTAATTGCATCTCTGTCAATAATAAACAAAAAATGCCGTGTATAGGTTACACAACAACCGCCCTTTCACGTCGGTTCATATCACATTCATCCGAACAAAGTACAATGAGACAGCACATTAACAAGAACTACAAGAACGATAATAATATTAGATAGCTCTTCTCTAACAATAATAAATTACTCCACAAATGGTGTTTCAAAAATAACTAATGATTATTGAAGCCGTTTATACTCATGAAGAGCAATCACCCATTAATAAAAATAAACAACAAACTAAGACCCCTTATTTTTGAATGCATAAAAAAGTACGTTATTATACGTTACTCGTACACGTTGCAGACATATGTTGTTGAATTCTACAGCAGTAGATTTAAGTTTCAAACAAAAAAAATAACGACACTTTAAATAACGACACAAAAGGATGCGCTGCTTAAAATACATTTTATATTCTTCTCTTTTCTTACACACACACACACCTGACGATGACTCATGCAAGTCGAAAGTTTGGGAAGGATATGAATTTGAGCTATTTTATACATCAACAACAGTCACATCAAATTGAATAGACATAAAATGGCCGACCTTTCTTTTATAAAACGTTTACAAGGAAACTTTGCTGCCAAAATAGAGTAAATATAGTCATATATATACGTATAGACATCACTAAACACAGTGGCACACATAATGATACACACAAACATATCGATACGGACTTACATACAGGGTCTTTCAAAACGGACGAACATACTGACAGATACACACAAGAAAGATTTTGTTTAGTTAACACATGCATTAGTATTTTATTGATGTTTTCTGTAGAAAGTGTGTGTATTAACCAATCACTGTATACTAAGTTTTAATTGTATCGCCGAAGGTCATTATTGTCAAGTAACGGTGAGAGAGTTTCTCTTAACTAGCGAGACTCTGTGAATCTAATATGTACATATATATATATATATATATATATATACATATATATATATATATATATATATATATATATATATATATATATGTGTGTGTGTGTCATTCACGGACAGTACTGTTTCGCTGTATCACAGCTCCTCAGTGCGACTAGACATCCGAATGCTTCAAGCCAGGATTGAAACACAACTGATTTGGTGTCAGCCAGAGATATCTTCACTCGGTAGAGTTACACAACTAAATCTAGCGTAATGTTTTTACAAATGTAAACAAATGCCAATCAGCCAAAGTGCTCCATTCATTTTACTGAAGAGCTTTGCATTAGTGCAGGTGGCTGTTGTTTATAGAATTAGCTTATCACTCAACAGTGCTCAATTGAAATGTATTTTCAAGATATATATATATATAGTAAATGGTCTGTTTATAATAAAGGGTAATAACTCTATTTACCGGCCTGAATGTCTGAGGAATTTCATAAAAAATGAGTCCCCTGACAGGAATCGAACCTTTATCTTACACGGAACCGTCATATAGCCTGACGTGCTATACAAGAGGCAACCAGACGCTTCCTCTGTAGCTAAATGATATAGCACGTCAGGCTATATGACGATTCCGTGTAGGATGCAGGTCCGATGCCTGTCGTGTGGACACATATTTTCTCTGAAATTTCTCGGACATTCAGGCCGGTAAATGTTGTTAATACTGTTTATTATAAACATAGCGTTTACTTAAATATTTCTATCTATAAAAATAACGTATAAACAGAAAATATATTAAATTAACTGTCGTATTTAGTTCATTTCATTATATATATGTATATATATATATATATATGTGTGTGTGTGTGTGTGTGTGTGTGTGTGTGTGTGTGTACCGGGTGTAACAGCAAAATTGTCCGAATCGTGTAACAGCATAATCGTCCACCCCACAAAATGTTTAATATCTAAAAAACACTAAACTAATTGAGTTTCTTTTTTATAGGTTTTCAGATAAGACTGTTAGCCATCTTAATAGCATTTGTCATAAGAAATAACTGAAAACTCTTTGAAATATTGAGCTAGAAAGAGAACAGGTCAAAATTGTTTTGTGTCAGATATTATTCAGGTCTTCAGTAATGGCACAAACATTCGTACTTTGGCATCCATCTTCAAAGTCTATTTAAGAACCATCAAGAGGGAACAGTAAAGAGGGAAACTGGATCAAGAGGTCATAACGGGAAGACGGTTCATCATTTCAACTTAGAGCTGAAGAGATGAATTAGAAAAGATCCAACTCAATCCATAAGACGTTTGGGATGTGAGAGAGGAGTTTCCGCTATGACAGTTCAAAGAGCTATGTAAAAAAGACTTGAAAATGAAATCGTGCGTGAAAACTGTGAGGCACCTTGTTACCTTGTTACTCCAGGACAGAAAGTTAAAAGATTAGAGAGGGTGAAGATCATCGTGGATAAGTTGGAATATGATCCTAAAATAATATATATATATATATATATATATATATATATATATATATATATATATATATATATTATTTTAGGATCATATTCCAACTTATATATATATATATATATATATATATATATATATATATTTGAAATTTATTTCAATACTTCATGTGCTTCCGATCCTTAGCTATGGTTAATTAATGATGATCAGGTCATTTTCATTTATGATCGAATTCATCACGATAATTCTGTTAAACTTATAGAGTAATTATTCAATCTTATTGCTTAAATTAAAGTCCAATAGTGTTATAAAAACCTCGGAGAATTCCAATAAGATACATTTAATCATTTCTAAGATACAACGATGCAGATTTTAAACTATTAATTGGACAATTTTACATGAGTTATATATATATACATATACACACACACACACACACACACACACACACACATATATATATATATATATATATATATATATATATATATATATATATATATATATATATGAAGAAATATAGTCTTAAAGTGTGTTATATTTATGGGATAAAGTGCTCAATATCAGAGATAGAGCGTGTGTAAATATAAAAGTGAACATAGAAGTCAACACTTAGAGGCGACAGTCTGTTTCATGCTAGTGCAATCGTCAGGCAACTGACAGGCATATATATATATATATATATATATATATATATGTGTGTGTGTGTGTGTGTGTGTGTGTGTGTGTGTGTGTGTATGTATGTATGTATTTAAGCAATAGATGTTCTTTGAGACAAATAATATAAAAAAACAATGGACGTTTTGTGTCGATTAATTTTAATTATTTCTAAATTATGAATAATCCTTTGAGAACTAGTCAGTGTTGTGACATAGTCAAGTGTCGTAACGCAAGGTGTGACATGATTTGTTTTTACACAACCAATTTTAAAATACTACAAAAATCAAATAGTAATAAGAGAATTGTGATCCTTAAAGCAATACACGTACAACAAGAAAAACACCCTCCATAAATAAAACTAGTCATAACTTAAGAACAGCATCTTCAAATGTATACAAATAAAAAAGGTTATATATTACTGACGTCACAACACTCTTTGCCTACGTCATAACATTCACTAGTTCTACGAAGCTCACCATTGTCTTTATCCACCTTGATAAGGATTTAAGAAAGCTTTTTACCATGTTTCTTGTACTTTTATTGTACTTACCTGGCACATGTCAGAGGATATCCCCAAGATGAGGTTATGCCGAAGGGCAGAGTCTCGTCTCGGGAAACTGACTCCGTTTTACGTGGTCTATATTGAATTTTTGCCCGAGCCTACGGGCTCGGATACCCCACTTTAAAACTTGGCCTGGTGCCACATCTTGCTGCGTGGGGCAGCGGGTAAATAATTACTTTTATTGTGAAATGAACTTCGGACAATTTTTGATGGAATTTCCTCCCTGTCTGAGAAGAATTATTCGTAATCTGGAAAAGTCGACCATTAAAAACATTAATCAACACAAAACAACTGACGTTTTTTAACAATATATATATATATATATATATATATATATATATATATATATATATATATATATATATATATATATATGTTAGTATGTATGCTCAAATCATTGAACATAAAAAAAGCAAGCAACATAACATCAATTAAATGACATCAAATTTGGGAAATAATATATTAATGTATTTCAACAGAAACGTTTAGAAGATACGAGCTCTCACGCGACATTTAAAAATGAACACGTGATAAGTGAAAATTAATTCGATGACATAAAAAAGCAAAAGATTTTGATAATGGCAACTGCTAACCGAAAGTATTTACACATTGAGAAAATATTTATCCCCTACCCGCTCTCCTTTTCTCTCTCTTTCTCTTTATTCCATACTATTTAATTTTTATTAATATCTATATATCTTTGTATCTCTCTCTATTTAGATCTGTCTTTTTCAGTCACATCAGATAAATTTCCCCATGACAATTTCACCATGTTTCTATCTATCTATCTATCTATCTATCTATCTATCTATCTATCTATCTATCTATCTATCTCTGCCCTCTTCTCTCTCTCACCCTCTCTCTCCCTCACTACATATATATATATATATATATATATATATATATATATATATATATATAAATATGTGGTGCAGTTCAATTTATATTACAATGAATCATTTATACAAAAAGTAGATTAGTAAAGTTAATGATATAAAATGGCGAAATCCATTCTCTAACAACATTTTTAAACTATATAAGGTCTTTCTTTTTCTCTCTTAAATTTTTAAAACAATTCAACCTTAGCGTTGCGTCTGCATGCTCCAAAAGTTTGTATCTTTTATCAATATCACATTAAAAAAAAAACTTATTTCGATTCTCATTATATTTTTTGTCTCGGATGCTATCTGAGTTTTACCAAAAACAAAATCATTGCCATGCCTGAAGATGACTGAATGTACAGTCGAAAGTACTTGTGTTTTAATGAAAGACCTTATACAGCTTATAATTTTTAAAAACAAGGATCATAACATTCATCGAGTGGTTAATGCACCTTTTAAATTTTGTTAGCGAAAGGATTTCACCATTTTATATCATTATCTTTATTAATCTACTTTTTGTATGAATGATTCATTGTTATATATATATATATATATATATATATATATATATATATATATATATAACATGTTTTGTTGAATAATATCAAAAAATTCTGTCTAACCAAGTTTTTAATAATTTTTTCAAATTTCCGAATTAGTTGTTTTATATCACCGATAAATTTACCAAATTTATTTTTATTTTTATTTTTTCCCCAAGTACATTTGCCGGAATTAGTTACACTTATATAAACACACAAAAAACGAAATCCTTTGAAAAGAATGTAGCAGACATCGAAAGAATTCGGGGGGGAAATCCAAAAATAAAATTGAACGTTGTTAAATTTAGCAATTTTACAAAACAAGTAATTCAAACATTTGTAAAATGACAGAAGCTGTCAAAATTATTCAACAAATTATATTTGAAAGAATTCTTGCCGCCTAAATACAATATATATATATATATATATATATATATATATATATATATATATATATATATATATATATATATATATGTTAACTGATTTAAATATGGTTTCTTCGCTACACAGGAATTACCATGTTTCAAAAACCGAAGCTAAAAACTTCAAATTTAATTATATAATTAAGTTTTTGGCTTCGATTTTTGAAACATGGTAATTCCTGTGTAGCGACGAAACCATATTTTAGATCAGTTAATTTATAATATGTATGCTCTGTAAATTTAGATTGAGCACTGTTTTGTAAAAATGCAAATATCTATAAGAACACCGGATTATATATCTTACTGTTCTTTCTTTTTATTATTATAATATATATATATATATATATATATATATATATATATATATATATATATATATATATATATATATATATATAATTATTTATTTAAAAATTATAACATAAATATGTTATAAAATCACTACAAAAATACCCATTTTGTTTCAACACCTCTGGTGTCTTATCAAGTGATGATGCTGAATGTAGAATAAATGGTTTTAAAAGCTTCAAATTAATTAACGATCCTTTGCAAGGGAAAAATGCTGTTACATAAGCTGGAATGACCAACCAAAATACAAGTATACGAGAATTCAAAAAACTTGACAACGAAGTAAGGTTATAATAGCTATTAAAAGCATTTATTCTAACCAATAAGTATTAAATTATATGATAAAATTTGAAATTAAAATTAAAAGTAAAAAATCACCAATTTTAAAATCTAAATTTAATATCTATTAAGTTTAATATATATATATATGTATATATATATATATATCCAGGTACAGTGAGAATGAATAGAGTATAATTCCAACGTTTAGTATCTGTCTATATTTCTGAGATGAGGTATTATGTACACTATTTATATTATTCGGACTATTGTCCTCATCTTTGTTGCCATATTTATCACAACGTTTCGGCCGTTGTACTCTCTGACTTCTTCAGGTGGTTGGAATGTCGAACTGAACCCTTTATTTCGCTCGCTGGAGTAGACTGTTCTAGCTCCACGTGCCATGTTTAATGGATGTCAGTTATAAGTTATCAATAATTAACAGGATTTGTATTTACTCAACCCCCACGAAGTCAAGTTGTGACACAAGGTCAGTTTAATGTGGGGAGTCCGGGCGCGTAAAACCAGGTTAAGAACAGAAATTGCCCGCAGCCCCCGCAACTGTCGGTTGCGCTGGCCTCGGTGCGATCACCGATTCCTCTCTCTGGTGCAATGAGAGTGCGCAACCTCGGAGATCTGTTCCCTAGGGATGGGGACCTCTCAGTTTAATTGTCCTCAGTTGCGACTCTGTCCTTTCACGGAGCCGCCCCTGAGCGCACCAAAAGACAGAGACGCAACTGAGAGATGATCAATAAACGTGTTACAAACTACTTTAGAGTAATTTAATACCTGGAAATTAATAGAAGATCGCTTGAAAATAAACTCTGAAATGCACAAAGGTCAGAGTACCAAAAGACGGATAAGAGACATCATATCATTATTTTAGGCAACTGAAGTAGAGAATGAAAGATACAGTGAAAGAAGAGAAAGTAACAGGTGGAGTCAAGTGTTGTTTGATTGATGTCCAGTAATTAAAATTCACAAGAAAAATATCTGACTGAAGATAGGTCATAAACAATTATTTGTCGGTAAAACCTCGCAGAAAATAGCATAGGCACAGTCCCCATGTAATGTTTCACTGCTTAATGCTTAATATCACGTTGAAAAACCTGTTCCTATACGATCAGCGAAATTAAGCAACATCAAGCCTGGTCAGTACCTAGAGGAGTACTCGCTTTCAAATACCAGGTGTTGTAAGCATGGATGTGCGTGTGGTGTAATAGATAATGGCTCGGAATTGCTAATCGAAGAGCGGAGTCCCAATTCCCATTGGGTTCGATATATTAACTTACGCGTAAATACATTTGGGAACGGTATGAACACATCTCTTCACGTTAATTAGTAAAACTTTTATGAGTTAATCATTATTATCAAAAGAAAAAGTTCTTCTAATCCAATAGTATTTTCTGGCTTTAAATAACCTGCAAATGGCTGTTAAGTCGTAGAAAATCAGTCAGTCAATTAATAAGAAATCAACGTTTCACTCTTCAGTGAGGTCCAGTCTATCTCTCTCTCTTTCTCTCTCTCTCTCTCTCTCTCTCTCTCTCTCTATATATATATATATATATATATATATATATATATATATATATATATATATATATAACATACATGCAACAAACTATTTCTTATTGAACAGTTAAAATATTTAATCCTTGATAATGGCTAAATGTATAGTCGAAAGGGCTTGGATTAAAAGAACATTCGGACAGTTTTTATATAATTTAGCATCCGAAAAGAAAAAAAAATACTAGATCGCATGAGAAATTGTATAAAAACCTAAATATAAGCACCTTGTCTGCTTGTCTGTCGTTTTTAATGAAATGTGCATGAAAGAAGGACTGCTGCCTAAATACGCATATATATATATATATATATATATATATATATATATATATATATATATATATATATTATATATATATATATATATATATATATATATATATCAATTACATAAAAATGAAACTCAATTGTACTCTATTTTTATGGCAATTTCGCTCCTCAGGATAAATTCCCTGGAGCTTGTCAATGCTAATTTTATGCTCTATAATAAATATTTTATATTAATAGGATTCACTTGGATTACTTACCCACAGATTTATATTTATATTATATATATATATATATATATATATATATATATATATATATATATATATATATATATATTAGAATTGGACATAGTCCGACAATTTATTTAAAGACATTTATATTATATAAATGTCTTTAAATAAATTGTCGGACTATGTCCAATTCTAAAATATATGACGTCATTTGTTTACATTTGATATGCTAGAGCAGATATGAATAGAAGAGATTCATGGAAGATTTAAGTTTAAAGATAGTAAAATCGACCTTGCTAACCAGACGCTGCTCTGTGGCCGAAAGGTTAAGGCATATCACGCGAAATGATGGTTCCGTATAGGATACAGGTTCGATTCCTGTCGGAGAACGAAAATTTTCTATGAAAATTTCTCGGACATTCTGGCCGGTAAATGTTATTTAATACTGTTTATTATTATAAAACAGAGCATTTGCTTAAATACTTGTATCTATAAAAAGAACGTTAAACATAATATAAATGTCTATATATATATATATATATTTGTGTGTGTGTGTTGCATGCATGTGTGTACGTGCGTGTGATCCACCTGTGTATCTAAAATTCCAGATAATTTAATAAGAGGATATGAAATCAGTGTAGTATGAACTGTTGTTGCTCCCTCTTTATAAATATTACTCATTATTATGAATTTTCACGGTACAGTGAACTTTTAAAAATTTAGACGCAACCAATAAGCAAGGGAAATTTATTTTGTGTAGAAATATATATATATATATATATATATATATATATATATATATATATGTTGCTGTATTTTCTGGCCAATATTATCCCTAAACCCCTACCATTAGCCCTACCCAAGCATTGTTACTCGGCCAAATCGTGAAACCCACCGCCGCAAAATGCCGTCTGTGTCGGGGACGAAATGCAATAAGAGACTTGTTATAACAATTAGCCCCAGCTGTCGAGTTCTTAACGTCACGTAACTTGTCCCCGTTTCGATTCTGATCGAGTTCGTGCCTAAGGCGCGGGTGGGCCGAGTAGAGATGTGTAAGAGAGACTAAAGGAATAAGAATATAAGGAAGAAAATATTACTGATGATGATGATGATGATGATGTGAAGAAAAATCCCGGCGAAAGAAAAAAGTAGTAAAGAATAGAAAAAAAAAAGGGGGAAATTGAAAAGACGAAAATGAAGAAAATATTAATGAAAAAAGTTTTTGAATTCGGGTTGTGGGGTCGGGGGCTAAAAAAGGAAAAGTGGTTGGAATGTCGAAAAGAAAGAGATTTCGTAAACGATGAAAAAGAAGTAGAAAACATTTATATAAGAATATAGATAAGAAGAAAAGACAGAGAGTAGATCGATATGAAGAAATAGGAAGAAAAAATAAGATAGCGAAAACAAGGACGAAGAAGAAATAGAAGAAAACTAGCGAGGAAAAAAAAACAGAATAAAAAGATGACAGCAATCGAAGAAAAAGAAGAAAATGAGGAAAAAATGAGGGAAAATAAAAGAAAAGCAAAAGAAGAAAAAGTAAACAATTAGAAAGAAGAAATCGAAGAAAACGGGGACGAAGAAGAAGAAGAAGTAAGTAATTAGGAAAAATAAGTGAGAAGAAGAAGAAGCAGCAGCAACAGCAGAAGAAGAAGAAGAAGAAGAAGAAGAAGAAGAAGAAGAAGAAGAAGAAGAAGAAGAAGTAAATAATTAGGTAGAAGAAATAGGAGAAGATGGAGACGAAGAAGAAGAAGAAGAAGAAGAAGAAGAAGAAGAAGAAGAAGAAGAAGTAAATAATTAGGTAAAAGAAATAGGAGAAAATGGGGACGAATAAGAAGAAGAAGAAGAAGAAGAAGAAGAAGAAGAAGAAGAAGAAGAAGAAGAAGAAGAAGCAGAAAACAATTAGGTAAAAGAATTAGGAGAAAATGGGGACGAATAAGAAGAAGAAGAAGAAGAAGAAGAAGAAGAAGAAGAAGAAGAAGAAGAAGAAGAAGAAGAAGAAGAAGAAGAAGAAGAAGCAGAAAACAATTAGGTAAAAGAATTAGGAGAAAATGGGGACGAATAAGAAGAAGAAGAAGAAGAAGAAGAAGAAGAAGAAGAAGAAGAAGAAGAAGATGAAGAAGAAGAAGAAGAAGAAGAAGATGAAGAAGAAGAAGAAGAAGAAAAAGAAGATGAAGAAGAAGAAGAAGAAGAAAAAGAAGATGAAGAAGAAGAAAACAATTAGGTAGAAGAAATAGGAGAAAATGGGGACGAAGAAGAAGAAGAAGTAAACAATTAGGTAAAAGAAATAGGAGAAAATGGGGACGAATAAGAAGAAGAAGAATAAGAAGAAGAAGAAGAAGAAGAAGAAGAAGAAGAAGATGAAGAAGAAGAAGAAGAAGAAGAAGATGAAGAAGAAGAAGAAGAAGAAAAAGAAGATGAAGAAGAAGAAGAAGAAGAAAAAGAAGATGAAGAAGAAGAAAACAATTAGGTAGAAGAAATAGGAGAAAATGGGGACGAAGAAGAAGAAGAAGTAAACAATTAGGTAAAAGAAATAGGAGAAAATGGGGACGAATAAGAAGAAGAAGAAGAAGAAGAAGAAGAAGAAGAAGAAGAAGAAGAAGAAGAAGAAGAAGAAGTAAATAATTAGGTAAAAGAAATAGGAGAAAATGGGGACGAATAAGAAGAAGAAGAAGAAGAAGAAGAAGAAGAAGATGAAGAAGAAGAAGAAGAAGAAGAAGATGATGAAGAAGAAGAAGCAGAAAACAATTAGGTAGAAGAAATAGGAGAAAATGGGGACGAAGAAGAAGAAGAAGAAGAAGAAGAAGAAGAAGAAGAAGAAGAAGAAGAAGAAGAAGAAGAAGAAGAAGATAGTGGTGGTTGAAGAAGAAGATGGATAAAAGTAAATCATATCACAAAAAAAAAGAAAATGGCAGAAACGTTTTCTTTCATTGTCAAAATAGAAGAAAAGCCCTCCCACCACCACCACCACGCACGCCAAATAACGAAAAAAAGAGGAACAATCGAAATGTGTGCAATAGAAAAGAACTCGAACAATAAGCGAAAAAAATGAGAATAATATGAAAAAAATGAATGTTATTTTAAGAAATCAGAACAAGCTTCGAAAAAAAATGGCTAAGAAACAGGGCCTCTGAAAATGGGGAAATGCGCTGGTAAAATAATGTAAAAAAAAGAAACTTTTAAAGTAAAGTAAACAAACATTACTTAAAAAAAAGAAAGAAAAGAAGCGTGACGAAAAAAATAATTCTTGTCCTTTTCGTCGTGAAGAATTGGTTGACAAACTTTAAACTTGTAGATCTTTACCACGATAGAAAGCGAGTTCTTTACTGGATGTGCCACCTTTTAAAATTCAATTCGAGGATTTCATTTTTCTGTGCTGAAAACCTTGACGCCCCCAAGCCATGGACACCTTCTAAAAAGGTCTCATCTCACCGAAATCTAAGTTTTGGACTGTCGGACAGCTTTCAGAGATGTGTCGGAAAATGTCGTTAGAAACAAACAACGGAATGCTGAATTGTTCGCTAATATCAATCCACATATATGACGAGTAATGCTAGACAATTTCCTCACAGATGAAGAGGAAACTTCAGATATAGGTCTACAGAAGAATGTAAAATAAAAAAAAAGAACTATTTACATTATTATTTACATTGTTCGGACTGTTGTCATCTTTATTGCCATATTCACAACGTTTCAGTCGTTGTACGCTACGGCCTTCTTCAGGTGATTGGAATTTCGAACTGAAGCCTGTTCTTCCGGATGTCTCAGTTGTCTCCCTTTAACTCAACTCACCACTGCAGTAGCTAGGCATTGATTTCATAACTTTTGGGGTCAAGTCACTGGATCCAACCAACGCTTTTATCCACTGAGCCATGTGTCCTTGAGGTCCACAGACTTGATCCATGATCAAGATAATAAGCACAAAAAAGAAAATGCAGAAACGGGCAGTAAAGGAAAGCGAGAATAAAGGACTAATTATCACTTGTAAGAAGATAGAATGTATGGTCGTCAGAAAAAAAAAACAGCACAAAATGTGAACTACGTACTGAAGATACCAAATTCAAAAATGTACGAAAATATCTGGGAAGTGTTTTAACAAACGACGGAAAATTTAATACCAAAATACGAAGGCGCAGTGGAATAACGAAATATGCCTTCCAAAAGTTAAGCAAAGTATTAAGAAACTGGAAAATTCTGTTAGTAACAAAGACTATTAAACTGTATTGAGATATCGTTTCTCCTGCATGACAATGAATGTTGGACAATTTCCTGACAGATGAAGAAGCGACTTCAGTTAGCAGAGAATCCCATGGACTCAAACTGTAATTAACGAGGTAACCTTAAGGGAAATCCGTCCTGGGTATAGCGATAAACTACATCCGCGTCCAGGGTAAGACGATAAACTACGTTCAACAGCAAGGCCTCTGATCATGAGGCTTTGAGGAGCTTGGAACCTCCTCTTAATTGCTGATGTTCCCAGGTCCACCCTGTCCCGGGGTGGTAGCACCTGTTAGGGTCCCAGCTATGGGCAAATAGTTAACCCCGAAACTCAGGTAAAATCAGTATAAAAGTGTAAAAATAGGTTTTAATACCAGAAATACTTTGTAAAAAAGTATTACCAGAAATAAATGTTTGAAGAAAAAAAAAACTATTACCAGCAGTATTCTTTTTAAAAAAATATTACCAGCTATATATTTTTGAAAAATAATATTACCAGCTATATATTTTTGAAAAATAATATTACCAACTATACATTTTTGAAAAATAATATTACCAGCTATATATTTTTGAAAAATAATATTACCAGCTATACATTTTTGAAAAATAATATTACTAGCTATACATTTTTGAAAAATAATATTACCAGCTATATATTTTTGAAAAATAATATTACCAGCTATACATTTTTGAAAAATAATATTATCAGCTATATATTTTTGAGGAAAAAAATATTAACAAAAATAGATTTTTGACAAAACAAAAATATTACCAAAAAAAAAAAAAAAGAAAAGTTGTCGGCATTAAATGACCTATTGAGGTTGACATGCCGTAAAACAACACTTAGAATCGGAAAGTGACAGTTGAAATTTCTATGATACGTTATGGAACAAGAAGATTTGGAGAAGTTAACACTGGCAGGACGTAGTGAAAGCGGATGGATCAGAAGCAAGCAATAAAGAACGTGCCTAGCAAGCGTGTGTAAATTGATGGCAGAAGAGTAACTGTGAGAGATAGCGAAAAGACAAACGTTACTAAGCGTTACAAAAGGTAGGAAGTCGTGGAGAGTCGTGATCTCCCACGTTCTGAAGACACATAAAGGACGTTGGTAGGGAAATGAGTGCAAAGCAACGAGCCGGAACACTTCCGATTCTAGTCATTGACTAAAGGGAAAAGGTTTCTTTTTAATCGCATTAGACAGCTGGGCAAAATAAAACGTTGTATATTTGTTTGAGTTCAAACTTCTCTTGATGCCAACCGATTTTTGATTTGATATACGTGAAAAATATTAAAGAAGAAAGTTTTGTTAATTTTTCTAATATATCCAAGCAGGAAATTGAATCATCAGTTCATGAATGCGCAGCTGGGAAAAGACTTAATAAATGACGAAAAAAAAAACTGGCTTTGCGCATAAGGCATTTTATTTTACGAATGGAAATTGATATCAAGTAAGAAAGAAATAAGTTAAACATTTTCACAGTCCATATTAGTTTATAGTTAATGATTATAGAATTACAGAAGACCTTGTTTGCTTTCGATTACTCACGTTATAAAGACGATTGTTGACGAAAAAATGGAATATCTGAAAATAGAAAGAGACAAAGAAAGTGCTGACAGAGAATATATATATATATATATATATATATATATATATATATATATATATAGAGAGAGAGAGAGAGAGAGAGAGAGAGAGAGAGATAGATAGATAGATAAATAGACAGATAGATAGAAAGATAGATAGAGAGAAAGATATGAAACGAATGACATAGAGAGAAAGATATGAAACGAATGACAAAGATAGAGAGATAGAGAGATAGATAGATAGAAAGATAGATAGAGAGAAAGATATGAAACGAATGACATAGATAGAGAGATAGAGAGATAGATAGAAAGATAGATAGAGAGAAAGATATGAAACGAATGACATAGATAGAGAGAAAGATATGAAACGAATGACATAGATAGAGAGAAAGATATGAAACGAATGACATAGATAGTGAGAGAGATAGAGATAGAGAGAGAGAGATAGAGAGATAGAGAGAGAGATATATAGATAGATAGATAGATAGAGTTATGCATTGAAAATTCAGAAAGTTCTGAAAAAGAAAGAAAGAATTAAGAATTGCAAATTTAATAAGGCAGAATATTCTGGAGAAGAAAGAAAGAAAGAAAGAAAGAAAGAAAGAAAGAAAGAAAGAAAGAAAGAACGAACGAAAGAAAGAAAGAAAATTGCAATTTTAGAAAGACAGGAAGTGCTGGAGAAGGAGGAAAGAAAGAACTGAAATTTTAGTAAGGGCTGAGAAAGAAAGAAAGAAAGAAAGAAAGAAAGAAAGAAAGAAAGAAAGAAAGAAAAAAAGAAAGAAAGAAAGAAAGAAATAAAAGATATAGAATTAGGCATTGAAAATTCAGTAAGTTCTAAAAAAGAAAGAATTAAGAATTCAAATTTAATAAGGTAGAATTTTCTGGAGAAGAAAGAAAGAAAGAAAGAAAAAAAGAAAGAAAGAATTACAATTTTAGAAAGATAAAATATGCTGGAAAAGAAAGAAAGAAAGAAAGGAAGGAAGAAAGAAAGAAAGAAAGAAAGAAAGAAAGAAAGAAAGGAAGAAAGAAAGAAAGAAAATTGCAATTTTAGAAAGACAGGAAGTGCTGGAGAAGAAGGAAAGAAAGAACTGAAATTTTAGAAAGGGCTGAGAAAGAAAGAAAGAAAAACAAAGAAGGAAAAGAATTAAGAAGTGAAAATTCAGAAAGGTAGAAGGTTTTAGAGAAGAAAGAAGGAAAAAAAGAAAGAAAAAAGAAAGAAAAAAGAAAGAAGGAAAGAAAAAAAGAAAGCAAGATATAATTTATGAACGCGAGAAATAGTGAAACGTAAAGACGAAAAGAGGACGGAGTGAGAAGGCAAGCAACTGACCAGTTGAAGAATTACAAAGACATGGAGATAAAAAAAAAAAAGGGACGAGAGAGAATGTAGGTAAAGAGAATGTTTTGGTGAAAGATAAGCACAAAATAAAGAGAAATGAAGATGAAAACAAATGTAACATTCAACTGGGAGCGACAATATAAGTGAGAGAAGCGGGCAATAAACGAAATCGACGTAAAAACAAGTAAAAGATTCGCCAAGGTTTGCTTTTCACAAATGGCGTACTGGCTCACTGCGCAGTTAGTAAGTTTAACGCGATAACGTGCTTTTTCTTTTCTTTTTTTATATTGCCAATTTTTTGTCA
>OZ038485.1:37881560-37966560 GCA_964036315.1 Acanthosepion esculentum | reverse complement strand
ATAACACCAATAATAACTCATCAGCAAGTTGACTGCATTCGCTGAAGAGGGCTAAGACACTCCACTCTACCTTCGAGTGGTTTTTACAGTGTCAAGTATAAATCTAACAAATGTCTAACTGTCCGACTCTAGTGTAAACTGGACATGTCTGTCCTTTTAATTGTAGCTTAAACCGAACCTATATCTACCTTTTTGACTCTAGTGTAATCCGAACCTACTTCAGTCTATTTGACACGTGTAAACCGAACCTATATAAACTATTTTGTCTCTAATGTAAACCGAACTTATATCTACTTTTTTGACTCTAGTGCAAACCGAGCCTACTTCTGTCTATTTCTCTAGTGCTAACCGAACCTATATGAAACATTTTCACTCTAGTGTAAACTGAACCTATATCAACCATTTTCACTCTAGTGTAAACCGAAACTATATCTACCTTTTACTCTAGTGCAAACCGAACCTATTTCTACCTATTTCTCTAGTGTAAGCCGAACCTCTATCAAACATTTTGACTCCAGTGTAAACCTAACTTACTTCTATTTGATTCGTGTAAACCCTACCTAGATCAACGATTTTGACTCTAATGTAAACGGACCTATATCAGCTTAAAGTGAAGATCAAGTTAGATGAAACCTAAGTAGATAGTTTCTGGCTCATTAGGATTTTTATACTCTTCACTACTTAGTGTATGAGCATTTGCGTTTTTTTCTTATTTTACTCGATTGTTTTTTTTTTTCTTTAAACTAGAAATTACGACACTGGGCGAATTTTTCGGCCTACTCGGATGTTTTTAGTCTTTTCTTTTTTTCTTTTCCAAATTTTTCCACAGATACCAATTTCTTTTAATATAGTTTTATTTGCAAATTATACTATCCGTTTTTTTTGCATCAGTCGAGTATAGACATTAACATAATATATATATATATATATATATATATATATATATATATATATATATATATATATATATATATATATATATATCCTGTCTTGCAAAAATTATAGTTAGACGGGAGAGTCCATCATAGATAAAATAGAAAGTTACTTTTCAATCCACCTGTACAACCTTTCTCATTATCTATCTAAATGCGTTCTAATCTATCTGTCTGTCTGTCTATCAATCTCTTTTTGAATCTCTCTCTCTCTCTCTCTCTCTATATATATATATATATATATATATATAATATAATATATATATATAATATAATATAATATATATATATATAATATATATATATATAATATATATATATATAATATAATATAAATATAAAAGTGGACATGGAAGTTCACACTTAGAGGTGACAGTCTGTTTCATGCTAGTGCAGTCTGACGATTGCCCTAGCATAAAACAGACTGTCGCCCCTAAGTGCTGACTTTCATGTCCACTTTTATATTTACACACGCTCTATCTCTGATATTGAGTACTTTATCCCATAAATATAGCACACTTTAAGACTATATTTCTTCATATAATATAATATATATATATAAATATATATAATATATATATATATATAATATATATATATATATATATATATATATGCATATGTAACGATCTATCTCGAAGCTGATGAACACATTGATTAAAATCTTTAGTTCTATCGTTAATTCTTTTCATTCTTTTTATTTTAAATTCTTTTTTCCATTTATTTTTCACTTTCTTTCTTTTTCCTTTTTCTTTCTTTATTTTTCTTGATATCTATTTATGTCGCTATTTCGTTCTTTCTCTCCGTTAATGTCTATATATGGTTTTCTTTCTTTCTTCGATTTCATTCTTTCTTTTTCATTATTTTTCCTTTTTTTGCTGGAATCAGTAGTTTGAATTGTCAAATATCTTCAAAATCGGAGGCAAAATTTTTTTTTTCTTTGGCAACCCGCCATCTTTACCAGATAAGCTACGGCCTCTTCCCAAATATGTCCCGCTTTGTGCGTACATGAAATGAGGTTTGCTCTTCATCTTGTTTCCACTCTTTGTTAAAACTAAGCGAACAATGTGTTTCGATTGTGCCGGGCGAGAGAAAAAACAAATATATTAATTAGACTCTTCCACCGTCGTCCACCATTGAAGCGACGGACTTGCCAGTAGAATAAATAAATAAAAACAAAAAAAAATACAGCAAAATTACCGTATCAGATCTCTATTGTCCGAACGTGGCCAGAATTAATGCATACCCACCCCATTATCATTACGACAAAGTTTGCCGTACGTGACGTCCGTTGACCAACAAACAGCCAAACGCTTCGGCTTGTTTCTACTTAATAGATTACGAGGTATTTTCTCTTCTCTGGGGCCTCTCTTTCTTTGCTTTTAATGTCAGCCTTAAGCCACACCTTGATCATAAAAGACGATTTAACGAGGCCTTATTATTTTCCACGCATTCATACTATGGTTAGTTTTTACTGTTTGAACCAGAAAACAAAAACAAAACAAACAAACGAAGCAACCTGTGAGAATTGAACTCACGACTCTCACTTGTTAACTAATGACCAACATACAAGAGGCAAATATATCATATGTTTTGTTTTTATTTATCATCATTCATGTTTAACAGGAAAAGTTGAAATTAATATTAGCTCAAGACCCAGGCAGCAATTCTCCTTCGAGACGGGGCTGAGGTCATTACCCGATGCCTGAGGCGGCCCCAAATGTGGAAATGCCGTGCAATTTTTCTACAGTATTGCCTCAAACCAACTTTAAACGGAACTTGTGTCACATTCGTTTGCGATGTGGGCACACTGAAACCTCCTCTTTTCTATCTCCGTTTTGCTTTTTGTTTTTCTATTCTATCTTCTGCGTTTTAGCTTTCTTTCTGTCTTTCTATATACATTGCTTCTCTTTCCCTTTCTTTCTCTTATTTTTCTTTCCATTTTTCTTTTCCTTTCTTTTCTTTCTTTATATATACCTTTCTTTCTTTTTCTTTTATTCTCTCTTTTTCTTTGTTTCTTTTTTATTTCTCTCTATCTGTCCTTTTCCTTCCATTTTCTCTCTTTTTCATTCTTTATTTCATTTTCTTACTTTATTTATTTGTTTTTCTTTACTTTTTATTTTTTCAACATTTTTTTCTTTCTGTGTTTCTTTTTTCTTGTTTTTTTTTCCTTTCAATGTTTATATATTTTTTTCTTTTCCTTCCTTTCTTTCGTTCGTTCTTTCTTTCTTTCTTTCTTTCTTTATTCTCTATACCAACATTTGGTCATCGTTCTCATATCTCGCTAACCTTTCTTTCTTTCTTTCTTTCTTTCTTTCTTTCTTTCTTTCTTTCTTTCTTTCTTTCTCCATACTAACATTTGATCATTTTCATCATATCTCGCTAACCTTTATTTGTTGTCTATCTGCTTTTATTTCTTTCTTTCTTTCTTCACTATTTTCCATACCAACATTTGGTCATGTATCTCATACTTACTTACTTACTGATATGTCCCGGAAAGGCATATATCTGTTCGAGGTAGCTAAGTGGTTTTCGCTACTGTAACCAAGTAGTACAATCTCGCAGGTAACCGTAATCGACTGGTCGTCGTAGTCAATAGATGCAGGCAATAGGAGTAGACCAATAGGATAGCGAATAGCGTAGTCCAATGGACGTCGTCATAGACTCTTCTCCCTTGGTCTCTCCGTCAGTCTGTATTTATGACTGACATCAGCCAATCATATTCCAGTGAGGGGGAACATAGGTGGATGCATATTCCATTATATCACTTACCTACCTACCTTCTTTCTTTTTTATTTTCGTTCCTTCCCTCCTCCCTTCCTTCCTTCCTTATCGTCTCCATCTGTCATTATCTTTTACCTTTTTCTTTTTTAAGCTCTTTCTTTTTCTTTCTTCTCCTCTCATCCATAGCAATCTCTTCTTTCTTTCTTTCTTTCTTTCTTTCTTTCTTTCTTTCTTTCTTTCTTTCTTTCTTTCTTTCTTCACTATTTTCTCCATAGTAACATTTGGTCATTTTCACCATATCTCGTTAACCTTTATTTGTCGTCTCTCTCCTTTTCTTTCTTTCTTTTTTCTTTCTTTCTTTCTTTCTTTTTCTTTCTTTCTTTCTTTCTTTCTTTCTTTCTTTCTTTCTTTGTCGTCTCTCTTCTTTTCTTTCTTTTTTCTTTCTTTCTTTCTTTCTTTGTCGTCTCTCTCCTTTTCTTTCTTTCTTTTTTTTCTTTCTTTTTTCTTTCTTTCTTTCTTTCTTTTTTCTTTCTTTCTACATATTTCATTATTTCCTCCCTTCCTTTGTTTTTCTTTTTGTTTTTCCTTCTTTTTCCTTTTCGCTCTTCATATTACTTTTTGTGTAAGGAAAGAAAGAATGAATGAAAGAAAAATATTCTTTCTTATTCTGACTATATATTTCTGTCTTGACCCGTTCATCTTTATATAAAAACGCCCATCGAGATTCAATGGCAATTTTCTAACCAGATTATTACTCACAAATTGCAAAATTGGCGCTGTCCGATCTTATTCCCGCATATCCCTCAATAGCTTCTAGTTCTTTCAAAACCTGTCGTCTTTAACGAATCATTCTTTTCATATTTCAATGTCACATACAGGTATTTTCACTTCCACCGGACAACTCTGAGTCACTCACTGATAATGGAACTCATTCAAGTTAGACTAGTTTGATAATCCCAGCTTTGCAGCGAGACGCATAGCTTAGTTTAGTCCGGCACAATGTCATTAATATAAGGCATCGATGTGCATCGAACGCACCACGGAGTAATGATCTGCGAGCTAATTACTACATAGCGGCTTTTAGATTAGCTTAGGCTACAACTGCACTCAGTCGGGATCGAACTTACGATAGGCGCAACTGTATGCAAGACGAGCATGGTATTTGATAAGCATTTAACTATATCAGGAAATTCTGAAAAATACTTATCTATTTTGCGCAGTTCTGGATACGAAATACAGCTCAAGCAAATACCTAGTCTTCGCGTTCTTTACTACAGACATCAGGGTGTGCCTCTCATTTTACCTATTTGAGCGCAGTTTGAATTATGTTGCATCCGTAGCTATAAAAATATCACAGCATGTTTTATTTTTTATAGTAATGTTCACCTAATGCAAGCCCCGAGAGCCACTCAAGGTCGAGAGTGACTGTTGTATGAGCGTAGGAAAGGCAAGAGGTTCAAGTTTAGTTTGGTTTGTTTTGCTTTACGGTATATCAAACTCAATGGGTCATTTAATGCCGACAACTTTTTTTTTCTGGTAATATTTTTGTTTTGTCAAAAATCTATTTCTGTTAATAATTTTCCTCAAAAACGTACAGCTTTCAACATTATTTTTTCAAAACCGTACAGCTGGCAACATTATTTAAAAAAAAAAGTATTATCAGAGGCCTTGCTGTTGGACGTAGTTTATCGTCATACCCAGGACACGGACGTAGTCGGAGTTAACTATTTGCCCATAGCTGGGGCCCTAACAGGTGCTACCACCCCGGGTCAGGGTGGACCTGGGAACACCAGCAATTAAGAGGTGGTTCCACACTCCTCAAAACCGCCTGATCAGAGGCCTTGCTGTTGGACGTAGTTTATCGTCTTACCCAGGACGCGGACGTAGTTTATCGTCTTACCTAGGACGCGGACGTAGTTTATCGTCTTACCCAGGACGCGGATGCAGTTTATCGTCATATACAGGACGTAAGAAGTTCAGTTCACAGTATTAAGTGGGGAACATAAAGGATTACCCTAGACTTGAAGAGATCAAGATTGTAGTGATTAGGAAAATATCCTACCGGGCGTCTGTTCTACAAAGCAGCAGTTCTTAGGAAGAAGCTGTCCGAGTGGAACTTGAACCTTACTAAGGGAATACGTAGGGAATAGGGATGATTCATCCTTGTGTACGTTGGCATGGCAGGTTCCAGTAAGAAAGGCTGGTGGAACCAAGGAATATAGCTCGTCAGAACACATACCATGGAAATAGCAATAGAGCAGCGTGAGTCTGGCGACATTTCCTCATTGGGAAAGAGTTGGAGAGTGGAAAATAATTCGTCAACCATTTCTCTAAAATCTTTGTCGTTGTGTTCAGTATGGTATTCTCATCATCCTTCTGTAGAAACACATTTCTGTTGCTTCTTTTTCACCCGCGAGGAGACTGACCAGTAGTCACCACCATATGTGAGGACTGATATTACATAGCATGTCATTACGCATCTCTTTGTTTAAACGGAATGAATCTAATGATCTTTTACGCGAGCAACATCATCATCATCATTAAAGGAAACAATAATATTTTAGGATTAGATTAAACTCTTCCCTTCTCTCATTTTCCCGTGTTAATCCCAATCCATGGCAACGTGTTGACGATCGTTATATATTCTACTAAATTAGATATCAAATATAGTTAATGTTTTTTTATACTAATATCCACCAAAACAAGGCCCAAGAGCCACTCAAGGTAGGAGGTTACAGGGTTATGATGTATGAGCGTAAGAAAAGGCAAGAAGTGAAGTTCATGGGGTTATTCGGGAACGATAACAGTTAAACCTAGAGCTGAACAGGTCAAGATTGTAGAGATTGCGGAACCGGGAGTCTGTTCCACAAATCAGCAGTTCTTGGGAAGAAGCTGTCCGAGTGGAAGTCAACTTCTTACTCATGGAATACGAACCCCGAAGGGAATGAGGATGATTCACTCTTGTGTACGCGGTATGGCGAGTCCCGGTGGTAAAGTGGTGGGTCTGAGGAATGTAGACACATGCCATGAAAATAGCGATAGAGATCGCCAAACCTCTAAGTTTGTCAATACACTGCTAGTCGACCTCTCTGCCTTCAGAGGAACTCCGACGACGCTATGCCTACGGGCAGATTCTCGTCCGGGGAGGTAGGGTACTACGGGGATTCTGTGCCCGAATGTACGCGCTCGGAAAGCCCCACGTTAAAAACCGGACTTGTACCACATCCCGCCTTGTTGGGGGGACTTAGGTAAATACCTAGTAGCGAGAGGTACACGAGGTTTGGTCTGTGGGAAAGGGACTGTAGAGTGGAAAAGGATTCAACACCCACAAGGTCGCATAGAAGCATTTGAATTCTGTTAAGGCAGGCAAGTGAGGATTGGGCAGCTCTATTTTTGGTCTCATCCGACTCTTGTAAAGATAGAATAGAGCAGGATTAACCAGTTTCATGAACCGACTATTTTTCCAGCATCTTTATCAATAGATCGCATATATTTGTTCCAGTTGATGTATTGGGATAGCTTGAAAAACAATTGACCTTCATGGCAAGGAGGCTCCTTCAGAGAACACCCATTCATCATCATAGGTGAACGGCCTTATGCCACAACTAAGGTACGCTTTGGAAATCACCATCATGAAAGGTAGTAATTCATAGTCTGCTTATATTGTTAAGCATTTAATAATATATCTCGTTTTCTAAATACAGCCACTCCTCACTTAATTACTCATCTATTTAACGATCCCAAACTTACGACCAGCTGTAAAAATCTCATAAAATAAAAAATGAATAAATAATATGAAAAATAAATAAAAATGTACTTATTCAACTTTTTAACAAGAAAAAAAAATCTCAGTGTTAAAAATTGCCGCCAAACATTGTTGATTTATTTAAGATGGAATTATATATTATGACAGGTCTCTAATTTGTATTTAGATACATTGTATTTATTTTCAATTTTTCTAGTTGAATTGTTCACTTATATTGGATATGCTCCGTTATTGTATAGAGTGGCCCGAAAGTCTTACCACCACTACATAATAAAATTTTCTATTTTAACGCTCTTGGGGTATTATGAAAGGGAGAGTTTCACATGAACGATACCAGAATACCCATCAGTTGATGGACGCCGTTTGGAGATCCTTTGCAACAATCAAGGAAGCCCAGGTTCGTAAAGTATCAAACAGGACATTTTGTGCTACGAAAACAATGGTCTTCATACAGACCTATTCGATGTGTGACAGCGTTAATGAAAGGGAATAAACTGAATCAAGTACATGTGATTTGTATTACTGTATTACTTGTTCTATTGTTCTCGTTACGCTTTGGTAGGGGGTGACAAGACTATCGGACCACCCTGTAGCTTGAAGCCGAGAAGAAACAGATTAATATATCGTTTAAAACCAGATTAGCACAGGAATTATTATTATGTTGAATATAGAAAATCCGGTAACGCTGGCTAACAGTGGTCCGAAAGTCTTGTCGCCCCTACATAATATAATTTTCTATTTAAGATGGCTGACGCGAAAATGGTGCTCATACAGACCTTCGCGATTTGTGATGACAGCGTCAATGAAAGTGAATAAACAGAATCCAGTACACGTGCTTTGTATTACTGTAATACTTGTTCTTCTATTGTTCTCATTACGTTTTGGTAGGGGGTGACAAGACTTTAATTAGGTTACAATAAAAGTTATATTTTATATGAATAGTACCATTGAGATGTAGTAGAGTGGTGATCCCGTATAATTGATTCGCGGGAGTCCTATATCATAGATTGGGTGGGGAGACGAGACCCTTGCATCGGCATTGACCATGTGCTACACTGCGTCTCTAGTGCGCGTTGGCTCGTCATGAAGATGATGTGGCAACGAGTAGTTAGCTAGACGAGTCACCCGCAAGCGTATTGTTCTGTTGTACTTCCAATTTCTATAAGATTTAAAACTAATACTTCAATAGAAGTTTTATAATAGAATGATTCTACGGCTAGCTTTTCCAACAAACACATCCTCAACCGTACTACGTGAGTTCTTCAAATAATCTTTCCTCTAGCTCCTTAACGCGTACATTGCCAATAGAGATTAACATAACAAACCCCTAACTATCTACTCACTGCTATTTGCGTGGTGATCACTGCTTTAGAAAATAGACAAAAAAGAAAGAAAGAAAGAAACAACAATAGAGACATTGGGAATGAACGACAAGTAAGTGATGGACAAAAAGTGTTGATTTGGATGGTGTTTTTTTTTTCTTTGTTTGCCTTTTCGACGAGCAAATTATACTCGACGAACAATTTACTTTCGCTTTCTTTTGTGCGTGTCATTTGTTTAATGTTTTGATGCTTACGCGATAAAACTCCCACGACTTTGGCTCAAAGCGAAACAAACGGCCAATTGAGTTTCACTTTGTTAAACCAATCAGCCAGCTATTGTTGAGTTGAAACTCCAACTCAAATCACGAGGCTCAAATGTAAAGAACATTACCTGTCATTAAATCTCGCCTGAGCGTCAGAAATTCATTTATTTTTTCTTCTGTCTTTGGTGATACTTCATTTTTGCGGACTACTCCCTCTAGCCCCGATTTTTAATGTTAAAAGGATATTTTAACGATTCTAATATCTTAAATAACTTTCGACATACACGATTATTTTGATCGTATATCTTAAAAGAGCTTAACTTGACATTCACCAAAAGTTTTGTATACTATGTAAAAGTGTATTTAAAAGTATTATTATTGTTCATTTTTACCATCTGTCAGTCTGTCCTTGACAAGTGTCTGATGGTAATCACGTTACCACAACTCTCCACAGCTTTTATGCAGTGTTTTGCTTTTCTTTTCTTTATTTTTTTGTCTTTATGATTTTGTTCATTCCTCCGTTTGAGATCGTTTTGAGCACTCCAAGACGATGAATACAATTTTCTGTTTCATGTTTTAAAATTTGTTTTATGTTCGCTTGCAAAGTCTAATCATATCTACTTTCACTTTCATTTTCACTTTCAGTTTTACTCGGGGATTTGCTGAAACAACTTTGGCCTCTGGAAAATTTTCTTCTTGTGACAGTTAAATATGGTACGAGTGGCAGCAGAGACACTGTTATTTTTATTAGTAGTAGTAATATTAGTAGAAGAAGTAGTATTATTAGTAATACTAGTAGTTGTACCTTTTATAACAATCAACAAAAATAATTCTTTATTTACTCGATAACAAAACAAAGATGGTATATGTAATAAAAAAAAAAATCAACCGGAAGAATGACTTCATTTTGTTACTGACACTACCGTGATCTAACTGATCCGAATAAAGATAGACTCAGCTGGTGTGTGGGATGCTGAATTCAGATTCCGCCGAGAGGTAAAATTTTATTCTCTAATCTTGCTTTCTTATCTGGAACAGTTGTGGAGGAGTTTATCGACCCAGATTAATGTAAAGAAAAAAAGAGATAAAATTAAATAATAAAATTGTGCCGATAGTGTAACGGTTATTCTCACGGAAGTTGTAATGGCGAGCCGAATTCGAACTACTTCCTTGTCTGTTGCGTTATATTTCGCACTAATTTCTTTGGAAAATCACGGACGTATTTCTCATACTCCTCCCAGGTATGGGTTAAATAACAGGGTAGACTAGTCTCTCTAGTTTTGAGTTGTAGCCAGTTTAGATTGGCAACTTCGAATTCCAAAACTTGAATCACTCAACGGTAAACAACTCCACAATATTTCCCAAGAAGTCATGCCAATTTACAAATAATGAATAAAGTTATCACCGAGGCATCATGATCACCTGGAGGGATATGGTATTAAAACATATTGTTTATGCTTTATCTAAAATTCTTGTGTAAATATTGAAAAATTCAATAACTTCATTGACCAGGCTTAAAAGTCATGAATCGCGTATTTATGTCAAACCTGAAAATTCTTCGATTACCGGTAAAAGTCTCGAAGTGCATACTCTCGAAAAAAAAATCTGTAATTTCTCTAATTTCATAATTTTGCATGTATCTTGTAAAACACTGCTACAAACAGTGATACAGTCACGTGACACTGTTTGGAAGTTCGTAGAGAAATGTCGCTTTTTACAGCGTACCAATAAAATAAAATGCTACAATGTAAATAAACGTTAAAATCCAGAAATGTAACACTAGTTTATTATGATGCTGAAAGAAATGTTCATTCCAACTTTGATACATTTCGCTATTCAGATTTCTAGAAGCACCATCGTAATAGAATTTTATTTATTCAAATAAAACGTTGGAAACATTAAATTCGATAGACTGGCGAGCTGCAGTGAAAACGCCCAGCTTAAATATTTTGTCTTTTCCGGAGTTTGTTTTATTGGTTGGAGGCTTATTCTCCAATTATGCTGAATTATACACTTTACATCTGAATTTATGGCATTTTTAGTTATCCTAGGCATGTTATAATACTGTTGTTCATTTATGAGCGTGTGCGTTAAACCCTACCATAATTAATGGACCATTCCGTTTTGATATAGCTTGACTGATTCGTTTTTACGGCTTATCAACCTGTCATATAAGAAGAAAATGAGTAACAACCGACACCGAATGTCGAGCGTGACACTCTGGACTTAGGAATATATGTTTTCCGCGAGGTGTATAAATATCGGTGTCAGCCTACTGACTGCAGTGATTATTGAGTGGAACTATCCAGTCGAATTAGTGTGAATTATTGTGCGTCGATGATTTCTGTTTTGATTTAGGATTTACCAGACGTTAAACTGAGCCGTGCTACTAACAAGGTATTCACTGAAATGGTTAATTATCTTTGGTTGACTATTACTTCTTTGTTCTTGTTAAGTATTTATTTGCGGTTGTAATTAAATACTGTTTTATTTTAACATTGGAGTCTTGAGTTATACGTAATCATTAGCGGCCACCGTACGTCACAAAACAATCATTTGCAGGTTATTCTAAGCCAAAAAATAGTTTTAGATTGTAACTTCTTTCTTTTTAGATAACAATGATTTAGTGATACAAGTTTTACTAATTAACCCATGGGTGAGGAGATAGGAGGTGGATTCATACCTTTCGCAAAGGTATTTGCTCGTAAAATGAATATAACGAACGCTACTGGGATTGGAAATCGGCCCTACAATTAACAATTCCGAGCCATAATCCATCACATCCATTATCCATTACACCACCCGCACATCCAACCTTAGAACACCTGGTACTCCCAAGCGGTCATTCATCTAGCTACAGAGCAGACTTGACGTTGCTTACCTTCGACGATCTTACGGGAACGGGTGTTTTAACGTGATGTTGCCATAAGCCTTCGTTATTTGGACTCACGTACATGTATTTTGTTAATTTATTTATTTATTGGAGATAATAATGGTTTTATTGTTACAGGTCTTACTAATTAACCCATATCTGAGGGGAGAAGAGGTGGATTCATTTTCTTTTACACCTCTCGCGCATCCAAGCGTAGAGCATTTGGTATTCCCAAACGGTTACTTATCTAGGTACTGAACAGGCTCGACGTTGCTTAACTTCGATGCGCGTACGGGAATTGGTATTTCATTATTCGGACTCATCGTACAATAAGATAGTTTATAATTATACTGTTGAATAATGAGTCATTCTTTATCGTTCATCAAATGTCAAATTAACAAAACTAGTAAAATGATACCATATTTTTAAAATCGATTGGCCAACAGCAGTGTACAGTGAGACCAATAATATATATATATATATATATATATATATATATATATATATATATGTGTGTGTGTGTGTGTGTGTATGTATGTATGTAAAAGTGAACATTGAAGTCAACACTCAAAGGCGACAGGCTGTTTCATGTTAGGCGCAATCGTCAGGCGGCCTGATAAATATTAAATAAATAAATAATTAATAAATAATAAACAAATAATTAATAAATAATTAATAAATAATTAATAAATAATAAACAAATAAATAATAAACAAATAATTAATAAATAATTAATAAATAATTAATAAATAATAAACAATTAATAAATAATAAATAAATAATAAATAAATAATAACAAGTAAACTATTGCCTAACAAATAAAAGTAGACTTAAGGAAATTTAGAAAAAATAAAACAGGACTATTCCCTGAAGCAAACGAAAATAAACACACCATTAACTTATTCTATCGTAGCCAAATGTACCCTAATTATACACTGGATGAAAAAGCAGTTAAATATATAACATAACACTTAACGATCCTAAAAACATCTAAGATTTATCATCTTCTGTAAAATGTTTAAAATATCTAATTTAATTATTACCAACAACACCAGGCCTCAAAAATACCCCTTATGTAAAAGAATAATATGTATGGAAAATTGCGTCTCGAACACTAATAATAAAAATAATAAAAAATAAATAAATACTTACATTGGGTAAACATGCACCACACTCTATCAGAAATTGACTTGTCACCTGTCGAAACTCAGTGCAATCCCTGCACACATCGACCAGCACATCATGAATGCCAAAAATATAACGATCAACATAAGACAACTATTAGTAGATAACAACAAAATAGTCTACAGAACCCAATACAAGGAAAGACCCAAAACGGAAGATTTCATACAAAATAAACAGCTCTCATTAAATAAAATACCGTTCACGACAGTAGATAGTAGCTTGAAGTACCTATGATATAATTAATGTGCGGATATATTATATTTGTACGAAAAAAATTAATAAATCGTATTCTTTTTGCGTGGCCTCGTTCTCAATAACCGTTCCACATGTCACACGAGAAGATTCCAAACTTCCAGCTTCCCATAGAATACCAGGATGTAAACAAAAGAATTCTGACTAGCACACAGACACCACATTGGTTCTTGATAATGACAGCGATAGCCGAAAGCAGAAGACTATCAAAATATGTACTTCGGTACAGTTTATCCACAACTTCGAGCACAAAACTCAACGCATTATTCAAAAAAATAAAATAAAAAAAATAAACAGCTCTTCAAGAATTTTTTGCGAATTCAGTAAGGTGAAATGGTCATCACCATGAAATAGTTTTAAATTTCTGCTCATGTAATTTATATATGATCTTTTTTTAATAAATACATCGAGCTCTCTTTGTGGATCAGTTTTAATATTTTATATTATATTATTAGGATTAATTTGGATTATATACCTACGGATGTTTATATATATATATATATATATATATAGTCAAACCTAATGAGCCAGACACACCTACCAAGGTTTCACTTAGGCAGATCGTCAGGGTCTGCCTAAGTGAAACCTTGGTAGGTGTGTCTGGCTCATTAGGTTTGACTAGGTTTGCTCTACGCTTGTATTGAGCTCTTTAGTTAGTTGTTTACTCGTATCGGGGCTTTTTCTTTGGGCCTTGAACCTGTATCTGTGCGATTATTTTCGACAGACTTTCATGTTCCTGGCTCTTTCTTTTTTTAAAACCTTCTTTTCCTTCGTGATTGATTTGGCTGTTGTTAAATCAAGAGTTCGAAGGTTTTTCGACACGAGTATAGTTACCTATATTTATATATATATATATATATATATATATATATATACATATATATATATATATATATATATATATATATATGGGTAAATTTTAGCCATTTTATATTTTGAATTTCGCGCAGGCGTGTTGTTTGTTTTTGATTTTGTCGACTGCACAGTATAGTAGGATCAGTTGGGCACCATCTGTGAGAGACAGAACACCATGATGCTATTCATTCCGCCAGAAATTTGGAAAACGGTATGCTGTACTGCTTGGATTTCGCGTTGGAAGCTCTAATACGATCATTTCAGAGTGTTTGGGTGACAATGTTAGGACAGTGCAGAGTATTCAGAAACACAGCTGGATGAATCTGATGTTGATTACAAGGGTGTTTGGAGTGATCACTAGTGATGGCGACATTATGCCTCCATTCAGCTTCCCACGGGGCCCCAGACTCAACACGGAGGCCTACATCTGGAGAAGTAGTGATTCACTGGGTCAAGAAGGTGGCCACTGGAAGACCCGATGTTTGGCAACAGGACTCTGCACTATGCCACACAAGCAAGAGAACCTATTCATGGCTGTTAGACAATTTCAGAGACCACATGACCCCTTACAGCCAACTGCATCCTCATTGGTTATTATGTGTGGAGTGCATTTGAGCGAGAGACGAACAAAACACCTTGTAATGTCAAAGATGAAGTGAGGGCGAGGGTAATGGCAGCATTCACCAACTTAAACAAGCAGACCATCCAGAAGAGGTCATGGTTGAAGCCAATAGCGATTTTATTGAATAAATTTAGTCTTTAATGTTTCAAGATATTTTTTGTGTAATATACTCGTGTAAGAGGCGATCTCCAAATTTTCACTTATAAAAATGATTTTATCATGTACCTCCTGTATCATGCGATTTACTTGTTTGAGAGACCAAATTACAATAGACGAACCCCTTTTCCTCTATCTCTTTATCCCATCGTCTAGATAAATGTTAAAATAGTAAAAAAAGAACGATAAAAGTATCGTTAGTAACGCTATACTCATTGAATAAACAAGTACGGCCATAAACAATCGAACGAGAAACAGCTAAACATCTTCTTAACGTAAACAATGGATATTAGCTATGTTTGTATGTTATAATCCGATATTTATTTGTGAATATTTATATGCATTATTATTGGATACAGTTAAGTAAAACATTATTTTTATCAAGATCATGTTTATTTTAAATACAGCTGTACTTTTTGACATATGGATATATACATTTTGTAAATGGATATATAGTTTTGTCAACGGCATAGCCAGGGCTAGCAGTACAAACGCTAATTATATATTTCGCGTATGATGCGACCCTCTTAAAATTAGCTTCAAAATTAGTGTCTTCGTTTTTTAAATGCTCGATGTATTTTAGATCTTAGGTGAGCTTGTACGGGTTGTGCAAGAAATCGGCAAGCGGAGTTCGAATTCCAGTCGAGTTCTTTACATTCTCTTACGCACAAATCCCCTTAGGAAATGCATGATGATATCTCCCCTCCCAGGTATGGATTAAATAATCGCACTTATATCTGGAAATATCATTGTCATTTTCAAAAATAATATCCACTGGCAAAAAAAAACAAAAAACAAAGGAATTACTCTCACAAAATATGTTTCGCTATTAAATAACTCACAAATGGGTTGATAATCCGTAAGTCGTAAAAAGAGTTCAAAATCGATAACTGAATTAAAGATTAAGTTATGTTCTACAGATGGTACCTTTTGAAGATACTAACTCTTCTGAAAATATTTAACGGCATTTGATGGTCATCTCCTGCTTATGGGATAATCCCTCTGAATATGCTTAAATTAAGACACCCGCCTCCTAAATATGCTTAAATCAGTTTTGAGCAACCCGGTTTTTTATTGCTACATTTCCTTTCACTTACCGGTTACTAAAATTAGCATCAGCGGCTCTGAAATACAGTTTAAAATAAAACAGAAAATTGCCAGAATTTCCATATTTCTCATTATGAGATCTGAAAAAAAAAGTACCTCTGAATAGTATCATAGTACTACTACTACTACTACTACTACTACTACTACTACTACTACTACTACTACTACTAATAATAATAATAATAATAATAATAATAATAAATCAAAATCTCAAAAATATGGCACATGGGAACATCAACAATCCCTGTTTTAGTTGAAGCCCTCGGATTGGTTGGAAAAGATTCCAGTAGACTGATTGAAAGGATTCCTGGAAGCCCATGCCTTAAAGAAATACAAAAAAGTCTTTTCACGAGTACAGCCCGCACTTTACGAAGGGCTTAATTTATGTAAAATATGTGTGTGTGTGTGTGTTTTAATTGGTCAGTGTAAAATGTCGTGATGCCATTTCTAACCTTGTAGGATCGATAACAGTTGACCATATTTTTTGAAGAAATTAATTTTGTAGTGATTGTGGAAGCATTCACTCGGGAGACTGTTCCCCCAAATAGCACTTCCAGGGAAGAAGCTCTCTCTGCGGAACTTCATTCTTACCCTTGAAATACGAAGATGTTATGGTCCAGGTTCCTTGTAGCACGGTGATGGTCCAAGGTAGAACCAATGAAGAATAACTCGAACACAGGTATGGAATAACACAGATATATTACAAACAGAATATGTACAAAAGAAGTAGAAGTGTTGGTAATAACAATCAGGTTAGGTTAGAGAGAACTATGTTGTCTCGACCAGTATCACTATTCCAATGTCTTACAGTAATCGTCTGACGCGACTCTGTCTGACTGACTCTCACTATGTTCATTAACACGCCCACGTGTGTCAAATGTGGCACAAGGCCGGTTTAATGTGGGCTTTCCGAGCCCGTAGGCTCGGGCAGAAATTGCCCGTAGAACCCGTATAAACGGGATCGGTTTGGTCAACCTCCTCGAACGAGGCTCTGCCCTTCGGCGGAACCTCGTCTGGGTTCCTCTCTGCCCAGATGCAGAGAGTTCCCCTCTGCCTCAGAGGCAGAGAGTTCGACCGTCTAGCCGAGTCGTCCAAAAGGACTGGCTGACTCACACTATATTCATCAACACGTCCACGTGTGTCAAATGTGACACAAGGCCGGTTTAATGTGGGCTTTCCGAGCCCGTAGGCTCGGGCAAAAATTGCCCGTAGAACCCGTATAAACGGGATCGGGGTGGTCAACCACCTCGAACGAGGCTCCGCTAATTTATTTTCTTAATTTATTTTTTCCTTTTTTTTTGCAGGCGGTTGCTCTCAGTATGAGTTCAGAATTAATCTAACACCTTTCTCAAATTGATTTTAATTACGTTGAAATAATAGGGTGTCTATTTCAACGTAGAATATTCTTGAATAAACCCCGAACATATATCCGCTATTTTCTACACCTCTTAAGAAAACCGAATCGATTGTCGACCTATGTCTGCCTTTTCGAATCTACCGTATACCAGATCTATGTCTACCTTTTCGACTCAGCCGTATACCAGATCTATTTCGACGTTTTCGGTTCTACCCTATACCAGATCTATGTCTACCTTTTTGATTCTACCGTGTACCAGATATATGTCTACTTTTTCGTCTTTACCGTATACCAGATCTATGTCTACCTTTTCGACTCAGCCGTATACCAGATTTATGTCGACGTTTTCGGCTCTACCGTATACCAGATCTATGTCTACCTTTTTGATTCTATCGTGTACCAGATATATGTCTACCTTTTCGTCTTTACCGTATACCAGATCTATGTCTACCTTTTCGACTCAGCCGTATACCAGATCTATGTCGACCTTTTCGGCTCTACCGTATACCAGATCTATGTCTACCTTTTTTATTCTACCGTGTACCAGATATATGTCTACCTTTTCGTCTTTACCGTATACCAGATCTATGGCTTCCTTTTCATTTTACGTATACCAGATCTATGTCTACCTAATTTGACTGTACCGTATACCACAGCTATATCTAACTTTTCGACTCTCCCATTTACTAGTTCTATGTCTACCTTTTCGTCTTTACTGTATAGCAGTTTGTCTTTACTGTATAGCTTTTTGTTCTACCGTATACCAGATATATGTCTACCTTTTCGACTCTACCTTATACCAGATATGTGTCTACCTTTTCGTCTTTACTGTATGTCTATTGTATGTCTATGTATACCTTTTCGGTTCTGCCGTATACCAGACCGATGTCTATCTTTTCGACTCTACCGTATACCTGATGTATGTCTATCTTTTCGACTCTTCCACATACCAGATATATGTCTACCTTTTCGTCATTGCCTTATACCAGATCTATGTCTACCTAATTTTGGTGTACCGTATACCAGAGCTATGTCTACCTTTTTCACTCTCCCATTTACCTACCTTTTCAACTCTACAGTATACCAGATTTATGTCTACCTTTTCGTCTTTACCGTACACCAGATCTATGTCTAACGTTTCGACTCTGCCGTATACCACATCTATGTCTACCTTTTCGTCTTTACGTATACCAGATCTATGTCTACCTTTTCGTCTTTACGTATACCAGATCTATGTCTACCTAATTCGATTGTACCATATACCAGACTTATGTCTACCTTTTCGACTCTTCCATATACCAGATTTATGTCTACCTTTTCGACTCTCCCATATACCAGATCTATGTCTACCTTTTTGGCTCTACCGTATACCAGACCAATGTCTATCTCTTTGACTGCCGTTTAAAATCTGGCCGATTTTGATTTTTTTGTAAAACAGGACGATGTTTACCTTTTTGGATCAAACGTAAACCTGATCAACGTCTATCTTCTTGACTAGTGTAAAATTGAACTTATGTCGTTCGATTAAGTCGATGGGATTTTCGTCCCATAAAAAATTGTATGTGACATTAATTAAGCTAATAGGGTTTATGCCGTTAAGTCGATCACTTTAACGTAGAATCTCAACTTCACATAAAGGCATAAACTCTCACGAATACAAAAGGCACCATACTGAAAAAAAGAAAAGAAAAAGTATATTGTTAAAATCTGACGAAACGACCAGGCGTCGATGTTTGGGAGAAGGGTTCTTAGTCGGCA
This sequence comes from Acanthosepion esculentum, assembly GCA_964036315.1. Lineage (NCBI taxonomy): Eukaryota > Metazoa > Mollusca > Cephalopoda > Sepiida > Sepiidae > Acanthosepion > Acanthosepion esculentum. The sequence goes on along the minus strand of OZ038485.1, from coordinate 37,947,389 downwards.
CCATAAATTTTCAGCACACCCTCGAGGTGATAATGACAAATTACTGATAAAAGTCTTGGAAAAGTACACTACTAAACGGAAAAAGATTATGGATTATTTACCGATGGCTCACATGGATAATTTCATTGAGCAGGCACTCATCCGAATTTTGAACTTCTGTTCCACTCAAAGAAACCTGTGTTCACTCTAAATAATATCAGCCAGAAACTTGATGAATCATTTCGAGGATCCCCAGAGCAAATTTGCTGAGCTTCACGCAAAATTTGATGCAAACGTATTGTTCGAATTTGTCAGGCATCGTAAAGATCGCAGTGCTGTTCCACTATAACGTTTTTATTTAATTTGCTGAACATGATAGATAAATAGATAGCTATTTTGAGTGAGTTGAATCTGAACAAACTGAGATAGATAGATAGATAGAGAGACTGAGAGCTGAATCTGAACAGAATGAGATAGTTATATAGATATTAATAGATTGAAAGAGTTGAATATAAACAAACTCAGATAGATAGATAGATAGATAGATAGATAGATAGATAGATAGATAGATAGATAGATTGAGAGAGGTGAATCTGAACAAACTCAAATAGATAGGTAGATAGATATATATTATTAGATGAGAGAGCCAAATCTTAACAAACTTAGATAGATAGATAGATAGATAGAGAGAGAGTTGAATCTGAACAAACATAGATGCATATTAATAGACTGAGAGACCCGAATCTTTGAGATAGATAGAGAGATAAAGAGAGAGAGAGAGAAAGAGAGTTGAAGCTGAACAAAATCAGGCTGATAGATAAATCGATAGATAGATTTTAATAAACAAACAGAGTCGAATCTTAACAGACTGAGATGGATAGATAGAAAGATAGATAGATAGATCATCACATTTCGCAAGGTTAAGAGAAAAATCAATGTTTCAAATACGGAATTACTTACCCCCCCCCCCAGTTATCACCTGGATTCTTTTATTGGCGAGTCTCGTGGAGCCAATTACGCTACCGTTTCAGCCACTAAGCATGCCACCGGAGAGTCCAATACCTGCCTATACACGTCTATGTCACAACGCTCACACAGCAAAACTCATTACATTAAAACCCATCCCCGTGCACTTATACGCATAGGCGAACACGCGCGGTCAGACGCCTTGGCTCGCTCAGCGGCCATTGAGACAGGCATTCAATGCATTGTGTGCAAGACAAAACATCTAGATTAACACAAATATTTTGATTCCAAACACAGTCATTCAACAAGGGGCTTCACGTCCCTCAATGTACACGGGTCCCTCACGGTCTATGACGGGTGTTCCCTCCCTTGACACCCGCCCGAACAGTTGGGCGAGATGTCCCAGTGTTTGGAGCCTTTCGTTGTTTCTCGGTTATTTTTTGTTTATTTTGTGTTTTGCTTTTATATTGTTCATTTTAGACTTTTGTTTTTCTTTTTCGTTGTTCATTGGTAAGTTGATGTTAGGGGCTGACGACGTTCCGTATATTATTATCATTATTATTATTATTATTATTATTATTATTATTATTATTATTAGTCTCTTGAGTTAATGTTTAATGTTGTTATTGGTGTTGTTATTTTCTAGAAAGATTTCGAAAGCTGAACTCAGAACACAATTAAATGTAAGTGGTTTTGTATATTGTGCACGAGTTTTTAACACACACACATATATATGCACACACACACACACACACATACATACATACATACATACATACATACATACATACATACATATATATATATATATATATATATATATATATGTGTGTGTGTATATATATGTGTGTGTGTGTGTATATGTATATATATGTGCAGGTATGCAGAAAAATAGGAAAGAACATGTTAGGTAAATAATCTGGTGTTCCTTAGTATTTTTGCTTTTATTTTCAAAAAGACAGTGCTCCATACAGAAGTAGAGCTTATATTATAATATTTTTTTAAAAAAATATGATTCCTTCACTACATAAGAGTTCTCATGTTTCAAAAGCGAGAGCCGAGACCCCTAATATAATCCATAGCGACTAATGTTCCAAGAGACCATAATTCTAAACACGCACTAACCACAAGATAGCTTATTCTCAAATTCTCGCTTGACGAGGAAGCGTGACAAGACACCTTAATTCAACATAATTTCAAAAACTATATTAGGGGTCTCGGCTCTCGCTTTTGAAACATGAGAACTCTTATGAAGCGAAGGAATCATATTTTTAAAACAAAAAAGATTATAATATATATATATATATATATATATATATATATATATATATATATATATATATGTGTGTGTGTGTGTGTGTGTGTAGTAATCCGTTTATATAAAGCAGGTGAGTCCTACTAACGCAGCATAGAATTTTAAATATGTTAAAACTGATTCACAAAAGAGCGATCAATGTCTATCTTCATTAAACTGCGCCACATTTCTTTACAATTGGAACTAAGATATCTTTAGTGAATGACAATTTTCACCAGCGAATATTAATTAAAATTCGTACGTGAAAATGGTCATTCACTAAAGGTATCTTAATTCCAATTGTAAAGTATATATATATATATATATATATATATATATATATATATATATATATATATATATATATATATATATATATTTATACCCGTATATATAAATAGCCGAGAAAAATAACAGCACTCGTGGCCTGACGATTGCATCTAGCATGAAACAGACTGTCGTCTCTAAGTATTGACTTCTATGTTCACTTTTATATAATCGTACGCGGAACCTGTGGGACACCTTGTTACTCCAGGCCAGAAAGTTAGAAGGATATCGAGGGCGAAGATCATCTTAAATAAGTTAGAAAATGATCCTGAAATAATATACCTATATATTTGAACAGTAATTATACATTCTTATTGCTCAGTGTAGAGTTCAATAGTATTATAAAAATCTCAGATAAATCCAATAAGATATCTTTAATCATTTCTAAGATACAACGTTTCAAACGTAATCCAACAATTGGACAATTTTGCTGTTACACCCAGTATATATATATATATATATATATATATATATATATATATATATATATATATATATATACGTAAAATGTGAATGTATATATATATATATATATATATGCAATTTTTTATATATATTATATCTTTTATATATATTATATATATTATATATATTATATACATATGATATTTGCGCGGTACTTATTGGAAAGCGCTCAATATCAGTGACAGAGCTAACATATTTAGTTGGATTGATGTGAGTTTGTGACCCTGGGTAATTATACCCAGACTGCAAGACGATCGCATATAGCGTGAAACCCAGAGTCAGACGATCGCAAATAGCGTGAAACCCAGGGTCACAAACTGACATCAATCCAACTAAAAAAAAAATATATATATATATATATGTATGTGTGTGTGTGTATGTATGTACGTATGTATGTATTAGGTGTATCTAGACAGCAAACAATCATTCAATTAAGTTTTGTTGCCATGATCATGTTCCCCATCCTTGTCTTTATATTTTCCTCAAACACAACCTTTTTAATCTTATTTCACTCTCTGTAACCCCTTGAGTGCTAGTGGCCCTCCCGCCTTGCTTGGAGTGGAATACTTTAAAATCATTGACCGCCCAATGCAAAAAACCAAGAACCAAGGTACAAATATAACGGAATGTGGACGAATTAACAGACTTAAACACGATGAAGGCAAGCATCTCTATGGTACCAGCGTTTCATGAATTGAAAACTCAGTATCCAGATTGCGGCAAGGTCTCATCAATTTACAGTTGAATTGACTAGATGAAACCGTAAGTTCTATGCTGGCAGTTTCTTTTCTTGCACTTTTCACTAGTGGAATTCACTTTTCTTCAAAAATTTAAATGCAGTGTCAATTGTTATCTACTGTCTTCCTGATTACTCTTCTATTGTTTTCGCTCTTTAATAATGATTCTGTTTTTTTAATTTTTTCACACTCAGTAACACCTTGTGTCTTAGTGGCTTTACTGCCTTGCTTGAGGTAAGTTCAATTAAAAAGTAGAAAAAATTGATGAGGTAGGTTTGTAGTTCTGATTATATAAATGATGTCGAAATTTTAATTGAAGTTCAATTATATATATATATATATATATATATATATATATGCAGAAATATAGTTTTAAAGCGTGCTATAATTATGTGATAAAGTGCTCAATATGAGAGATAGAGCGTATGTAAATATAAATATAAAAGTGAACATTGAAGTCAACACTCAGAGGCGACAGGCTGTTTCATGCTAGACGCAAACGTGGATTGAACATTATGTTTATTCATTAGTATATACTGATATAATTGTCTCATAACATTGAACCCTGTATTTATAACACCGGAGGAAGAAGTATATTTATATGTACGTATATGTACGTGTATGTATAGTTTTTCACCTACCCATTCATATATATATATATATATATATATATATATATATATATATATATATATATATATATATATATATATATATATATATATATATATATATACAAATGCAATAAAAACGAATCAAATATGAATTCAAATGTTCATAACATTAATTTAAAAAAGGGCTCAATACTAAAGTATAGCAATATATATTTATTATATGTTATTACATTTGAACATACATATTCCAGCTACCAAAATGCATTAATGTTTCGATGCAGCATAGCATCTCATCATGCGCTGTTAATATATATATATATATATATATATATATATATATATATATATAAAATAAAAAACTTAAACACTAATATTCCATGGTCATAATTTATTCCATTGGAATCGTAAATACGATCCAATTCATCAGACCTACAAATTCAAAAAGAAAACAGAAAAAAACAACTCCGGGAATAAAAATGTCTTTGAAAACTTCAATTCATTGACCTCAAGAACAGTTCAACCTAAAATTAATATTTACAATTTTTGATATTCCAAATTTATCAAAATTATTGGAAACATTTTTTTCTAAAAATACATTTTCCTCCATCTGGCTATGTGCTCACTTGTCAGCATGTTTAAAGATCAAAACAATTATTGCATATAGTTTTCAAAATGTGTTTATAAATCAAATAAAATATGAAAGGCAATCTATGAGAAAACTTTGTGGAAATATTTATCTGTTGAGTTACGACCACTTAACCAAATAACTTCGTTATCGTTACTATATTCGTAAGATTGTTATAGTGATATCAAAAACTGTATTAAACAGATAAAAGCATGAGTAGATTAGTCAAAAGATATATTAATTTTTTGTGGCCTGAAAAGATTTACCATTTATCTTTTTTTTAAGTCAAGGGACATACTACAGAATTTTATTTTTGATTTTGATTTTCAATCTTCTATAGAATAAAAAAAATGTCAGTTAGTTGTAAAATGAAAAAAACAAATTTATTTAAAAAAAACATTGTTTTCACTTGGAAATTACATTAAATTCTACAAATACACAACTTTATATCAAGTTTATTAGCAAATATAAGATGTACGCATAATATATGCACTACCTATCTATCTATCTATCTATCTATCTATCTCGATCTATTCATATCTATCTATCTATCTATCTATCTATCTATCTATCTATCTATCTATCTATCTATCTATCTACCTCAGCCTGTTTCCTGTCTATGTCAGTCTATCTATCACAGTCTTTTCCTTGTTAAGCCATTTCGCTCGAGTGTTTGAGGATCAATTCCCACATATATATATATATATATATATATATATATATATATATATATATATATATGATGAAAATGGAGTTTTAATGTACGTTATAGCTAAAATGCTCAATATAAGAGATAGTCAGTCAGTCAGTTATGTGCCGTGCGTGATACATACATGACTGACGAGGCATATTTTTCCCGCAGTAGGTTGCCATTTCTTTCTGCGGTAGACCGGTTGCCATCCAAGGCTATAGAACCCGGTCTGTCCTGCTATTTACCCATAGCTGGAGGGAGGGGAGAAGAAGAGGATCTCCCAAGGGTATTAGGACGTAAGTGAATGTAATGGAATCGGAAAGCTGAGTTCGACTGGTATACGAACTCGTCGCTCCGATTCGTCAATCCGCTATTTATTACTCCACCGTAAGAGCGTATGGAAAATATAGAAGTGGACAGTGAGGTCAACACCGTGCGTCAACCGTTTGGCCTGAAGATTGCGTTCAAGCACGAAAGAGACAATTGCTAACCATTACTTCACCTATTATCGCATTAATTCAATCCAATTATCCTCATCGTGCAACTATACTGGGCGTTACATAAGCGTTTCTCAGTGAAATGCATTTAATTGGCAGTTCCTAATTAAGGTGCAACAAATTTTATTGCGTTGCATGGTAGCATCCGTAAGAATAATCCCTTGGTCTTTTCAGATAGGCGGTAGAGTCACTCTTTTTCCGAGGGAGTAAGTGTGAAGTATCGACTATCTCACAGGGCTTTTGAATCTAATTAACCGTTAGGACAACTCGGCATCTCAGTTGTTTTAAACGCAATTTCTGTTAATAATATTGTAGTTGTTATTCCTGGTCTTTGATATTTGTTATTGTTTCTGCGACCGTATTAGGAATTTTCATAAAAGTGCCTCAGGCAAGCCCTTGTTCATGACACCATTTCAATGTTAATCCCTTGCCTTTCTCGCACGCACATGCGCACAGATGTGCTTATAAATGGACGCCGTCCACCGACAATGAAAGATAAAGAAGAAAAACCAAATACACTTTGTCTTTTATTTCTTGTATTTGCTTGCGGATGTTTTATTTTTGTATTTTATGTCTGCAGTAAAATCATTTACTTTAAGTAGAGTTTACAATTCGTTTCTATACTAAATAATTTGCAATGTATTTTATTATAAAAATAATGACTATGTTTCCTCACGTTTTCTTATTATCTATATAATAACTCTATGTTGCCTCTAGTCTTTTTAATATACGTACAATGGCCCTATGTTACTTCAAATATTTTTATTATATATATAATAGCCTTATGTTGCCTCAAGATTTTATTATACTTATAATATCCCTATGTTGCTCTAATTATTTTGATACATATAATACCCCTATGTTACATCAAATATATTCATTATACATAAAATAGCACTATGTTGCATCAAATATGTTTATTATAGATATAATAGCCCTATGTTACCTCAAGATTTTATTATACATATAGTAGCTCTATGTTTCCTTAAGTATTTGTTATACATATAATAGCCATATGTTGCATGACATATATTTATTATACATATAATAGCCATATGTTGCTTAATTTTTTATCATAGCGGATGTAACAGCAAAATTGTCCATCCCACAAAATGTTTTATATTTAAAAATCTACTAAACTAATTGAGTTTCTTTATTCTCGGTTGTCAGATGAGACGTTTCTCTATCTTGACACCGTTAGTCGTAAGAATCACTGAAAAACGCTTTGAGTTATTCAGCTAGAAAGAGAACAGGTTAAAAAAAAAATCATTTAGTGTCAGCCCCACTGTCTTCCCAAATGAGAAATAGCGAGAGAAAAAGATCATTCCGGGCTTCGGCTTCTATCTTCAAAGTCCATTCGAGAACAATCAAGTGATCGGTGAATAAATTTAAAAAAGAGAGAACAGTAGAGAGGAAAACTGGATGAGGTGATCACAACATGAAGAGGGATAGTAATTTCAACATAGAGCTAAAGAGATCATTTAGAAAAGATCCAACTCATCCCATAAGAGGTTTGGTACTTGAGAGACGAGTTTCAGCTATGACAGTACAAAAAGCAATGAAAAAAGACTTGAAAATGAAATTGTACGCTAAACCTGTGATGCACCTTGTTATTCCAGGACAGAAAGTTAGAAGGCTAGAGAGGGCGAAGACCATCTTGAATAAGATGGAAAATGATCCTGAAATTAATTATATATATATATATATATATATATATATATATATATATATATATATATATATGAATTTTATTTCAATCCTTCAAGAGTCTCCGATCCTTATGATTAAGTTTCCGATCCTTTATGATTAATTAATAATGAACATAATTTTGTTTATGTTCGATTTGATCAAAATTCTTCTTTTAAGCTCGGAGAGTAGTTATTCATACTTATTGCTATAAGTAGATTCCATAAAAACTCGAAGAATTTCAGTAAGATATCTTTAATCATTTCTAAGATACAACGGTTCAAAACTTAATCTAAAGATTGAAAAATTTTGCTGTTACATGATGTGGAAATTTTTTTTGGTACACACGGTATATACAGGGTGTCCATAAAGTTCGTGTGCACTTAAAAAAAAATATAACTTTATTTGTATTTGCGATAGAAATAATTTGTAAAAAAGATTAGAAAGAAGTAAATCTATATTTTTAAGGTTTTATTGAAATGTTATTTAAGTTTCCACATGTCCTCCATCATTAGAAATACACAGCGTTATACGATTTTGCAGTTCATGGAAAACATTTGCCAACTGATTTACAGTAATGCCTGAAATGACATTAGTTATTTTAGTTATACTTATAACTAGGTACATTAAACTTTATAACATTTTTTTACAGATTATTTCTATCGCAAATGCAAATAAAGTTATACATTTTTTAAAGTGTACACGAACTTTATGGACACCCTATATAATTGTTGTGGTAGGATCCACCTAATCTGCATAGGTGACTACCGACTATATAAATAATGGTTGGTACCGGAAGACAAGGGAGCGAATACAGAGATCCAGCTAGAGACTCTGCCCGACTGCGACTTAGTCAACACATTCTCCAGGAACGTCTTCCCAGAAATATACAGAAATACTATATGTAAATATTGTGTACATTTTCTTGTTATAATACATTCTTGTTCTAAGTACATTTTGTGTTGCATTATTATTCCATGCATTAGTCGAGATTCAACAATGAGTCAAGACTCAACAATAATAATTGCCTCAAGTCTTTTTTATTATACAAACAATACCCCTATATTGACTCCTTTGAATTTTGACTGCACTTATATTGTAAAATCATTTACGCCCCGATATAGAATGTTCCTAATTAGAGGAGTTTCACCTTATTTTATTATTATTATTTAGCAGTAGATAACTAATCATTGTCAGAAAAATTAAGTATTTATTCTATTTTTTGTCGTTAAATTTAATGATATTTTCTTCTGTATGATTTTGAATAAAAGGTATGCAATCAATTTAAATACTTTGGTCTAATTTGTTTATCATTCATGAAGCCAGATTTTAAATATTTTTGTTTGTGTCATATGTTAGTTTATTTAGTACTAAGTAAAAATAAACTTAGTGCGCTTATTCCATCATATTTACCAGCAGTTGTACAGAGCCTGCTTACTGCTGTAAATCAATATACTTTTCATGGTAAAAACATTTATAGTTGCCTTTACATTAGACATTTAATAAACCTCTTCTCTCAGTGGCGATTGCATAGGCATGGCTTAATGTTTAACGAGTTAATGTGATTGACCGTTATTTTTTTGTAGTGAGATAGATCTTTACTGCGTGTCCAGTGTATGTGACCTTGTGACAAAACTAACTACAGTTTAGTAAATAATAAAGAGATTAGCTTTAATTCCTGACCACTGACAAATGCTTTTCCTCAGATTTTCGATTTATTGTTCAATTCTTTTCAGTTCATTTACATCTTACTCGGGTGCAATATTCTTCAGCTTTTCGATGCAAAGAAACACCCAATATCCCTGCTAACATCTTCACAATTTATAAACCGTTTTCTTTGTGAAAATCGTACAAGGATCAGAAAAGATGATAGTCAGATGGAGCAAGATCAGGCGGGTAAGGTGGATGAGGCAACGCTTCCATTTTTACTGCCGTAATATTTTTTTAAGTGATTCTACCAATATGGTGTCTTACAACACGCCTCTGGTGTCTTATCAAGTGATGCTGTTGAATGTAGCATAAAGGGTTTTATTCTACATTCAACATCATCATTTGATAAGACACCAGAGGTGTTGAAACAAAATGGCTGTTTTTGTAGTGATTTTATAACATTTATTTTATAATTTTCGAATAAATAATTATATATATATATATATATATATATATATATATATATATATATATATATATATATATATATATATACAGGGTGTCCCCCAAAAACATACTTTAGATAATTATAAAGCCAGTATTTATTAAAATACATTTCATTTTTAACATATAGTAGACTATACGGATATTATTTTATTGTTTTGTCAACACCTGTTTTCAAACTGACTATCCGTTCTGGTGCCGCCATTGCTGACAACGCGAAGCAGTGGAATCGCAAACATCGCCAAACATTTCGTTTGGCATTTTTATGCCTTCTCGTTCAATGGCTACTCTCAATTCAGTGGCTCTTGCTGGTTTCATAGCGTAGACTGTGTCTTTTAAGTATCGCCGTAAAACAAATCTAGTGGTATGAGGTCTGGTGAACACAGACGGTATTCTACGAAACCCCTTCGACCAATCCACCTGTTTGGGAAGATTCTCATCAAGGTAGCATCTAATATCGTCATGCCGCATCTTGATGAAAATAAAACTTCAAAGTCCTCTCCAACGCTTGGCATGATAGACTGTTGTAGCCATTTCAAATAAACGGGACCAGTCACAGTAGCGTCAAAATAGAAGGTCCAATTAACCCTCTACATAATAAACCGCAACACCCTGTAATTCGAATGCAGTAATTCTGAATTCCCCAGTAGGTGCAACTGTGGCGGTTAATTGAACCATATAATTTGAATGTGGACTCAACGCTCATCACAATCTTTGTTGGAAAATGTGCATCATGCCAAGTACCACTCATAATACTCCACTCTCCGGTCTGGATTATCTTAATTAGTAGCATAGACTAATCTTGGAATGTAACTTTGCCATTGGCAGCGCTTCAAATTATGTTGGACAGACGATTTTAAAATCTCTACCTCACGTCTCGCTTGTCACACAGATTTTCTTGGACTTTTGTCATACGTTTCCTGTACTTTTCTTACTTTGCAGAACTTGCCGATGTCCGAGGGTCTTCGGGAACGCTTCTCACGGACATTCTGGACAGTTCCATCGGCTTCAAACTTATCTCTAATTCGAGTGATGGTAAGTCGTGTTGATGGATCTGCTTGAAACTACCCCCCCACCAAAAAAACTTTGTCTTTGCGCTCCAACTGCGTTTTCACACTTCCAATAAGCATTTTAGAATGTCTTTCCTTTGTTCAAAGCTTAGTTTGACTGCCATCATTAATTCTAATGGGTTTGACCTGGAAAGAAAAAAAACATTAAGCTATCAGCCGTTAAAGTGTGTATACATTTTTGGGGGACACCCTGTAAACACACACACACACACACACACACACACACACACACACACATATATATATATTGTGTGTATTTAGGCAGCATTTTTTCATTAATGCATGTTTCATTAAATAATACAGACAAGTTTTGTGTATTTATTTTAAGAAAATTCCTTTCATATCGTCTGATGAGCTTAATAACATTATCATTGAAAGACGAAAGAAAATCATCATATTGATACATATTTTGTAATGTAATTGCCATCTTTGATGATGTCTTATGTAAGCCGAAAGCTTAGATAGGATTAAAAAAATGTATCAATATGGTGATATTCTTTCGTCTTTCAATGATAATGTTATTAAGCTCATCAGACGATATGAAAGGAATTTGCATAAAATAAATAGACAAAACTTGTCAATATTATTTAATGAAACATGCATCAATATATATATATATATATATATATATATATATATATATATATATATTATAATAATATTTTTAGTTTTTAAAAATATGATTCCTTCGCTACATAAGAGTTCTCATGTTTCAAAAGCGAGAGCCTAGACCCCTAACATAATTTTGAAATCGCTTTTGAAACATGAGAACTCTTATGTAGCGAAGGAATCATATTTTTAAAAACTAAAAATATTATTATAATATAAGCTCTACTTCTGTATGGAGCACTGTCTTTTTGAAAATAAAGCTAAATACTAAGGAACACCGGATTATCTACCTAACGTGTTCTTTCCTATTTTACTGCACACCTGCATATATATATATATATATATATATATATATATATATATATATATATATATATATATATATATATATATATATATATATGTATAATTGTGCATTTGGGTAGCAATCCCTGTTTTATACAAGTTTCATTGAAGACGACTGTCATGGTACTGGTAATAAGTTTTCCTTCTTTTTTTTTTACTCGTATCAGTGATTTCTTTTCTGGAAATAAAATGTGTAAAAACTGCCCATTATCAAGTTTTTTTTAATTAGAATATATGTAGATTTTATATATGTTTCTGGAAATCTTTTTTATTTTCCAAACACGGACAGCACATTGTGGCCGTGTTCATTGTTGATGCTATTCAATGTTGGGTCTTTGTTTTTTATTAGTAGTACTTCCATTATTTTTAGTTTATTTTACACGTGACTGAGGATATTATACTTGTATTTTCTACGAGTATATTTAGTAATGGATAGAGGTTCGGATTGAGAAATTCAAGTCGGACCCATTACATTCACTTACCCAATGAAAAGGTATGAATCATCTTCTTCTCCTCACCAGCTATGTGTAAATAGCAGGACAGACCGGATTCTATAGCCTTGGATAGCAACTGGTCTACTTCAGAAAGAAATGGCAACCTATTGCGGGAAAAAAAATCTGCCTCGTCAGTCATGTATCGAAAGATACATGATCGCCTAAGTGTGTATCACACATGGCACATTACTGACTGAATGATTTTGCAGATGGAGTTTGGCCAGTTTCCGTGCGTGTTTAAATGAGCCTTAATTGAGCTATGTTTAGAGATGTTTAAACTGTATCTTCTTGATAGGCACGTAGTGGTAGGAATGCTGTCCCGTAAGTACCTGTGAATTTATAAATAATATTGGTTTTCTGTAATTTAGATCCTGTAATTGTTGCAGGTGAGTTGTTGTTGGTTAGCTGTTTTATATTTTTTATAGTAGAGAAATAATTCATAGAGGAATGGACACTTTTCCTACTGACGTGCACAGGGCGATGTTCGACCAAACGTTTATAGACACATTGTAGCTGCCGGAGTTATAAATGTGCCTTTAGTATTTCATTTCGGTATAAGTCTAAATAACAAATTACAACTAATTTGAATATGACTCAATCGAATTTGAATATGACTCAATCGAATTTACATATGACTCTATCGAATTTACATATGACTCAATCGAATTTGAATATGACTCAATCGAATTTGCATATGACTCAATCGAATTTACATATGACACAATCGAATTTACATATGAGTCAATCGAATTTGCATACGACTCAATCAAATTTACATATGACTCAATCGAATTTACATATGACACAATCGAATTAACATATGACTCAATCGAATTTGAATATGACTCAATCGAATTTGCATATGACTCAATCGAATTTACATATGACTCTATCGAATAGAAGTCTGCTAAGAGGAAATTACTTACGAATCAGACTAATGGACGAAGTCACTAAACTTCACAAATAATTGTGTCTTTCTCCTTCCAAAAACAACAATTCTATGACCGCTCTTTGGTTTCTCTATGTAGTTAAAGATACAGACATTTTGACAGAGTCTTGTGGGTAGGAAAATAGAAAATAACTCTCAAAAGAGAGGCTCATTATAATAAAATTAATGTTGAGTGATATAACTGATCAAATGAGTAAACAATTCACTCTGATGAAAATATGACTCAATCGAATTTGCATATGACTCAATCGAATTTGCATATGACTCAATCGAATTTACATGTTTTATTAATTTTTACTTCATTCATATTCGATTTAATAAGAATTTATAAACACATGAATATATATAATTGTTATATATATATATATATATATATATATATATATATATATATATATATATATATCAAGTATGTGGTGCAGTTCAATTTACATTACATGAATCATTCATACATTCACTATTTGCTTTTTGTATGGATGATTCATGTAATATATATATATATATATATATATATATGCGTCTTTTCGTAATTAAATTTAATTTAATTAATTTAATTTAATTTAATTTAATTTAATTGGAATTTATAAGATTCTAATATTTTAGGATGTAGCGCAATTGTTAACGACGCGGAAAGCAAAATCGACGAGACGATTTCAAATCCCTGCTCAGCATTAATGTCCTTAGAAAAAGCATGAATCTGTTTTTCTCCTCTTCACCTCTTATGGATTAGAGAGTAGGGAAGAATGGACTCTCTTGTCTTAGTCGGCAACCAAACTAAGAGAAGGAATCCTTTGTATTAGAAACTGTGGAGAAGCCAAGGCGAAGCAACTTCAATAACTTTACCAAGAAGTAAATCCAATTCAGAGATAAAGAGAAGGAATCATTAGAGAGCCATGACCGACTACGTCCCGAAGGGACATGGCATTATAAAATTAAAAAAATATATATATTAGTGTGGGCGAAGTTGGCGTCAAATACGGTAACTCTTTACTCTCGCCCTTCCTTACATTTTCCTTTCTTTGTATCTGTATATCTATTCATATCTGTTTATATATTTTTAATCTACTATTATTTACCCGAGTTGCTGTTAAATCTTTAAAAAAAAAATAATGGACACGTTTACAGAAGCCCAAACAGGCCACGTCCCAGCTCCAATTCCCCGTCCAATAATACAAGCATTGAAATTGGGTCTGCATTTCTATAGCAATACAAAACGCTGTAGGACACATCTGTCATTGGGCTCTTTGTATCGAATTAATATTTTATGTAATGAAAATAAGGGCGAAAATGATGGAAAATCCAATCGTGAAATTGCACGCTACCTTCTGAAAAAAAAACTTAACGAACAAAAAACAAAAAAATAAGGGTTCGATTCTATTCATTGTCCAAATGAAAATTCCGGAATAAGGGGACGCCAGTTGAAAATGTTTAAAGGGAGTCGTGAATTTAAGGTATTGTTTCTGTTGTGGGGACGAGAGGCTGTTGATATCATCAATATTGTAGCTTTATCGATTGATATGCGTCATGAGATGTTGAGTTAGAGATGGGCGTCATTTTTCTTTACATTGTTGTCTACGCTGTTGGGTGGCTGCATAGGTGAAGATTGAGAGTTACGGTTAGGTTGCTTGGGTGTGGCACTGGAAAAAGGTCATAGGGCATACCTAACGCCATGTTTCCTCTCTACGATTTTGATATTTTCTATACGACATGAAAGAAATAAGACAATAATAGAGAGAGATAGAAAGTGAGAGAAGAAACGAGAGAAAGAAACAGAAAAGAGATAAATAGAGGTATAGAAAAGAGGGAAAAAAGAGAGAGTGAAATTTATTCTGCCACAAGAGCAGAGTTCCCTATACTAGCAGGAATCTATTAGGTTGAGCCATGAGTAAGTTTTGCGGACCCAAGTGTAATGACGAATTTATCACCCTAACAGTTCTTTAAATGTATTGTAACAGGTGATGAAGGGCACCTCGGTGTGGTGTAATGGTTACCAAGCTTGTCACGCTAGAACAATTATGACTGCGTAATGAGTTCAATCTTCAATAGGCACCCAATATATTCTGCCTTGTGCCACATCTAAGTTACGCTTACAAAATCACTTTCTCTTACCCGTATTTAAAAAAGAAAAAAAACTTAACGTTACAGTTTATCTTTAACTAACTGGACATGTAATATTGTTTCGAATTTTCTCTTGGTTTCCCGAAGGAACCGTGTCTCTGGGTGTTGCTCTGTCTTTACTGCAATGTTTTGAAGAATTCTTCAGTCAGCTGTAACAAATTTTAAAAAAATTCGTACAAACACATACAAAGCCAACAAAAATGCTTTTAATTTCAGAAGAAAATATTAGCCATTTGTACCAGCATAATTCATCAGAAATCAATATCTTGTGTTGATGGTAATTATCAATAATAGTTTTTTTTCTTTTTTTACCGTTTCACTTAGACTCACTTGTCCTCTTGAAATGACTGAATCTATGAGGTTGAGTCATAAGTAATTTCCATTTTGGGGAACCAACTAATGTATCATCGTAACAGTTCTTTAAATATAACAGGTGATGAAGGGCACCTCGATGTGGTGTAAAGGTTACCAAGCATGTCATGCTAGAACAGTTATGACTACATAGTGAGTTCAATCTTCACTTGGTGCACATAGTTTCGGCCTTGTGCCACATCTAAGTTACACTTACACAATCACCATGATGTTCATTGCAAAATGCAGTGAATTGACAAGGATCATTCTCCACAATTGACCCCCAAAATCTCATGGAAGAAAGGTGACGTGTGGTGGGATCCACAGAACATTATTCATTTAGAATTCTTAAAAAGAAACAAAACACTAAATGCACATTTATATGTGTCCAGCAGCTGCAATGGGGGAGGGGGCGTTTGATTGACAAGTATTCTGTGTTTGTCTATATTTCTGAGATGAGTACACTATTTATTCGGACTATCATCCTCATCTTTGTTGCCATATTTATCACAACGTCTCAGCCATTGTACGCTCCGGCCATCTTCAGGTGGTTGGAATGTCGAACTGAAACCTTTATTTCGCTCGCTGGGGTAAACTGCTCTCGTTCCACGAGTCATATCTAATGGATATCAGTTGCAATTTTTTTTCTGTTTTTACATATCTTTTGTTGCATGAAGGTATTATACTGTATATTAAAAGGACTGATATGCAATATCTAAAGAGCTTGTAAGATGAAATATAGTAAAACCAGTTGCATGTTTTAAATTTTCATTACCATGTCAGCGTTTTGTTTAATTCGAACATCAACATGATAACTGGAAAATATATGACGAATTTATATCTTAAATGAAGATTTTTTTTAAAAATTTATTAAATGCCACATTCTTCTCTCTGCAGCTTCGCTAACGATGCCTACGTAGATTTATTAAGTTTAGCACACATACGACTACTGGGTTAGCTTACTTACCTTGAGAATCAGCATTTCAGGTATTTGTATCTAAATTGAACAACGACCACTGGCAGCTGTCGATAATTCGTAATTCCTCATGCTCAAATCAAAGTCAGTCTGTCTCTTTATCTATCTATCTTGTGGGTCACACACACACACATTTTTTTTTACTAATTGTTCTCCCAATACAAAGCAAAAGAGACCACTCAAGTAGATGATTAGTAAATGGGGTTGTTGTATGAACATAAGAGTAGGTGGTAGGAAGTTGAGATTATCAATATATGTAGAAAAGATTACGGCCCGCCAGAGACTTGAAAAGATTGAAATTGAAGCGATCGGGGTAGCATCTACCCGGGAGTCTTTTTCACAAAATAGCAGTTCTTTACAAGCAGCTGATCGAACGGAATTACCTTCTTACTAATGAAGAGCAAAAGGAATTGTGGATGAGTTGTGCCGGTGTGGGTGGTATGGTGGTTCTTAGTCGTGATGGTCTGAACTGGTCAACTCTAGAAATAATGCTCGTGCCCTCGATTTTGTAAGTTTCACCGAAGCCGATCAGCGCGGACATAGTAACAAGCTGTAGCACATGACAAATCATAAAAATAATGGACCATTCGAATCATTCTAATTCGTTCTTCAAACGTCCTAAGCTTTGGGGCCTCTAGGTGGAAATATATGCAGAGCTGGCAAACCCCAAAATCAGTAGGTGCACTCTTTTCAGGATCCCGCTTTGACAACCGGCAACTTCAGAAAACCTGTCTTCAATCGTATATCTACTTACACGCGTGCCCCCCAACACACATACTCTCTCTCTCTCTCTCTCTCCTTTTCTTTGCGTGTATATGTAAATTCACTCCCTGATTCAAGCATATGCACACGTATCTTTTTATTTAAATCAGACAGGTGAAAAGATTAATTTCGTCCAAAACATTTTCTTTATTAACAAATTTTAGATTGCAAAACTTACTTTGCTGCTTTTGCATCACATCTGAAACCTATATGCATTATTATATTGTTGTTATATTGTTAATCTGTGTATATGTTGAATTAATTTATTTTGAAATGGTCGAAATTTTTGACTGAATTTTGTTCGAGGGCTCACAGTTAATGTAAACAAACCTCCAGATAAAAATTAATTTGGGGTTATCTTCAATTTACTGACGTCTGGTAAGTACGCATCAATTATTAGTTAAGCAAATTAAAAAAAAAAGACACCCATTTTTATAGGGATCGTCACGTTTTTTTCATTTTGAATGGCGTGTTATATCGTACACCATTTTCTTATTAGATAATATGTAAAAATGTGTCTTTATACAATCCAATATGATACTGTCTTCTTTCTATTAAAAAAACGAAATATTGAAATCAAGACAGTATTTAATATTGTTGAAGTTATTGCTAACATTTTTTGTCGAGATTTACAAACTCTCCGTTTCGTTTAATTTCACAAACCAATCGATGAAATTTGAATGAGCTGATTTGTTTGGGAAATTATTTTGACAAAAACCCTACTTCGCGGTTTAATAGTAATAATAATAATAATAATAATAATAATAATAATAATAATAATAATAATAATAATAATAATAATAAGAAGAAGAAGAAGAAGAAGAAGAAAAACTTAAGATTTCCTACTCTTGAGCATGCAACATACAACTGGTCATGCGTAAATATTTCTTCTTGAGTGAAATTCCGACTTTTTGAAGAGTTTCAACTTGTGATTTGTTCATAGTTCCCGCAAACTTAAAGAAAAGAATATTGCATTTTTATCAAATAAGTGTTTGTTATTTTAATTTAATTATTTTATAATTAGTGAGTTTTTTTTGTATTTTAAATATTAAAACTTTTAATTTTCTCAAAAAATCATGGCTCTCCACAGTTTTATTTTATTTATTACCTGTGAATTACTATGACATTTTAGGAAAGATAACGGAGTGGTTTCCCGTTGTCTACATAATGAATTTTGCATTCAGTGATTTCTTTTTTCTTTGACTCAGTATTATCCAAGGCTAGAGTGCCCAGTATACCCTACTATTTAACTCTTAGCTTGTGGGTGGTGAATAGACAGATTTATGAGCTTCACATGTGCTTGAATGCGAAAAGTGAACGCAACAGACTCGACATTGGTTTGAACCCAGTTCTTCGATTTTACTTTACACAAATATATACATTATGTTACCCACACATACTTCGAACGAAATTACATACCTATTTCAGCCAATAGGTAGGGAATCTTCTATGATAGCATTACTACTACTCCTAGTTATTATTTAGGAAACTTGACTTGATGTTAGTAGAGAAATAATAAAATTATCTTGTGATAGTCTTCAAAGTGGGAAATCTTCGCTGTTTTTTTATTTTCCTTGGCTTAAGCGTAGTCTCTTTGTTCCAGTGTCAAGTATTCAACTATCTCAGCCACGAGGTAAACCACAAGAAGGAATATTTATTCATAACCTTTAATTGTTTGTTTATATATGTGTTTCCCGCGCTTCTCGGTCGCTCTTTAAAAAGTCGCCATCTTCTTTTCATCCACTTGACAATGTGCGTACATTACTCAAAATTATCATCGTGTCCATTATTATCGTATTTTCTCTCTTTGTTATTTATTTTTTTATTTTGATACCTCAGGACGTCCTTAATCCTTTCTGACTCCCCACATCCACCTCTCTTCGTTCTTAAACAGAATACTCAAGCTACCACGACAGATGACCGCTATTCAGTATTCGGATCATTCATTTTAAGTAGCGGTGAAGACCTTTACGAGTATCTCCTTCACTATAATGCCTTTTTTGTACCTGGAGGTAAGCTAAGAACATTTTTCCGTGCCTTTAAAGATCTTACTTTTTTATTATTATTATGATGATTCTTTCTTTGTGTGTTGGTTAGGTAGAGGGAGGTTGTGCTATCGGAGTTCAGCCTTAGTACCTCTTTTATACAAAGATAGAAGAGAAAGTGAGTACAACAAAACAAACCTCTTTTGTTAAAGAGCGGTACAAAAATGTCCCATACGTCTTTTTCCCCACCTTTGGTGGGTTTATTTTTTTATGTTTTACGCGTGTGTTATCATTATTTTTTTTTATTGTTATTGGGAAAAGAAGGGATAGATTTTAAGTCATCGACGATACAACAACAATAATAATAATAACAACAACAACAATAATAATAATAAATTGGACGACTTGTGGTGACGACTCGACAACTGTATAGTTCTTTTTTTTCTATTTGTAATCTCTACTATAATTTCCAATATTTCTTCTTTTCTTTTGTTATCTTATATACCAAAGCGTTTTTCATTTTTTCTTTGTTTCTTCTTATGTATATATATATATATATATATATATATATATATATATATATATATATATATATATATATTTATATATATATATATTTATATATATATATATTTATATATATATATATTTATATATATATATATTTATATATATATATATTTATATATATATATATCTATATATATATATATATTTATATATATATATATTTATATATATATATTTATATATATATATATATTTATATATATATATATATTTATATATATATATTTATATATATATATATTTATATATATATATATTTATATATATATATATATATATTTATATATATTTATATATATATATATATTTATATATATATGTATATATATATAGAGAGAGACAGAGAGACACAGAGACAGAGAGAGAGAGAGAGAGATAGAAAGAGGAGAAGAGGCACTGTGTAGTAGTGGATAGCGAGTTCAAATTCCAGTCGAATCTCTTCACTTACGTGCTAATACCTTTGGCAAAGGTTTTAATCCTCTTTTCCCCCCAATTATGGGTAAATAACAGGCCAGACTGTGTTGAAAGGCAACTTCTAGGAGAAGGACCACTCTGAATTTAAAACCTGAGGAGAGTCGTTTGGGTACCTTGCGGCACTCTGTATTCTGAAAGTGCGGTTGGTTCTGCACAAAGCCTTCACTACTATAATCAAATCATCTGTGCTGGTGTCTGGGCTGTCGCTTCCTGTGAACTGAGCTGCTTGAACCCTATACGTCGAATACGACGGGAGAAACCACCATTTCTTTTTATAGCACCAGTTCCGATACTTTTTTATCAGATCTCGTATAGTTCTAATATATATATATATATATATATATTTTGATCATTTTCGCTCTTTCGTTTATCGTCAAATTATAAGTTTTCGTTTAACTACTTTGTTGTTATGATTATTCTTACCTTCCATTCGACTGAGTTATTTTGTTTACCGATAAACGTACTATCAGGACTCATTATTGGCGGCCACAATCTTACTTTGGTTTGGCTTGTTTTGTTTTACGGCATATCAACCTCAATGGGTTATTTAATGCCGACAAAATCTTTTATTGCTGGTAATATTTTTTTCTTCAAGAATCTATTTCAGGTAATATTTTTTTTCACACATATATTTATGGTAATATTTTTTTCTTCAAGAATCTATTTCTGGTAATATTTTTTTTCACAAATATATTTCTGGTAATATTTTTTTCTTCAAAAATCTATTTCTGGTAATATTTTTTTTTCTTTCAAAATCTATTTCTGGAAATATTTTTTTCCTTCAAAAATCTATTTCTGGTAATATTTTATCCTTATCGCCTTAAGGTTCTCGACAAGATCCAGAGAGGGATAAGCAATGTGGTTGGTCCTGATCTGGCATCTCGTCTTCAGTCGCTCTCTCACAGACGTGCCGTCGCCTCCCTTTGTCTTTTCTACAAATACTTTCAAGGTAACTGCTCCGACGGGCTACTATCGCTAGATACCAGACTGCATAAATTTAAGCGTGCTAGTAGGCTGGCATCACGGTCCCGCCTTTTCACTGTCGGAACGGTTAAATGTGGCCGTCTCTTCTACTCCACTAGCTTCATGTCGCGCACCTCCCGTCTGTGGAATTCCCTTCCTATTAATTGTTTCCCTGATAGCTATAATCTCCAACTATTCAAATGTAATGTCAATTGACATCTCCAGATGCCTTGAACTATCCACCGCCCTTCACTTCATCCTTTCCTCCATCACACCTCTTTACTCACGCTCCCACTCTATAATTTGGAGTGAAATGCTTAATATATATATATATATATATATATATATATATATATATATATATATATATATATAAAGAACAGACCAACATGCGAATTCAAATTGGAGATACTAAAAATCAATCAAGTACAACAATTTAAATATCTGGAAAGTGGGACACTGAAATCAGAAGGCGCATTGGGAAAGATGCCTTACAAAAGCTAAGCAAAGTATTAAGAAACAGGAAAATTCGTTAGAAACAAAGATAAGTGTACTGAACTCTTATACAATACCAATCCTCCTACATGGCTCTGAATGCTGGACATTCTCCGCACAGAGATTTGAAGCAACAGAAATGTGGTTCTACAGAAGGAAGAATACCATGAACTAAATATGTGAACAACGACAGAGTTTTAGCAAGAACAGAAACAAAAAGGACACTTATATTTAACATCAGAAAGAGAGAGTTGAAATTTCTAGGGCACATAATGAGGAAAGAGTGCTTAGAAAATTTGACACACTTAGAGCATATTACAGGCAAAATGCATAGCGGAAAACAGGGCATAAGCTACCTAACGACCTTGTGTAAATGATTGGCAGAACAGAGATTAAGTGAGATAGATAAGTGATAAAATATCGGACATTGTGGAGAGCTATGATCGTTCAGGTCCTAAAGGGACATGGCACATGGAAGAAGAAAAAGAATTCTACACTATTTACATTATTCGGACTATTGTCCTCATCTTTGTCGCCATATTTATTACAACGTTTCGGCCGTTGTACGCTCCGGCCTTCTTCAGGTGGTTGGAATGTCGAACTGAACCCTTTATTTCGCTCACTGCGTTAGACTGTTCTAGTCCCACGTGCCATGTTTAATGGATGTCAGTTATCAGTTATCTTCTGTTAATTCCCCTCTCCAAGTTCACCACTGCCTTAACCGGGTATTGAACTCTCACTCTTTGGGTCCTGTCACTGGATCTAACAAACGCCTTTATCCACTGTACATAATAGCTCATCTCAGAAATATAGACAGAGAATGCAGAGAAAAAAAAACTTTGCGAATACTTCGTTTGTGTGGATTTAAATTCTATGTAAGAGTGCAGTCATCATATTATAAGCTAAAGGTCCAAGAAAAGTGGATGGAATGGTAATATCAGCTGTTTCCTTATAAGGAAACATTTGGCATTCATTGACCGAGCAGCCAGTGCTACCGGTGTTTGAAATTTATTATATCTTTCTCTTAAAACAGTTTTTCAAGAAAACAGGTTTCTAAAGTCCAATAGCTTTTATCGTTCATTCATCGACTTGGGTTTCCTTCCTAACCTTTTCTTTGAAATCGCGTGGAACGTTAATCTCTTATGTTATTATTTTCTTTTTAAGTTACATGTGAAATCCATTTTAGTTGTTGCTGCTATTGAAAGTCCTCAAGTGATGTGGTTTCTGTTATTTGGTACAGTTCTTTGTTTGCGATTCTGTAGCGCCAGTCCTGTGGAGAAGAGGAAGAAAATATTATTAAATAACCTCAGGCATGGTCAGCTAAAAAAGAAAAAGAAAAAAGAAGCCGCCCCAAGCATTATTGTGGTTCGCTTCAATATTGAATCAGATTTGAAATGTGCCCTGTAGTTAAATCTAAGGAGCAGATTACCAAGTGCACTTGGAAGTATCCCTTTCCACTATAAATAAATAAAAAGGTATAAAAATTATCGAAATCTTCAGTGAAGACGTCCGAACGCTTTATGGCCAGTTGAACAGGGTGTGCGAGTGTTGTCAACTACTTCAAAATTCGTCCCCAGGACAAAAAAGAAACTTCTTAAACGTCTGCAGAACACTGGCAGTGAGCAACTTAAAAATGATTCGTTCATCTACATGTGTACTGCTTTCCTGTCCCCGCTCTCTCTCTCTCAAATGCGCGTGCCAGAGACAGCACACACACACACACACACACACACACACACACACACATATATATATATATATATATATATATATATTTATATATATATATATATATATATATGTATATATATAGAGTGGTGCATTAATAATCCCCGTAGATTAATGCTTAAAATCAGTTAATGCACTGAATTTAGTGATTAATATTAAATATTAAATGCATAGATCACATATTATACAGTGAAAATTTCAGATCAAGATTCAGCTTATAATATTGATATCAGGAATGATCCACTTTCTTTCTCACATACAAACACACAAACATATATTGCTTAATTTTTTTCTATATTTATGGGGGAAGATTTTTTTATTATCAGCGATACAATGTATATATATATATATATATATATATATATATATATATATATATATATATATATATATATATACAGAGAGAGAGAGAGAGAGGTGTAGGCATTGGAATCAAAACTGCACGGTGACAGTTCGCTTCACGCTTCAAAATATCTTTAATCCCTGTGGATAAAGATCATCGCTTGAAGCATGAAACTTCCAGTCACGAGGCAGTGTTGATTCATGCGTCCACACTTTCTCTGTCTCTCTGTCTCTCTTTCTCTCTTATATATATATATATATATATATATATATTGTTGTGGTAGGATCCACCTAATGTGCATAGCGGAGTACCGATGATATAAATATGGTTGGTACCGGAAGACAGGGGGGCGAATCCAGAGATCCAACTAGAGACTCTGCCCGACTGCGACTTAGTCAACACATTCTCCAGGAACGGTCTTCCCAGGAATATACAAAAGACTATATGTAAATATTGTGTACACTTTCTTGTTCCAATACATTTTATTCTAACTACATTTTGTGTTTGCATTATTATTCCATGCATTAGTCAAGTTTCAACATATATATATATATATATATATATATATATATATATATATATATATATATATATATATATATATATATATATATATATATTCCTCTCCGTTAGCACAATTCGCAGTTTCATGCACAACCCAAGGACCCAAAACATGAAGATTGCGTTGTGTATGAAACTCCAAAATATAACGAGGGAGAGAGACAGAGACAGAGAGAGAGAGAGAGAGAGAGAGAGAATATAAATTACAGTTAAGTAGGCATGTTTTTTTCTCTCTTTTAAACAGAAGTTTAAAAATTTTTTTATTCGAATCACTTAAAGTGGCTAATAACGTGAGAATGTTATTAATTCCGAATTATTTTAAAAACATTTTTTTTTGTATAGCGTCCTACCAACTCCTTATGGGTCACTTAACGCCGAAATATAATTTTCTTGGCAGCATTAGCAATTTCTTTGACAAATATATAGCTGGTAATTTTATTTTACAATAATCTATTGCTGGTAATATTTTTTACGATGAAAATGTATTGCTGGCATTTTTACTATAATTTTTTTAATAATTTTATAATGTTTTGACCCCAGTTTATAGGTTAACTATTTGCCCATAGCTGGAACCCTAAGAGGTGCTACCACCCCGAGTACATAGGAACGACAGCAAAAAACCTCCAATCTACCAATCAGAGGCCTTGCTGCTTAAACGACACCCCCAAAACAGAGTCTTTCTAAATGACGTAGACAATCATGACTCTGCACAGATTCCTTTTTTGTATTATTTGTGAATTTCCATGGCTTCTTCGGAAAGATAGTGGAGTGATTTTCCCGTTGTCTGAACGGATGCTTAGTCGAAAATGGCTAGTGCCAGAGATATCAGAGGAAAGTTAAGAGCTTTTCCTTTTAATAAACGAGAAAGGAAGTGTTTTAGTAACGGGATGTTTAGAACTTCATCTCTGAAAATTGGGCAAATCTGAGTATATATATATATCTCTATATATAAAAGGCAGGATGTGTGTGTGTGTGTGTGTGTGTTTGTGTGTAACGAATGCACCGCCGCAATTTTCGACAGATTTGCACCAAAATTTACATGCACATGCTCCAAGTTTGCATTAAGGCTAAGACCGACGTTGCATTTCCCAACTCCCATCATTAGTGGAAATAATCGATTTTTTCATGCTTCTACAGCAGTTTTCATGTAGTTTGCGGCCATTTTCTACTGCCCAGAGTGAGAGCCTATAGCTGGCTGCCACGAATAGGCAGGAAGATTCTATTGGCCAGCGTGAAAGCCAACAGCTGACTGACACGAATGATAACTAGCATGCAAAAAAAATCGATAGCTGCATTCGTCACAAGTGGGAAAAATTTAAATCTGCATGGCACTTTACTCCAATTGGCTCATTCTCTTGCTTAAAGTCAACGTTGATTCTGATTTTGCAGAACTGGGTTGGGTGTGAAAAAATATTTGTTGTTAACATTCTTTTTTCATTTGGTTTTTCCAGTTACGAGTTCTTTTTTAAAGCTGGTCGTTTTGTGTTCATTTTGTTTAGTTATTTTTCGTAAAAGATTTAATGTTTAGCATAGAGCTTAGAAAAAATTCGCAGTGTGAGATAGGCAAGAAGTAAGGCATGTAGCAACATCAGCACGGCAAAGGGCACTCCTTTAAAGGCAAGGAAGGGTAAAAATATTTTAAGTCAAGTGATAGCGATTGCTGTATGAGTCGTACGATTTTTGAATCAAGCACGGGCAACTCTGGGTCATGCTGTTAGTGTATTATATACATATTAAAAAGAAGAGAGAAACCGCAAACGTTTTTGGTCGTAATGTAGATTTCTTTTCTTTTTTTTATTATGGATAACAAAGCATAATATTTTTTTTAAATCCACATTACAACTAAAAACGTTTGCGGTTACTCTCTTCTTTTTAATATACAAACTTTTCTATCGTTGACACTACTATAACCTCTTCCCTTGATATATATATATATATATATATATATATATATATATATATATATATATATCTATATCTTTGTTGAAATGTCCTTATAACCACTACAGACATTCGTTGTCTGTTATATTGAACAATATCTGTTTGAATATATATATATATATATATATATATATATATATATATATATATATATATATATAGAGAGAGAGAGAGAGAGAGAGAGAGAGAGAGATACATTAACCTACTAATCACTCGATGAATGTTATGATCCTTGTTTTTTTTTTAAATTATAAGCTGTATAAGGTTTTTCTTAAATACGCAAGTACTTTCGACTGTACTTTTAGTCATCTTCAGGTATGGAAATTATTTTGTTTTTGGTAATATTCAGGTAACATCCGTGACGAAAAAATATGAGAATCGAAATATGTTTTTTTTTTTTTCTAAATGTGTTATTGTTAACGGATACAAACTTGTGGAGTGTGCAGTCGCAACTCTAAAGTTGAATTTTTGTTTAAATTTAAGTGAGTTCGTTTTTTACTAATATGGCAATTTAAGAAATTTTTGGTTTATATCATTAAATTTACTAAATACATTTTGTATGAATTATTCATTGCAATATGAATTGAACTGCACCACATATTTGAGCACGACTCTTCGGTAAATCGAATCGAGTTCTCTCAGTCACTGTGTGTTTATCTAAAAATAAATACGCTAAAATTCACCTTCTTCCCTGGCGTAAAATCTCCGACTGACGCCAATTCAGTCGGGTTTCGATCCTAGCTAGAGGCAACCGGACGTCTAGCCACGCTGATGAGCTGTCATAAAGCGAAACAGTCTGTCTGTGGATGACAATACATATATATATATATATATATATATATATATATATATATATATATATATAAAGAGAGAGGGAAAGAGAGAGAGATAAAAGCACTGAAAAATCTGTAAACATATATGAACTGATTATATATATACATATATGGTTAGAGAGAGAGAGAGGGGGATAGAGATATGAATGCATTATATATATATATATATATATATATATATATATATATATATATATATATAGATAGATAGATAGATAGAGAGAGAGAGAGAGGTTCATCCACAGACCAATATCTTCTGGCTAGAGTTATCAATGAATAATCTGAACGTTAGCATTTTAAGAAAATAAGGAGACAAAAAGATTTTATAATGAACTTTTGAAACTTGACACTTCGTGTGGTGAAACATGATTCATCTTTTATGCCGTTTCTCTTTTCCTGACAACGACTGCAATAAAAATAACATCGGATTCCTTTTCATTCTACCTCCGCCTGAAGATGTCATAATCTGAAAGAACTGAGAGCCAGGAATGAAGGTCATTTCTTACAGGAGCCTTTCACTTTTGATTTGGTTGCTTGATCTTAAGGCATGTCAACCCTTATGGCATTATCTAGCGTCGAACGTTCATGGGGCACCCAGTGAGGATCGAATTCACTAACAACGATGGACTAGATTTACCTCGTTAAGCATTACACCACAACCAGATGCCATAAAAAAAATATAAAGTATCGTATTTTCTTTTCAGTTAATGCCCCACTAGTGTGTGCTCTTGCATTGTCATAATAGGAAACAACATTTTCTCTCTTTATGAAAGCAGCGCACTTTCAATATAATGATGTATTTACTCGATCAATTTGCTGGCAATAAATATCTGCACTGGTGGTCCTTACAATATTGCAGAAGCTCATAATGGGGCCACACGTTTCCTATTTCAACAGTTACAAAGCAAGGCCTCCATGAAACATGACCTTGTGTTAAACTTTTTTTTTTTTTGCCTTCAGTATTGCTTTCTAGACTATAAGTAATGCACGTCTGGGTGAGTACTATTTTTTTGTTAACGACAATCAGTGGTCAGACAAGTACGCTCACGACTGCACTACGGATATGTGCTCACAGAACTCCATCTTACATTCAATTTACTTATTTCGATTAAAGATGGCCGTTGCGAGAATACACTGAGAAGAGAAAGAAGACAGGGCGGAAGAAACAAAGAAAGAAACCTGAGAATATGTTTAAAAGCGAGAAACTAACCAGATATATGTGTAAATTATTATATATATTTGTTGGTTTATGACTGTCGAATGTTTTTCTTAGAGTCGGAAGAAAGGGTCAGTGTGAATTCCAACCTCGAATACATTTCGGTCGGGAAGGAAGCCTTATGTGTTATTTGTGATGAGGCGGAAAACATGAAGGTTTAGATTGGTATGGCTGGATAGTCAAAAGCCGAATGAGATGATTAAGGAAAGATGCTGCAGTTAGGAGAAGAGTGGGGTGGATGAGAAGATCAAGGAGAGCGAGATGTGAGACATTTCGAAAAGAAAGAAAGAAAGAAAGAAAGAAAGAAAGAAAGAAAGAAAGAAGGTGAAAAGAATAAAGAAAGGACAAATAATGAACATAAGGAGATAAAACGGAAGAAAGAGAAAATAAAAACATTACTGAAACGTAAGAAGAAAGAAAGAAAGAAAGAAAGAAAGAAAGAAAGAAAGACAGAAGAAAGATAAGACGAATAATGAACTGGAGGAGGAAAAAGGAGAAAATAAAAACATTATTGAAACGTAAGAAGAAAGAAAGAAAGAAAGAAAGAAAGAAAGAAAGAAAGAAAGAAAGAAATTGAAAAGATGAATAATGAATCCAAGGAGGAAAAAGAAAGAAAGAGAAAATGAAAACATTACTGAAACGTAAGAAGAAAGAAAGAAAGAAAGAAAGAAAGAAATTGAAAAAAAGGAAGAAAAGACGAATAATGTATCCAAGGAGGAAAAAGAAAGAAAGAGAAAATGAAAACATTACTGAAACGTAAGACGAAAAAAAGAACGAAAGAAAGAAAGAAAGTGAAAAGAAGAAACAAAGACCGAATAATGAAACGATGTTTGAAAAAAGGAAGACAAATAAAAATATTATTGAAATAAAAAAAGAAACGAAGGGACAAGCAAACATATTGAAAAGAGAAAAGAAACGAATAATGAACCGAATTATTTTAAAAGGAAGAAAGAGAAAATAAAGACATTATTGAAACGTAAGACGAAAGAAAGAAAGAAAGATAGATGGTGTAGAAAATAATGAAGAAAAAAAATAATGAACCAAAGGATGTAAAAAGGAATAAAGACATAATAATGACTTCATCAAAACATAAGAGGAAAAAGAAAGAAAGAAAGAAAGATGGCGTAGAAAATAATGAAGAAAAAACGAATAATGAACCAAAGGATGTAAAAAGGAATAAAGACATAATAATGACTTCATCAAAACATAAGAGGAAAAAGAAAGAAAGAAAGAAAGATGGCGTAGAAAATAATGAAGAAAAAACGAATAATGAACCAAAGGATGTAAAAAGGAATAAAGACATAATAATGACTTCATCAAAGCATAAGAGGAAAAAGAAAGTAAGAAAGAAAGACCAATCTACATAAACAATTGAGAAAAAATAAGAATGAATATTAATTGATGTGACCACGAGGGAAATTTACAAAAGAAGAAAGGAATGAAATAATGAATGAGCAAGATAAAAAAATAATAACAAAAAAAAAGTAAAAAATAGAAAGGATGACAAAAAAGAAACAATGCGATGAGAAAGAAAGAAAGAAAGAAAGGAAGAAAGAAAGAAAGAAAGAAAGAAAATGATATAATACAACGAAGTGAAAGTGTTGAGATGTTGAGTGTTTCCACGTGAGTATATGGTAATAACGAACAAACACAGTCGTAGGGGAAAATACTGGTATATTCAGAGAGGTATTTACATCAGAGAGATTAGTAGTAGAACGAACGTAGGTTAGTAGTAACAATAAGTAATAGTAATAAAGTCCAACGGTATCTTCCGGTCGAGAAACGGAAGTGTAACTGATCACTACAGAAGTTTCACTCTGCACTGCACTACACTGCTACACTCCAGTATTTAACAACCCCCCCACACGGGTCGAATGTGGCACAAGGCCGGTTTAAAGTGGGCTTACCGAAAATATGCCCATTTACAACCCGTATACACGAGTTTAGGGACTGTCTACCTCCCCGGACTAAACTTTGCCCTGCGGCAAAGCTTCGTCCAAGTTCCTCTCTGCCAAACAGAGAGTTCGACAGCAGAGCACCATTACACTGCTACACTCCTCCCAGTCTCTAGAACTACTGTTCTATTTATAATAATAGGATCAGTCTATTGTGGTTGTGAAGGAAAGAAAATAAGAATGAAAAAAAAGACACCTGTGACGAAAAGAAAAAGAAAACATAAATATGAAATTCAAAAGAAAAAAAAGAAAAGAAAAGAAAATTAAGAAAAAATATGGAAATTAACTTATCTCTTTTACCTTCGATACATGTGAATGCATGGCGTTCTTTACTAAAGGACATGTCATAGTGTACCTCCCACCCAGTAGTGAAGGCTTATTTCAAATCTCATCGTTCCACATATGTATCAACTTTATATAACAACGTTCTTAATAAATCATTTTTCATTAAGTTTTAGTACAAAATATCACGTTGGTTTCTCATTTAATGTTTTATATTTTATGGTCATATTAAATTGATGGTTCAGGCTCTGAGCTTACATTGTCTTCGCCATAACCTGACACAATTACATATGATTCCGGTATTTCTGGGACTGTTATGTCTTCATTATGGGGGACGGAGCACAAAGCTGTTGAAATGTTTGGATCTTCAAACTGTCCATTTCTTTTTCTTTGACCGTCCCTTTACGATTGAAGGCACCCTGAAGAAGTCGCAATAAGTAAAGTGATCGGTTGGCTTTCTTCAAATCGTGGGCACTGCAAATGGCATAGATATTTTTCTTCTTGATTAGCCACACATTGAGATTTGTCGCACAGATATTACAGCATATTTGTGATCCCTACTTCGTTTCTTGGTCTCCAGTGTTGCATCCAGAATATAGTTGGTAAGCTTTTCTCACAATAGGTGTTGTATTTCGAGATGCAAATGTAACTCCGCCATTCGGGCTCATTCCGAGATTTCCTTCGTGATGTCCCCCTGGAATACTGTCTTTAACATCCCCGTCGAAAAATGTGCGTTTGGGGTCTCATCCTGGGTAAAAGCTGGAATCGAGGCTTTCATCCCTACAAGAAAATATAAAGGGGAATAGCATTCATCCCCTTGGTTCTCAGCTGCTTGTTGAATCACTACTTCCGTCTATACCGTAGCGACATCTCTGATTACAATAGACATCTCTTTGTCACTGCTCGTAACGAGTGCAAGAATGTCCTCAAAGAAGCAAAGTTACTCTTTGCTGAAAGAATGAATCACCGTATTGCGTCACGCAAGTTTGGTTCCAACGATTATTGGCGGCTCTGCAAAAGCAAACTGTGAATACCCTCTTTATTCAACCAATCTGAGGTGCTGACCTCCTCAGCAGATAAGGCTGAATGCTTTGCTCGTAAGTTCTCATCAAATTCAACGCTAGACTCATCTGGTGTACCCACACCGGATTTCCCCCCAAGAAATGAGGCTCTACTGAGAGAGATGCACTTAACTCCAAGTATGGTATTGAGCATCATCTCTGAATTAGACACCCACAAGGCTAGTGGTGGGGATGGGATACCGGCCATTGTACTGAAGAAATGTGCTCCTGAATTGGCTCCTGTCCTCTCTAAATTTTACAACTACTGCCTCACTGAATCTTTCTTTCCAGCATGTTGGAAGTTCTCTTCTGTTGTGTCTGTCTTTAAAAACTCTGGTGACCCTTCTGGCCCGTCCAACGACTGTCCTATAAATCTTCTACCGCTCTTCAGTAAAGTCTTCGAGGCTTTAATCAACGCCGAAGTGGTTAAGCACCTTACTTCACATAATCTGCTCCCCGACAAGCAATATGGTTTCCGCTTTGCCCGATCTACCGCTGACGTGCTGAAGGCCATAACTAAATTTGTATACCAAGCACTCAACAATAATGGTGAAGCTTTGTGCCGTGGCTCTAGGCATCTCTAAAGTGTTTGTTAGGGTTTGCTATGTTGGTCTTCTTCGTAAGATTCAGGGATACGGTATTACAGGACGATTATTTGACTTAATACAATCATTCCTGTTAAACCGTGAAATGAAAGTCGTCCTAAACGGGTTCTCCTCCGGTTCTTTTTTCACGAACGCTGGTGTCCCCCAAGGCTCTATCCTGGGCCCTATACTGTTCCTGATCTTCATCAATGACCTTCCCGATGTCATCAGTTCCTAAGTTGGCATCTACACAGACGACACTACTATTTACACCCGCCTCAGTAGTAAATCAAGTATCGTTGGCAAAACTAACTTGGCTGCTGATGTCGAAAAGGACCTCCAACCTGTGGTTGATTGGGGCAGGAAATGACTTGTATCTCGAAAAGGACCTCCAACCTGTGGTTGATTGGGGCAGGAAATGACTTGTATCTCGAAAAGGATCTCCAACCTGTGGTTGATTGGGTCAGGAAATGACTTGTATCTCGAAAAGGACCTCCAACCTGTGGTTGATTAGGGCAGGAAATGACTTGTAAACTTTAATGCCTCCAAAACGAAAATGCTCTCCTTTATCCACCACGGAGATCCATTCCTGCCGCTCATCAGAATGACTGATTCCCAACTCCTGGAGAGCGCCTCGTTACGCCCGTTTGGTCTCACGCTGTACACTGACATGAGCTGGAATAAGTACATTGAATCAACAGCATCATCTACCGCAAGGAAAGTTGGTTCTCTGTGTCGTCCAGAAAGTTTTTTTCATCTGAGTTCATCCTTCAAATCTATAAATCAACCATCTGTCCTTGCATAGAATATTGCTGCCATATATGGTCTGGTGCTTCCGCTGTACGTAAACGTGGTCCTTGACAAAATCCAGAGACGAATATGCAAGATGATAGATCCTGAACTGGCATCTAGTCTACAATTGCTATCCCACAGACGTGCTGTGGCCTCCCTCTGTCACTTCTACAAATATTTTCACGGCAACTGTTCCGACGAGCTACTCGCTCTGGTTCCCAGATTTCATTTAATTTAAGCGTGCTACTAGACTGGCATCTTGGTCCCAGCCTTTCACTGTCAAAACGGTTAAATCTAACCATCTCTTCTTCTCAAACAGCTTCTTCTCCTGCACTTCCCTTCTGTGGAACTCCCTTCCCCTTACTTGCTTCCTCGATGACGATAATCTTCAAATATTCAAGCGTAATGTCAATCGACATCTGATACCCTGAGCTTGATCTGTATCCTTTCCTCAAACACGCCTCTTTAATCTTGTTCTTAATCCTCTGCAATCTTTTGCATACTAGTGGCTCTCCCGCCTTGATTGTGTTGAATTGCCTTAAAAATAATAGGCTAATTAGATAAGATTGGGTATTTTTGTTTTTGAAGATCCCATGTTATAGGCCAGTGTTATTGATCTAAACAACAGTCATGGAATTTATTGGTAAAAATTATGTTCACTTTGATAGGCGTTAAATTATAATTTTAAGTATATCAAAAAGGAACAACACACACATACACACATACACATATATATTAGATAATATGTTTAATGTGTTGTTTTTTAAAATAACCCTTTTGTGTACATATAATCTTCAATTTAAATTGCTTGCAGTTTCTTCGGTGTATTCTTTCTGGCAATCATTACCGCTAATAGAGTAAATTCCTCCTTGAAGTTTTAGCTTATTGTTTTGTTTTGTTATTAAGTTTTTTAATTGTTTTAGATGTGGTTTTGAGATATTTTATGTTGAGTTTAGATAAATTCTTCTAAATTGTACAAGGTAACCAAAAAAGTTCTGTCTGTTTTTGATTAGTCATTGAATGAAGTTGAAATATATATGAAATGCGTGTAGCAATTGTTTTCAAATTCGGACAGCCGGAAGTAGGAACATCAGACGTTATAAAAAAAACGCGCATCGTGCCCGGCTATCAGTTATAAGCCGGACAGCTGTGAGAAGGATGGAAGTGTCTAGAGATCTCGTTCGGGGCTGTTTGCTTTACGACTTCAAAGTGGTCTTATCAGCAGCTGCATCAAGTCACTGCATATGTCAAGCGTTTTGGGGATAGTGCTGTGGATGAACGTAATGCAAGGTGTTGGTTTCGAATTGACAAAGAGTGGCAGCCTGCGTATCGCTGCTTTCTCGCCACCGTACCGCATCCTTATTCAATCGAGTGCTTACCAGTGATGAAATGTGGGTTCTGTACGAAACTCCCAAGCGTTCCAGACATTGGTTGTCTCCTCAGTATGCTGTCCCTCACACCGCAAGACCGCCTATACACCCACGCAAGATTATGCTTTGTGTCTGGTGGACAGGTCGTCAAGTGGTTCATTATGAACTGCTACCAACGGGCCAAACGGTCACTGACTTCTTTGCGTCAAACTCCCCCGCCCGAGCTCTACCGCAAGGGCATTGAACAGCTGGAGACACGTTGGCAGAAGTTGCTGGATGCCGATGGCATCGAAGACTAAATATAAGTTACACATACTGTGAATCGTTTTCTTTTTTTCCTTTAAAAACGGACAGAACTTTTTTGGTTACCTTGTAGTTGCAATGGAGTTAGCCTGTAGAAAAATATATTTTTGATTTGTTGGGTTTGTCAAGAGGGACCACTTTTCTATTTTGGAAAAATGTTATGAGACTTTTTTTCGCATTGAATATGAAATAAGGTATTGAAGGTACTTGAAAGCATTTTCAATGTATTTCTCTTCTTCATGTAAATATTGAGGGCTGCAAATTCTGAGTGCTCTTCAGTAGAATCCGATGATTATTCCGGTTTTTATTTTGTTGTAATGGTGTGAAGAGAAATTAATGAAATCATTTTCATTAGTTGATTTTCGCTGGACACTCATTTTGAAGCGGCTGACAACGGGATGTAGCATAATATGTAGGAAAGGTAAAGTATTGTTTTCTCACATTTCGTATGTAAATTCTATTGTATTTGTTTATGTTGTGGTAGGATCCACCTAATCTGCATAGGTGACTACCAACTATATAAATAATGGTTGGTACCGGAAGACGAGGAGGAGGAAATCACGAGATCCAACTAGAGACTCTGATCGACTGCGACTAGTCAACACATTCTCCAGGAACGTCTTCCCAGAAATATACAGAAATACTATATGTACTTATTGTGTACACTTTCTTGTTATAATACATTCTTGTTCTAAGTACATTTTGTGTTGCATTATTATTCCATGCATTAGGCGAGATTCAACAATGAGTCAAGACTCAACAGTTTAGTTTATCTATAAGATCAGGTAACTCAGCATCACGGGGATATATTAATAGAGCATCATCAATGTATCGTTTAGGTAAGATATTTTGGAAAAGACCAGACTCATTAAAATGAAATTATAGGCAAATGCATACCATCACTCCAAAATGGTGATCTCATTGATAACACATTTGATTTTTTTATAAAAATTATTATTAAACAACATTGATTAGTGATGTGATGTGATGACGTATTTTGTATTATTTTAGCTATTGGTAGGAAGAGGTTTATCTTTGATTATTTTAGATGTTTTTAAGAGCACTATTTACATAATCCGGACAATTGACCTCATCTTTGTCGCCACATTTATTACGTTTCGGCTTTTCAGGTGGTTGGAATGTCGAACTGAACCCTTTATTTCGCTCACTGCGGTAGTTCCACGTGCCATGTTTAATAGATGTCAGTTAATTCCCCTCTTCCACTGCCTTAACCGGGTATTGAACTCACACTCTTTGGATCCTGTCACTGGATGTAACCAACGCTTTTATTCACTCCTTGAGGACATCTGTGTATGAATTTCTGGGTATTATAAACCTAATGACTCACCATCATTTTTTTACCAGTGCTCATATTGCAATTTTTGCTGTTATCATTGCATGTTTTTACCAGAGCTTTTTTAAAGAGATTTAAGCATTATTTCAACCGGGACGTTGGTGTAAATGTATTTTATATCGCGATTGGTCATGGGTCTGTCAGTCATATTTGTTTCTTTTAGGGTTTTTTTAACTAGGTTCTTTCATTTATTTTTTTAACTAGAATGTTTTTTATTTGTTGGGGTGATTGTCCCGAGGGGAAAGTTTATTTTTTTTGTTATGGCTTTCACCAGTTTGTGGCGAGCGCTGTCTTTTCCTGAAATAATCGTGCTCATTGTTTTGTGGGGATTAGGGAGACCGTAAAAGTAGACAGATGTTCAGTATAGATTGTAGTCAGAAAGGTAGACATACGCCTTAGTGAACTCCAAAAGGTAGACACATCTCCTGTCTCGTGTAATTAAGTTTCTCTCAGACATCTAACCCCAGAACTGTTGTAATGTGGAACGGACACCAGAGAGGATGCTCACCTGATCACTAAAACTTCAACCGCTTCAATTCGAGGGTCAACCGTTAACTATCCTATATATCCCCATAATGTGGAAACATGGCGCCCGCCCTGCACCCATTTAAAACATCCATATTTATTAAACATCTACCTTGAGTGGCTCTTAGACTTTGTACTGAGAGAGCAGTTGTAAAACAAAAGTAAAAAGGTAGACGTAGGTCCGATTTCCAGTCAAAAGGTAGGCATCGTTACGATTTTAAAAAAGAATAAAAATAGAGACATACCTTAGGTTTTCAATATAGTGAAAAGGAGTTTTTTTTTTAAGCTTATCGCCCCAAGCAAGGCTGGAAGCCACTAGCACGCAAGGGGTTACAGAAGCTTTGGAGGAAGAACAGATAGGAGTGGTAAAGGAGAGGATGTGGAGAAAGATAGTGGATCGATCAAGGCAAGGGGGTTACAGATGATTTGGAGCGAGAGCATATAGGAATGAAAGGCGAAAGGATGTGGAGAAGGAAGTGGATAGATCAAGGCAACTGGAGATGTCGATTGACGTTACACTTAAATAGTTGGAGATTTTATTTGTCAGGGAAACGGGAATAAGGAAGGGAGTTCCACAGGCGAGATGTGCGAGACATGAAGCTATTGGAGTAGAAGAGACGTCTACATCTAACAGTTTCAGCGGTGATGGGGTGGGAACGGGATGCCAGCCTCGTAGGATGTTTAAATTCATGAGGCCTAGGAACCAGCGAAAGCAGGTCCTCGGAGCAATTATAGTGAAAGTATTTGTAAAAAAGACAGAGCGAGGCAACGTCGCGTCTGTGAGAGAGCGACTGCAGACGAGATGACAGATCAGACAATGACATTGCATATCCGTCTCTGGATCTTATCAAGAACACTGCGGCAAACAGCAGGGGCTCCAGACCATATATGGCAGCAACACTCCATGCAAGGGCGAATGGTCGATTTATAGATTTGGAGGATAGGTTAGGTTTAAAATAGAATTAAAATAAAGAGATAGGTTCGGTTTGCATCAGAGTTCATAGTCAAAAAAGAAGATATGTCTTCGGTTTACACTAGAGTTAAAAAGGAGACATAGGTTCGATCTATAATAGAATAAAAAAGGAGACATAGGTTCGGTCTATAATAGAATAAAAAAGGAGACATAGTTCGGTCTATAATAGAATAAAAAGGAGACATAGGTTCGGTCTATAATAGAATAAAAAGGAGACATAGGATAGGTCTATAATAGAATAAAAAAGGAGATATAGGTTCGGTCTATAATAGAATAAAAAGGAGACATAGGTTAGGTCTATAATAGAATAAAAAGGAGACATAGGTTCGGTCTATAATAGAATAAAAAAGGAGACATAGGTTAGGTCTATAATAGAATAAAAAGGAGACATAGGTTCGGTCTATAATCGAATAAAAAAGGAGACATAAGTTCGGTCTATAATAGAATAAAAAGGAGACATAAGTTCGGTCTATAATAGAATAAAAAAGGAGACATAGGTTCGGTCTATAATAGAATAAAAAGGAGACATAGGTTAGGTCTATAATAGAATAAAAAGGAGACATAAGTTCGGTCTATAATAGAATAAAAAAGGAGAAATAGGTTCGGTCTATAATAGAATAAAAAAGGAGACATAGGTTCGGTCTACAATAGAATAAAAAAGGAGACATAGGTTCGGTCTATAATAGAATAAAAAGGAGACATAGGTTCAGTCTATAATAGAATAAAAAGGAGACATAGGTTCGGTCTATAATAGAATAAAAAGGAGACATAGGTTCAGTCTATAATAGAATAAAAAGGAGACATAGGTTCGGTCTATAATAGAATAAAAAGGAGACATAGGTTCAGTCTATAATAGAATAAAAAGGAGACATAGGTTCGGTCTATAATAGAATAAAAAAGG
This sequence comes from Acanthosepion esculentum, assembly GCA_964036315.1. Lineage (NCBI taxonomy): Eukaryota > Metazoa > Mollusca > Cephalopoda > Sepiida > Sepiidae > Acanthosepion > Acanthosepion esculentum. The sequence goes on along the minus strand of OZ038485.1, from coordinate 37,908,471 downwards.
ATACATAGGTTCGGTCTATAATAGAATAAAAAAGGAGACATATGTTCGGTCTATAATAGAATAAAAAAGGAGACATAGTTCGGTCTATAATAGAATAAAAAGGAGACTTAGGTTCAGTCTATAATAGAATAAAAAGGAGACATAGGTTCGGTCTATAATAGAATAAAAAAGGAGACATAGGTTAGGTCTATAATAGAATAAAAAGGAGACATATGTTCGGTCTATAATAGAATAAAAAAGGATACATAGGTTCGGTCTATAATAGAATAAAAAGGAGACATAGGTTCGGTCTATAATAGAATAAAAAGGAGACATAGGTTAGGTCTATAATAGAATAAAAAGGAGACATAGGTTCGGTCTATAATAGAATAAAAAAGGAGACATAGGTTCGGTCTATAGTAGAATAAAAAGGAGACATAGGTTCGGTCTATAATAGAATAAAAAAGGAGACATAGGTTAGGTCTATAATAGAATAAAAAGGAGACATATGTTCGGTCTATAATAGAATAAAAAAGGATACATAGGTTCGGTCTATAATAGAATAAAAAGGATACATAGGTTCGGTCTATAATAGAATAAAAAGGAGACATAGGTTCGGTCTATAATAGAATAAAAAAGGAGACATAGGTTAGGTCTATAATAGAATAAAAAAGGAGACATAGGTTCGGTCTATAATAGAATAAAAAGGAGACATATGTTCGGTCTATAATAGAATAAAAAAGGAGACATAGGTTCGGTCTATAATAGAATAAAAAGGAGACATAGGTTCGGTCTATAATAGAATAAAAAAGGAGACATAGGTTCGGTCTATAATAGAATAAAAAGGAGACATATGTTCGGTCTATAATAGAATAAAAAAGGAGACATATGTTCGGTCTATAATAGAATAAAAAGGAGACATATGTTCGGTCTATAATAGAATAAAAAAGGATACATAGGTTCGGTCTATAATAGAATAAAAAGGAGACATATGTTCGGTCTATAATAGAATAAAAAAGGAGACATATGTTCGGTCTATAATAGAATAAAAAAGGAGACATAGGTTCGGTCTATAATAGAATAAAAAAGGAGACATATGTTCGGTCTATAATAGAATAAAAAAGGATACATAGGTTCGGTCTATAATAGAATAAAAAGGAGACATAGGTTCGGTCTATAATAGAATAAAAAGGAGACATAGGTTCGGTCTATAATAGAATAAAAAAGGAGACATAGGTTAGGTCTATAATAGAATAAAAAGGAGACATAGGTTCGGTCTATAATAGAATAAAAAAGGAGACATAGGTTAGGTCTATAATAGAATAAAAAGGAGACATATGTTCGGTCTATAATAGAATAAAAAAGGATACATAGGTTCGGTCTATAATAGAATAAAAAGGAGACATAGGTTCGGTCTATAATAGAATAAAAAAGGAGACATAGGTTAGGTCTATAATAGAATAAAAAGGAGACATATGTTCGGTCTATAATAGAATAAAAAAGGATACATAGGTTCGGTCTATAATAGAATAAAAAGGAGACATAGGTTCGGTCTATAATAGAATAAAAAGGAGACATATGTTCGGTCTATAATAGAATAAAAAAGGATACATAGGTTCGGTCTATAATAGAATAAAAAGGAGACATAGGTTCGGTCTATAATAGAATAAAAAAGGAGACATAGGTTAGGTCTATAATAGAATAAAAAAGGAGACATAGGTTCGGTCTATAATAGAATAAAAAAGGAGACATAGGTTAGGTCTATAATAGAATAAAAAAGGAGACATAGGTTCGGTCTATAATAGAATAAAAAAGGAGACATAGGTTCGGTCTATAATAGAATAAAAAGGAGACATATGTTCGGTCTATAATAGAATAAAAAAGGATACATAGGTTCGGTCTATAATAGAATAAAAAGGAGACATAGGTTCGGTCTATAATAGAATAAAAAGGAGACATAGGTTCGGTCTATAATAGAATAAAAAAGGAGACATAGGTTAGGTCTATAATAGAATAAAAAGGAGACATAGGTTCGGTCTATAATAGAATAAAAAAGGAGACATAGGTTAGGTCTATAATAGAATAAAAAGGAGACATATGTTCGGTCTATAATAGAATAAAAAAGGATACATAGGTTCGGTCTATAATAGAATAAAAAGGAGACATAGGTTCGGTCTATAATAGAATAAAAAGGAGACATATGTTCGGTCTATAATAGAATAAAAAAGGATACATAGGTTCGGTCTATAATAGAATAAAAAGGAGACATAGGTTCGGTCTATAATAGAATAAAAAAGGAGACATAGGTTAGGTCTATAATAGAATAAAAAAGGAGACATAGGTTCGGTCTATAATAGAATAAAAAAGGAGACATAGGTTCGGTCTATAATAGAATAAAAAAGGAGACATAGGTTCGGTCTATAATAGAATAAAAAAGGAGACATAGGTTAGGTCTATAATAGAATAAAAAGGAGACATATGTTCGGTCTATAATAGAATAAAAAAGGATACATAGGTTCGGTCTATAATAGAATAAAAAAGGAGACATAGGTTCGGTCTATAATAGAATAAAAAGGAGACATATGTTCGGTCTATAATAGAATAAAAAAGGATACATAGGTTCGGTCTATAATAGAATAAAAAGGAGACATAGGTTCGGTCTATAATAGAATAAAAAAGGAGACATAGGTTAGGTCTATAATAGAATAAAAAAGGAGACATAGGTTCGGTCTATAATAGAATAAAAAAGGAGACATAGGTTAGGTCTATAATAGAATAAAAAGGAGACATAGGTTCGGTCTATAGTAGAATAAAAAGGAGACATAGGTTCGGTCTATAATAGAATAAAAAAGGAGACATAGGTTAGGTCTATAGTAGAATAAAAAGGAGACATAGGTTCGGTCTATAATAGAATAAAAAAGGATACATAGGTTAGGTCTATAATAGAATAAAAAGGAGACATAGGTTAGGTCTATAATAGAATAAAAAGGAGACATAGGTTCGGTCTATAATAGAATAAAAAGGAGACATAGGTTCGGTCTATAATAGAATAAAAAAGGAGACATAGGTTCGGTCTATAGTAGAATAAAAAGGAGACATAGGTTCGGTCTATAATAGAATAAAAAAGGATACATAGGTTAGGTCTATAATAGAATAAAAAGGAGACATAGGTTAGGTCTATAATAGAATAAAAAGGAGACATAGGTTCGGTCTATAATAGAATAAAAAGGAGACATAGGTTAGGTCTATAATAGAATAAAAAGGAGACATAGGTTAGGTCTATAATAGAATAAAAAGGAGACATAGGTTCGGTCTATAATAGAATAAAAAGGAGACATAGGTTCGGTCTATAATAGAATAAAAAAGGAGACATAGGTTAGGTCTATAATAGAATAAAAAGGAGACATATGTTCGGTCTATAATAGAATAAAAAAGGATACATAGGTTCGGTCTATAATAGAATAAAAAGGAGACATAGGTTCGGTCTATAATAGAATAAAAAGGAGACATAGGTTCGGTCTATAATAGAATAAAAAGGAGACATAGGTTCGGTCTATAATAGAATAAAAAAGGAGACATAGGTTCGGTCTATAGTAGAATAAAAAGGAGACATAGGTTCGCTCTATAATAGAATAAAAAAGGATACATAGGTTAGGTCTATAATAGAATAAAAAGGAGACATAGGTTAGGTCTATAATAGAATAAAAAGGAGACATAGGTTCGGTCTATAATAGAATAAAAAGGAGACATAGGTTAGGTCTATAATAGAATAAAAAGGAGACATAGGTTAGGTCTATAATAGAATAAAAAGGAGACATAGGTTCGGTCTATAATAGAATAAAAAGGAGACATAGGTTCGGTCTATAATAGAATAAAAAAGGAGACATAGGTTCGGTCTATAATAGAATAAAAAGGAGACATAGGTTCGCTCTATAATAGAATAAAAAGTAGACATAGGTTCGGTCTATAATAGAATGAAAAAGGAGACATAGGTTCGGTCTATAATAGAATAAAAAAGGAGACATAGGTTCGGTCTATAATAGAATAAAAAGGAGACATAGGTTCGGTCTATAATAGAATAAAACGGAGACATAGGTTCGGTCTATAATAGAATAAAAAAGGAGACATAGGTTCAGTCTATAATAGAATAAAAAGGAGACATAGGTTCGGTCTATAATAGAATAAAAAGGAGACATAGGTTCAGTCTATAATAGAATAAAAAGGAGACATAGGTTCGGTCTATAATAGAATAAAAAAGGAGACATAGGTTCGGTCTATAATAGAATAAAAAGGAGACATAGTTTCAGTCTATAATAGAATAAAAAGGAGACATAGGTTCGGTCTATAATAGAATAAAAAGGATACATAGGTTCGGTCTATAATAGAATAAAAAAGGAGACATAGGTTCGGTCTATAATAGAATAAAAAAGGAGACATAGGTTCGGCCTATAATAGAATAAAAAGGAGACATAGGTTCGGTCTATAATAGAATAAAAAAGGAGACATAGGTTCGGTCTATAATAGAATAAAACGGAGACATAGGTTCGGTCTATAATAGAATAAAACGGAGACATAGGTTCGGTCTATAATAGAATAAAAAAGGAGACATAGGTTCGGTCTATAATAGAATAAAAATGAGACATAGGTTCGGTCTATAATAGAATAAAAAAGGAGACATAGGCTCAGTTTGCATTACAATCAAAAAGGAGGCATAGGATCTGTTTACACTCAATTCGACACGGAGATATATGTTCGATTTACAAGAGAGTAAAAAAGCAGATATAGGTTCGGTTTATAATAGATTAAAATGAGATATAGGTTCGGTTTACACCTACATTCAAAAACGAGATATGGGTTCACTTTACACCTAGACTCAACAAGAAAACATAGGTTCGATTTACACTAGAGTAAAAGGAAATCATTAATTCGGTTTACACTAGGGGACAAGCAAGAGGTTTGGTTTATACTAGAGTCAAATGGCTGAAATCGGTACTGTTTACAGTGGGTTTAAAAAGGAGTCATATTTTCGGTTTAAACTACAGTAAAAAAAGGAGACATAGGTTTGGTTTATGATAAAGTCAAAAAGGTAAGCGACGATCCGGTTTACAAGAGTCAAAAAAGCAGATATAGGTTCGGTATACACTGGTTTCAAAAAGGAGACATGGGGTTGGTTTACAACAGAATAAAAATGGAGACATAGCTTCGTTATACATACAAAAAAAAGAGAGATTTTCGATTTACACTAAAGTAAAAAGGCGACATAGGTTCGTTTTAGACTAGAATCTAAAAAGGCACATAGGTTCGGTTTACAATAGAGTCGAAAAGGAAAACATACTTCCGGCTTACAATAGAATAAAAATGGAGAAATAGTTTCGGTTTACACAAGAGTCAGAAAGGAAACATGTTCGGTTTACAATAGAGTCAGAAAGGAGACATGTTCGGTTTACAATAGAGTCATAAGAAAGACAAGGTTCGATTTACGCTAGATTTAAAAAGAAGTCGTAGGACTGGTTCGCACTAGACCAAAAAAAGGCGACATGGGTTCAATTTACACATAGAATCCATAAGATTCATAAATTCTGTTACGTTAGAGTCAAAATGGAGATTGGTTCGGTTTAAACTAGAGTCAAAACAGAGACATAGATTCACCTTACACTAGTGACAAGAAGGTAAACATTGAATGAAAAAGGAGACATAGGTTCAGTTTAATCCAGAGTAATCAAGGAGACATACGTTCGGTTTGCACTAGAGTGAAAAAAAGCGAAATAGGTTTGGTTTACACTCGAATGAAATAGGGGATATAGGTTCGATTTACAAGAGAGCAAAATACGTAGACACAGGTCCAGCTTACAATAGAGTCAAACAGGAGATATAGGTTAAGTTTACAACAGAATAAAAAAGGAGACATATGTTTGGTTTACACAAGAGTGAAAAAGGAGACAACTGACAGTAGAGTCATAAGGTAGACATAGGTTTGGTGTACTCTAGACTCAAAAAGGTAGACATAGGTCCTGTTTCAGGCAGTTATGTGCCATGCGTGGACACACGCTTAGACGATCATGTATCTTTCGATGCATGACTGACGAGGCAGATCTTTCTTTCTGTGGCAGACCAGTTGTTCTGTCATGCTATTTACCCATAGCCTGGGGTAGGAGAATAGGATTCATGTCTTTCCCAAGGGTATTAGCACGTAAGTGAATGTAATGGATTCGACTGGTATTCGAACTCGGATCTCCGATTCCTCAATCTGAGTTGCTATCCATTACTCCACTATGCTTCCTTTCACCGCTTTACAGTAGTTAAAATGGAGACATATGTTTGGTTTACAATACAATCAATAAGAAGAAATAGATTCGATTTGCAATATGGCTGAAAAAATAGAATAGGTTTACAATATTCAGAAAATAGGTATAAGTTAGATTTAAAATAGAGGAGTCTATATTGTTTCCATTGCTTATAGCATGAGAACATTAATTTGCTTTTGAATAGAGACAAAAGTTCACACCGTTTTGTTATACAATAGAGTAAAAGAAGAAGATTAGGTGCAATGACAAAAGTACAGTTGTATAGGTGTAAGCTTTAAGAAAGCTTTATTCAACTGAGAATACAAGGTTTGCGTATAGTGTCCTTTTATAGTCCCAGTAAACAGAAATAGCTCTCTGAAAGAGGAGAGTAACAAAACAAGGGGAGACCACTCTTGATTATTCATAGCAATAGGTTCGGTCTGCACTAGAGTCAAAATGGAGATATAGCTTCGCCTTACACTACTGTCAAAAAGGTAGACGTTAGTCTGGTTTACAACAGAATCAAAAAGTAGACATAAATTCGGTTTTCACTAGTGCAAGAATAGAGTTGAAAGGGAGACATAAGTTTGGTTTGCAACAGTTATTTGGTTTATAATAGAATCAAAAAAGAAGACAGAGCTCCAGTTTAAAATAGAGTAAAAAAGGCAAACATAAGTCCAGGTTACAACAGTTAGAAATGAGGCATAGTTTCAGTTTAAAAAAGACTTAAAAAGGTGACAACAAATTCGGTTTACAATAGAGACAAAGAGGTGACATTAATTCGTTCTACTATAAAGTCAAAAGAAAACATATTTCCGGTTTACAATAGAATCAAAATTTGACATAGGCTTGGTTTACAATAGAGTAAAAACGGAGATATAGATTCGTGTTAAAATAGCGCGAAAGGAGACACAGATTCGGATTGCAATAGCATCAAATAGATGACACAGGCTCGGTTTACAATAGAGTAAAAACGGAGATATAGATTCGTGTTAAAATAGCGCGAAAGGAGACACAGATTCGGATTGCAATAGCATCAAATAGATGACATAGGCTTGGTTTACAATAGAGTAAAAACGGAGATATAGATTCGTGTTAAAATAGCGCGAAAGGAGACACAGATTCGGATTGCAATAGCATCAAATAGATGACACAGGCTCGGTTTACAATAGAGTAAAAACGGAGATATAGATTCGTGTTAAAATAGCGCGAAAGGAGACACAGATTCGGATTGCAATAGCATCAAATAGATGACACAGGCTCGGTTTACAATAGAATAAAAAAGCGAAAAACGTTCTATTTGCAATTGAATGAAAAAGGAGATATAGATTCGTTTTATACTCATGTAAAAAAGGAGACACTATTTACGTTATTAGGAATATTGTCCTGATCTTTGTCGCCATATTTATTACAACATTTCGGCCGTTGTATGCTACGACCTTCTTAAGGTGTTTGGAATGTCGAACTGAACGCTTTATTTCGCTCACTGGGGTAGACTGTTCTAGTCCCACGTGCCATGTCTAATGGATGTCAGTTATCAGTCATGTGTTAATTCACTTCTCTAAGTTCTCCACTGACTTAAATATGGCAACAAAGATGAGGACAATAGTCCGAATAATGTAAATAGTGTACATAATACATCATCTCAGAAATATAGACAGATAAAAAAGGAGACATATGTTCGATTTTTAATTGAGTCAGAAAAGTAGACATGGTTCCGGTTTACAATAATCATAAAAAGGAGACAGATGTTCGGTTAACACAAGAGACAAAAAAGAGACATATGTTCGGAAAGTCAGTCAGAAAGGTAGACATAAGTCCGGTTTGCAATAGAATCAAAATGGGACGTAGGTTAGGTCTACACTGGCGTAAAAAAATGAAACTTATGTTCTACTTATAATAAAAAGGAGACAGGTTTGGTTTACAAAAGATTCTAAAAGATATAGATACGGTTTACAAAAGAGTAAAAAGGGAGACATAGGTTTGGTTAAAACAGAGTCAAAAGAAGTAGACATAGTTCCGGTTTACAATAGAATAAAACAGGAAATATAATTTCGGTTTCCACCAAAGTCAAAAGGCGACATAGGTTCGGTTTACACTACAAATAGAAAATGTCGGTTCTGTTTACAATAGACTCAAAAAAGTCATACAGACCCGGTTTACACTCGAGTCAAAAAGGTAGAGGTCTTGTTTAAAACATAGCTGGAGGGGAAATAGATGGATTCGTACATTCCCCAAGGTTATTTGTGTGAACGTTGGTGCCACTAACTGTTATACAACATGCACACGGCCGTAGATACCGCTTGTGTTACATTCAGCAAAGCTTGTTAAATAACAATCTTTAATGAAGAGATAAGATTATCGTCTGGCCATTCGGAGTGAATAACAGATTTTATTTACTCTTTCTGAGTTGTTCCTCTTTTTTTCGCCCAAATAATAAGAAACTTGTTCTTGCTAGAGTTACTGAGCTTTAATGAAACTATCCGAGAAGTACAGTTAAACACCTGTTTCTAGAAGACTCTGATCTAAGATAACGAATTAGGGAGGTTTACGAGACGGTTTTATTTTTGGCTCCCAGCTGAGGCCTGTCTTGCCATGAAAGGCGTTTAAAGAACATCGACATGAGGGCATCAATGTTGATGTTGATTTTGCCACGGTTGCCCGAATTAGTTGTCTTCTGGAAAGATAATATCAACAAAACGGACGTTTCTGTTAATTCTCAAAAAATTAAAATTAAATAAGAATGTCGGACGTAATACATATATATATATATATATATATATATATATATATAACGAATGGATTGAGAAAGAACAAATTTTAACAAAATGTTTAAGAGAAAAGAAAGGAAAAATCTGTTCTTGTTGTTTCTGTTAAACAGATAATAAGAATTATGGGACTGAATTGTACATATATATATATATATATATATATATATATATATATATATATATATATATATATATATCGAATGGTTTGCGAAAGAACAAATATTAACAAAATGATTAAGAGAAAAGAAAGGAAAATTTTTGTTGTTGTTTCTGTTGATCAGATAATGAGTATTATGGGATTGGATAAACATATATATATATATATATATATATATATATATATATATATCCATGCCAAATGAGAACAAATAGAGTCCAATTCCAACGTTCATAACATTCAATTTAAAAGAGGGCTCAATACGTAAGTAGACCAATATATATATATATATATATATATATATATATATATATATATATATATATATATATATATATATATATATATATATATAAACTAAAACCTAGGTTTCACCTAACGGATCATCAGTGCAACTCTGGTTAAAGTGGGTTTGCCCAAACGGCATTTTATTGAAAAAAAACGGCTACGAGAAACCATAAAAAATAGCATAAAATTAACATATTTTTTGCTCGACTTAGCGTATTGAGCAAATTTACTGTCGGTGTATTTTTTTCTTTTGCATAGACATTGCGGTATTGGTGGATTATTTTCAAGCTGCCCAGAAGTTTTTGGCCTTTTCTTTTTTTATTGAATTTTTTTGAATTTGTTTAATATTTTTTATTTACAAATTTTTTCACACCACACGAGTATGCGTATGCGTAGAAATACTAATTTATATATATATATATATATATATATATATATATATATATATATATATATATATATATATAATGAGACAAAGTGGACAGATTTGTAAGTGACACGTTCCGCCGACGTTTTCTGGGCTCGGCTTCTTCGGGTCGTATTGAAAGACAAAATTGTGTGTATGAAAAATGCGTTGGGATGTTTGAGAATATCAGAGGCAATGAAGTAAACTACCTTAGCAGATAAAACGAGTAGATACTGTTTTGTTCTTCATGATGTTGTCCTCAGTGTCCAATTATATATATATATATATATATATATATATGTATGTATAACTTTGATAACCAGATGCTTTATATTCATATATATATATATATATATATATATATATATATATATATATATATATGAAGAAATATAGTTTTAAGGTGTGCTATATTCATGGGATAAAGTGCTCAATATCAGAGTCAGTGCGTATGTAAATATAAATAAAAATGTGAACATTGGAGTCAACACTCAGAGGCGACAGGCTGTTTCATGCTGGACGATTGCGGACATTGGACAGATCAACTGTCAATCTTTGGTCGTTTACAGTTTTGGAGGTTCACCTATATACCGTTGTATCATCTGCATAGATATCCACAAAATTTTGGAATATACCCTAAGGTTTGGTTTGGTCTGTTTTACGGTATATCAGACTCAATAGGTTATTTAATGCCGACAAGATTTTTATTCCTGGTAATTTTTTTCCCCAAAATGTATTGCTGGTAATATTTTTTTTCCCAAAAATATATTTCTGGCAATTTTTTTTTTTTTTTTTAAATATATGGCTGGTAATATTTTTCCTTTAAAAATATATTGCTGGGAATAATTTTTTACAAAAATGTATTGCCGGTATTTTGACTTCAGTTTGCGGTTAACTACTTACCCATAGCTGGGACTCTAATAGATGCTACCACCCCGGATCAGGGTGGATCTGGGAACACTAGCAATTAAGAGGTGGTTTCACGCTCCTCAAAACCTCCAAATCAGAGGGCTTACTGTTGGACGTAGAGGAAAGATGATCAAAACAATTACCTGGACATCTGGACATCTGGCCAGCGGAAAACATTAGCTCGAGAAGGCACAATGTGTCAATCTCCTGGAGGTTAGCATTAGCCATGCTGATGGAATTCAAAAGTATTTATCTGAGATGATGAAAATTATTTGCCTGAATATAAAGAAGAAGAAGAAACCAAAGACAGTGCTTCGCCTGCAGGTACACTTCTGAAAGGGAAAAAGAAACGGAAAATAGTACAACATTTCTAGCACCAAACTAAACAACTGATTTAATATAATATCTCCACTTCTTTTCTGTTGAAAACCTTAAAGTCATTTAGGCGCGAAACGTGCAAATCCACCTCTTCTCAACCAGATATTCTTTAAATAATCGGTCTTGTTCCTGACAATATCTCCAAAAACTTTTAATACAGTATTCACTCGCAAAAGACAAGAATTATTCTTACAGTCCAAAAACACGTTCCAGTTTTAAATAACCTACAAACCGGTTGACAAACCGTAAAAAAAAAAAAAAACTTCGAACAATCAATCAATCAATCAATTCCCGGTCTTTTGAATAGGAGGAGAGGTTTATCGATTGCTTCCATATTTCGGATTGGGTTTCCGGTTTTTTCAAAAGTTTTCTAATTCTCTTTCACTCCCAGTTACCTCTTGCGTCTTAGTAGTATTATTGCTCTGTTTGGGGTGAAATGATAAAACATTTAACGCTGAAGGAGGTGGTATAGACCCCCAAATCCTACAATTTAACACGCAAATAACTTAAGACATAAAGTTGCCTGTTTACCACTTGATCGCAGACGCTAAATTTCTGGACGGAGAGTGCCGGTAAAAATGGGGGGGGGTTAATTTCGTGTTGGTTTTCATAATTTCTGGTTCAGTTATGTTTCCTGTTTATTCCATCTTTCAGCAGAGACGACATTTAGCAAAACATAAATTTGGCAAGAAAATAAGCAACTGGATTATATAAATCATCGGCACCCGCACGCATCAGAACATCGGGATCGTCATCCACTCTCCTTACTTCCTTTCTCCCCGTTGGTAGCGGGGGCGGAGATGGTGGTGAAGGTCAAACTCCACGTGAGCCGTAGTCACAGAGGAGTGTTGGTAGTGAACACGGCTGGGTGAGTCGGGCCCTCCTGACAGCACGTCGCATATCCTCTTCATGTTGACGGTTGGACTCGAAATTAGCCCATCCCACCTTATCCTTGGATAGTCCTACGCCAAGAAGGCCGATTTGCAACAATGGTTTCTCAGATCTCAGGGTCGATTTTGGCCTGTGTCAGGGTTGTTTTCAACTGATCATTGAAGCGTTGTTTTGTGCCTTCGCGTAGCCTCTTGGCGCTGACGAATTATCCAAACAGGCTGATACGTGGGAATCGAGTGGCAGGCATCCTGGACCTGCGGAGACGATGTTGAAGGACGGTAGCCTCGATGCGGGAAAGAGAGAGAGAGAGATGTCCTAGATAGGACATCGTTGTTGTATCATATAAATAATTCAACAACGAAGTCGTATTTGTTATGAAAAGAGCTTATTAAAAAAGTTATTTGGTTTGGTTTAGCTTATTTTGTTTTACGGCATATCAACCTCAATGGGTTATTTAGTGCCGACAAAATTTTTTTATTGCTGGTAATATTTTGTTTTGTCAAAAATCTGTTTCTGGTAATACATTTCCTTCCAAATTGTATTGCTGGTAATAATTTTTTTCAAAAAAGTATTGCTGGTAATAGTTAACTATTTGCCCATAGCTGGAACAATAACAGGTGCTACCACCCCAGGTCAGGATTGACCTGGGGACACCAGCAATTAAAAGGGGTTCCAGTCTCCTCAAAACGTCCTGATCAAAGGCCTTGCAGCTGGAAGTAGTTTAACTTCTTACCCAGGACGCGGATGTAGTTTAACGTCTTACCCAGGACGCGGATATAGTTTAACGTCTTACCCAGGACGAAAAAAAGTTATTTGGAAACTTTAAAATATCATGAATATATAGCGTGTCCACAAAACTCTAAACATATTTTCACCTTAAAATCCAGTGAATATTTTTATTTATCATCTGCAACCAATTATAAATCGTGATTGAAAGGAGAGTAAGACTTGAAGAAAAAAGAATGGCCACTGAAAATGGGAGAGCGTACGAGTGACGAGATCGATTCGGTGAGTAGCTAACTTGATCACATCTGAATATGCAAGACGTCGTTCTAGATCGATTGCGATTCTCCAATCTGTGCAGGAAGTGAATAAAAACGAACGCCATTAGAATGAATGAGTATCATGCAGTTACAAGAATATGTTGCCTGTAGAAAAATTCTAATAGTAGTTTGAATACATACAAGTAGGGGAAAGTTTACAAATAAGCTTTTCTCTACCTATCTCTCAAACTACCCACCACTTAGTCTGAGAGTGTCCTGTTCCTATTCCTTTCTCCTCATCTCTCCCTCCCTCTCTCTCTCTCTATCTATCTATCTATAATATATATATATATATATATATATATATATATATATATATATATATATATATATATATATATATATATGAGTTTACGTAAGTGCGTGCACGTACGTGCGTGGTTGCGAGCAAATGTGCTTCCCTTTCGCCCACTCTGTGTGACGCTGATGGCATGCGTGCTGAATCTGTGTGCGTATATGTCTGAGCAAAAACAAAAGGCCGACAGAGTTCTGCCAATACCGATGCCAGTGGGTGGTAAGAGACCAAACATGCTGAAAAATCGTTTGTCCGTCGGCTTTTCTTTAGACGAAGTGATAAATGCTGATAAGACGAACGGCAGATAAGTAAAGTCGCGCCTCAACTTACAGTGCACACGACACACACACACACATATATATATGTATGTATGTATGTATGTGTATATATATATATATATATATATATATATATATATATTATGTCCAAGATCTCTCTCTTCCATACACAAATATACAAATGTATGTATATATATATATATATGTATATGTGTGTGTGTGTGCGTGCATGCATGTGTCTGAGTTCGCATGCCCATGTATAATTTTATAAGACTCACTCACACACATATATATAATACAGTGCGAACGATATATATATATATATATATATATATATATATATATATATATATATATATATATATATATATATATATATATATACATATCGTGAAATATATATATATATAAGTGAAATATATATATATATATTTCACTCATTCAATTATATATGTAGCTTGGGGTGTATATGGGTGAAAGCATAGATGGACACATACGTACACATTTATATATATATATATATATATATATATATATATATATATATATATATATATATGTATATGTGTGTGTGTCTGTGTCTGTGCGTGGAATTATGCATGTTAATGTACTTATATTTTCATATAAAAATCCCTACAACATCTGCACGCATATATATACACACATTGATATAAATGCTCAAATTGAAACAGTGAATTTCTAATATATACATAAATTCATAGGCATGTGTGTGTGTGTGTGTGTGTGTGTGTGTGTGTGTGTGTCCGTGTTCGGTTGTTTTCTTTTATTGCTTTAAGTACATCTTTGTATGCGGTAAGTAAACATGCATTACATATGGTATTGTTAACAACATTTATTTGATCGCATAATCACATTTTCTCACTTCATATATATATATATATATATATATATATATATATATATATATATATATATATATATATATATATTTCCATATATATAGTCATTTAGGTCGAAAGTGTGGAGAACCCAGTGAGGGTCGAGCTCACTACTCAGTCTTAATTGATTAAACGAGACCAGCTTTCTAACCATTACATCACGTTGAAGTTCCCACTAAACTTAGCTTAGATGCAGTACAAAGTCGAAAGTGAGGAGAACCCTGTGTGGATCGAACTCACTACTCAGTCGTAACCGATCTCGCGAGACATGCTTCATAATAATTATACCACATGTGTATGCGCGCGCGTGCGTGCGTGCGTGCGTGCGTGCGTGTGTGTGTGTGTCACGAACAATTTTGAGGATAAAAACGAAGAAGGAAAGTAGACACTGAGAATTTAAAATTTCAACACCCATTTACAAAACAATACATTAAATAGTCGCCTCCAAGCGGGGGTGCTTATAACTTAAAATTCTCAGCGCCCCCGCTTTCCTCCGTACGCATGTGCAGTTGCATCAACATAAACATCACTTCATTCCGATGAAGTCTTAAAGAATGCAACGCATCACAATGAAAATACAGGGTGTCCATGAAGTCTCTTTACAATTAAAAAAAATATTACAAAAGGAAATGAACAGACAAATCTGTGAAAATTGTTATAAAATGAGGAATAGATATTGAAGTATTTTTAACACTGTTATGGTCCAATATCCTCGCACCACGGTTATGGTCCAAGGTAGAACCACATGAACACAAGAGTAGTAAATAACAAAGATATATTACAACAGAAATATAATACAAGAAGTTGAAGGTGTTAGTATTAACTGTCAGTCTGGTTTAGAGTGAACTAATATGTCTTGACTCGTTAGGTCTCGACTCATTCCTCTCTCTCTCAGAGAGGTGCAGTATTTATAGACTCAGGAAGTGTCCATTATCGTTATAGGTAAGTTCCCGTAACAAACACTTCTTTATCGGCATCATTATTTGCTCAAAGCACATGAAGACAGTATTCGATTTCTTGTCATGTTCGCTGTAGCATAGCCTCATCAATGGTGGTAATGGCATCAGTGATTGCTATCCCGTATCGATACACGATATCTTTAACATAACACCATAGAAAGAAGTCCAGGGGTAATATCTGGTGAACGAGGTGATCAGGGAATTGGGCCATCCCCTCCAATCCACTAGCTTGAAAATATTAAGGGTTCATTTAACAGTACCCTTTTCATCAACAGGACACATGAAATACACAAACGCATTGTGATTAAAAATACTGATAAATACTGAATACATAGAACAAATCTGATTAAGATATCTCATCATCTCAGCCTTTGTCTTGATGGACACCCTGTATTTTTTGCACTGTCATATTTTTACCTGATATATATGGTATAATAATACTATATAATACTGGAAAATAAACTTTGATCTTCAAAAAGTTAAATGAAAGACCAGTCGCTGTCTTCTGTCTTCTTAATTCCTGTTCTTTTATTGTTATCTCTCCTTAATAAGTGTTTTTGCCTCATTTGTCTCACACTCAGAATCCCTTGTGCCTTATTGTCTTTATGTCTTTCGTGGAGTGAAATGATAAAAAAAAAATATTGCCGAAAATGCTCTAACTTCATGAATCCTAGAGTTGCCAATTAGCCATTTACACTAGAATTTTAAATGAAGTATCCCCGCATGGCTGGAAAAAAGTAATTGATAATATCCGCTGGTCGACAATGAAACATAACTCGATTATGTCATTGTTTAAGGGTTAAACATAAGTCAGCTGCAGTTGGTCATTTAGAAAAGAAGCTACATTAACAGTTGTGCCACTATACACCATCTTTTAGACGGGGCGAGCATGCAGATTTATTTAGACATGAAGCCACACTTACATACACAGAAAGACATTTTTTAAAAACAACACACGCATATGCACACAGGCAGCTATACACCCGCGCAAGCAATCCTCACTGCCTTCACGTTAAAAGGTCAAAATATGGAACCGCTATCAACTGCAATATATATATATATATATATATATATATATATATATATATATATATATATATATATATATATATATATATATATATAAAAGAGGAACAAACAAAGAGATTTTTAAAAAGAAGTAAAAAGAAAGGGAGAAAACGAGTGTAGAGTGAAAAAGGGAAATCTGTGTAAATCTCCTGTCTTGGAGTCACAAAGTTTCTAGTTAAAGCCTGCAATCGGTCCTGCCATCGCATCAAATCTTGACCCTGATAAGCACGACCAATACTTCTACTATTGAGGGTGAAGGAAAAGAAAGAAAGAAAGACAAAAAGAAAGAAAGAACCAGAGAAGAAGAAGAAGAAGAAGAAGAAGAAGAAGAAGAAGAAAAGGAGACAATTACCCGAACGTAAAAAGGAGATAAAAATAAGAGGCTCTGTAAGGAAGAGAAAGGAGGAGGAGGAGGAGGAGAAGAAGAAGAAGAAGAAGAAGAAGAAGAAGAAGAAGAAGAAGAAGAAGAAGAAGAAGAAGAAGAAGAAGAAGAAGAAGAAGAAGAAATATAGGAAAGGAGAAAAAAGAAATATATAGCGAAAAGAAGAGGAAAGTAGTAGTAGTAGTAGTAGTAGTAGTAGAAGAAGAAGAAGAAGAAGAAGAAGAAGAAGAAGAAGAAGAAGAAGTAGAAGAAGAAGAAGAAGAAATATAGGAAAGGAGAAAAAAGAAATATATAGCGAAAAGAAGAGGAAAGTAGTAGTAGTAGTAGTAGTAGAAGAAGAAGAAGAAGAAGAAGAAGAAGAAGAAGAAGAAGAAGAAGAAGAAGAAGAAGAAGAAGAAAACGAACGAGAGACAGTTAGTCTGTAGGGAGAAAAAGGAACAAAAATAGCGACGAAACAAAGCAAGAGACCGAAGAATGAATGAAAGAACGGAACGAAAGAAATAATGAAAACGACGAAAGAAAGAGACACAGAAGAAAGAACGAAAGAGACAAGAAAGAAAGAAAGAATAATAATAATAATAATAATAATAATAATAATAAGAAGAAGAAGAAGAAGAAGAAGAAGAAGAAGAAGAGGGAGGTGGTGATAAAGAAAACATTGAGGAACTAAACGAAAAGAAAGAACGTTCACACATTGAAAGCACTATTTCACATTGATCAGATAATTTTATTTAGCAACGTTGAACCAGATCATGACTTAGCTGGATGTCCGTTGCCGAACTCTCGCCGCTATGAGAGTCTTCTAGCCTTATACCAGACTTAGTTAACCATAGTATTAGAAGAAAAGAAGGAGCTAAAGAGATAAAGATAAGAAGAGTGTAAGTAAAGAAATAGAAGAGAAAATCGAAAAGAGAAGGAATATATGGATTACAGAAGGAGAGGGGGGTAATAGAAATCGGTGTTCAAGAAAGGGAAAAAGAAAAAAAGCAGCGGAGACAGAATAAAAGAACGTGTCGAGGAAAGGATAGGAAAGAAACCAGGGAGAGAGGAAAACATTGAGTGACAAACGGAAAAGAGAGACCAATTTGAAAACGCTACAAAAAGTGGTAGGAGAGAATGAGACGGAGAGGCAAACATGACAGAGAAAAAAGAAGAGAATAAAGAAAAAGGAGAGAGAGAGGGGAGTTGGGAAATTGCAAAAGAGAGAGAGAGAGAGAAAAGGAAAGGAGAAGACGGTGATAAAGGGAAAAGACAGAGAATGAGAAAAGTAGAAAAAAGAACAAAAAACAGAAGGTGTAATAGAGACATAAAGAGAGAGAAAGAGAGAGAGAGAGAGAGAACAGGAGGAAGAAACGAAGATAAAAGAGAGAGAGTTTGTAGATAGATTTGGGCAAGGAAAGGAAAAAAGGAAAAAATCGTAACTAGAAATGGAGGGAAAGAAAAGGAGGAGAAGATAATAGACGCAAAGGAAGTGGGGAAGAGGAAGCTGCAATAGAAGAAAAAGAGGTTAGGGTGAGGAGAGTGAAAAGAGAAAAGTAGAGGAAATAGTGGTAGAATAAGATGAGGGGAAGGAGGGAAAAGGGGGAATGACGAAGAAGCTGAAAATGAGAAAGTGATGGAGAGAAGAGGAAAGAGTGATAGAAGAAAGAGAAAGTAAGGTAAGATATGTAAGGGCAACAATAAGAAAGAGGGAACGTAGAAACGGCGAGAGTAAGATGGTGATAGATGAAAGAGTTGGGAGGGAGATGAAAAAGTTGGGAGGGAGATGAAGACAACAACAAAAAAAGAGGAAAAAACAGAAACTGCAAAAGAAAAGGGAGAGAGAGAAAAAGGATGAAGGAAACTACAAGGCGAGAGAAGAAAAAAAATTTAAAAAAATGCTGTATTCCGGCCCAGTTCCGTCTGCCACAAAATACCCACTTTGTTTCTTCTTCAATTCATGGAAGGGAAGTGAGTGGGTATGTGGGAGCATGTTGGAGGCTTTTAAAGACAATAGACGGCCTCATATAAACAGTTTTTTTTTTTTTTTTAAACTTTTTCATTTTTATTTTTAACCTACACTCCTATATCAAATTGTTGCTATGACATTTTAGAATTTGACGAATTCATTGCCAAACCTACACACGAAACCATAAAGAAAGTAACGTTCACTATAAAGAACGAGAGATAAGAACATCACCCATCACCACCCCACACTCCCACAGGAATATCCCCCTTCATATCCATACATATAAAGAGACACATATATGTGGGGGGTAGCAGAAAAGTGCTCGGCCCAAACAAGCAGCCATTCCACATCAAAATTTGATTTTTGATCAGATTTGAGTAATTGGATAGGACCGAGGATTCTTTAAAACCTCCTCGATCGTCCAAGAATAAAGTACAGCGGTACTTTGGAAAACATGCCATTGAAAAAAATTAATAGCGTGCTTATTTGTTTAAAATATAAATATTACTTCTACTATTTTTACATATAGATAACTATTAGTGTGTTGAGCACACAAGCACACACACACACACACACACACACACATATATATATATATATATATATTGGACTCTCCCGTCGTATGAGGGTCAAGCAGCTCAGTTCCTAGGAACCGACAGCCAGACACCAGCACATATGTTTTGATTATAGTGGTGAAGGCTTTCTGCAGAACCAACCACACTTTTTGAAGGGCCGAATACAGAGACCTGGTGCATTACGTGCCACAAAGTCCCCAAACGACTCTCCTGAGGCTTTGAATTCAGAGTTGTCCTTCTTCTAGATCAGTTGACCTCCAAGGCTATAGAACTCAGTCTGTCCTGCTATTTACCCATAGCTGGAGAGATGAGAAGAGGATTAATACTTTTCCCAGGGGTATTAGCACTTAAGTGAATGTAATGGATTCGAATGTAATGGATATATATATATATATATATATATATATATATATATATATATATATATATATATATATATATGCGGACATATGTTTATATGGACTTTTGTCCTTGTTTTGTTATGAAGAAGCCGCCCCAAAGTTCCTAAAAGTATTTTTGATACACCCTATATATAAGTATATATGTATTAAAATAAAGACACAACACAAAAACTAAAGACGTACACGTCTTTATATATATATATATATATATATATATATATATATATATATATAACGTTCGCTTTCTGACCGTGTGACCCGGCTTCGAATCTCATCATGGTCGATTTGTCAGGAAGGAGACTTCCTGATGTTATCGGACTGGATCGAGGAAATTTGGAAAAACCTTACCACGAGTTCACCCAAGACTTGTGAGGGAAATTGGGTACACGGAACTCTTGGGGGCTGTCGATAGCTGTGATAGCACCAAGCCACAAGTCATCGTTACCGAGGTCTTGAGATTTCTGGACTTGTTCAGATTTTTGATTACGCTAGCTAACACGCTCTTTCCCAGGAACTGTAACTAAGCTCTGCTCAGCATAGTTGCAGTAGAAACCAAAGGTGCGCTCAAACACAAATGTACCTGAGCGAGCGTCTGCAATGGGGATTGCTTAGCCGCCCTAGTAGACGGGTATCCTAGAGTACGAGTGGCCAGCTATTATATATATATATATATATATATATATATATATATATATATATATATATATATATATATATATATATATATATATATATATAATACCAAAAGAACGCATTCTTACTTATATATATATTAGGTAATCCCATAAGTTCTGTCCGAATTTTAACTTTTTGTTAAAATGAACGAAATTTAAAGAGTATTTTACAATGTATAATAGAGCTGGACATTATTTTTATTTTTAGATGCATTTAAACTGATCAAATTTTATTTCAGAGAACAATAAAATTATATTTTGTTTGATTAAAACCCTGTTTACATGGAAGTACCCAAGAATCATTTGAGGCACATAATGCTTTATGAGTTCAAGAAAGGAAACTAAGCAGTCGAAGCGGCTAGAAACATTCACTCAGTTTATGGAGAGGTATGTGTGAATGAAAGAACTTGCAGAAGATGGTTTGCAAAATTCAGAGGTGGAGATTTCACCCTTGAAGATGAAGATCGAACCGGACGTCCAGTTGAGTTTGATGAAAAGCTTCTTGAAGCAGCCCTTGAAGAAAATCCTGCTTTATCAGTTGAGGAATTGGCAGTGGTTCTCAGTTCAAACCATACAACTGTTCATCGTCATCTTCAACAACTTGGAAAATTTCCTAAACTTGGAAAATGGGTGCCTCACGGATTGTCTGAAAACAACCTCAAATCCCGAGTTGACATCTGCTCTTCTCTCCATTCTCGCCAACTTGTTTCACCTTTTTTGGATAGATTTATGACTGGCGACGAAAAATGGATCTTTTATCGAAATGTTAAGCGTCGTAGACAGTGGCTTGGTAAAGGGGAAGGACCCCAGCCACAGCCGAGAATGGAACTTCATGGGCAAAAGGTTCTTCTTTCAATCTGGTGGGATTGCCAAGGAATAATCCACTTTGAATTCTTACCACCTAATGCAACAATTAATGCTCAAATATACTGTCAGCAATTAGAGCGTTTGAACCAAGCTTTGAGGAAAAAAAGACCTGCTCTAGTGAATCGAAAACGGGTGATGTTTCATCAGGACAATGCGCGACCACACACAGCAAGAATCACGTCACAAAAGATCGAAGAACTTGTTTGGGAGAAAATTCCTCACCCACCTTATTCTCTCGACCTTGCTCCTTCAGACTACCATTTGTTTCGTAGCTTACATAATCATTTGGAAGAAACAGCTTTTGTAACACAGGAAGAGGTTAAAACTGACATTTGTGAGTTCTTCGAATCAAAGCCAAAAGAATTTTACAGTAATGGAATTAGTAAGCTTGTTAATAGATGGAAGGAATCATAGATAATCAGGGAAAATACATTGTTGATTGAATCTGTAATTAAATGTAACATTTGGTCACTTGTTTTCTTTATTCAAAATTCGGACAGATCTTATGGGATGACCTGATATAACACCGAAAGAACGCATTCTTACTTACCTTTCTTACTACATTCACCATAATACCTCTTGGTCTCTGTGAAAGTCCTAACTAGTCCCCCATATGTACAAATCATTGTCTGTGGGGGAGGGGAATAGTAAAGACACAGAGGCAACTTTACGGCGGTGGGAAAGTGACTGAATATACAGTAAAAGCTAACACAAAATGACATAGACATACAGGATTAGAAACACACAATCAACCATATACAATAATGATTTACAACTGAGTAGATCCTCACTGAGTGCCCCATACTTTCGGCCTTGTGTCATATCTAAGCTACGGTTAGAAAATCAACATATACATGGACTCTCATTTCTACAGACATGTATTCTAATACATAATCACAGAAGAACATACGCAGTTACCACTACTCATACATAGATAGATAGATAGATAGATAGATAGATAGATAGATAGATAGATAGATAGATTTTCTTGAATTTTTGAGCTGTTCATCATTCATATTGACCTTTTAATTTTTCTTGAATTCATTAAATTTCGGATTTGGGATCAGATTTACGATTTCTCTCTCTCTCTCTCTCTCTCTCTCTCTCTCTCCCTATCACCCTCTCTCCTTCTCGTTCTCTTTCTCTTTCTCTCTCTCTCTCTCTCTCCTTTTTCTTTTAATTTTTCTCTTTTTTCAGTTACCTCCGTTTGGGCCACCCGTACAGAATCCTTCAGAATGGAATGGTCTTTGAGACAATTTATGTGTCTCTAAACATGACACTTTACACCTCTGTTTCTCCGTGGTGACAATATATCAGCCCAAGAACAATCAGACTAGAATTAGCCAGTAGTTTTCGCCGAGATAAGACACTGACTTAGAAACGATAGTAAGTGCCCCACCCCTTTTCGAAGAATTTTTTTTTTATATGTTAAACCATTTCTCACTTCCATCGCCAAAAGATTTTGGAACCAAACAATAAGACCGTTATGATAGATGAACGTATAACGGAATAACAGAATGCATTCCATGAAGCAATATTTAGGAAAAGCCGTGTTGTTAAACATTTCTTGTTAGTTTGATCATCATTAACCTTAGTCAACGGTTGTAGCCTTAATGTCAGGCGAAAGACGATGACTAGATGAAATGTTCTCAGCCCAACCAGGTAGTCTTTTCCATCAAATTCTCTTCTTTCGTCTGATTTTGATAAGTGGTTTTGGCGGAAAAATTATATGTATATGCAATATGAAATATTACTGGCCCTGATCTGGTGGCTCGGTTTCAGTCACTTTCCCACCGCCGTAAAGTTGCTTCTGTGTCTATTACCCTCCCCAACAGACAATGATTTGTACATATGGGGACTAGTTAGGACTTTCACAGAGACCAAGAGGTATTATGGTGGATGTAGTAAGAAAGGTAAGTAAGAATCCGTTCTTTTGGCGTTAGGAATATTGTTTGTATGTCTGAGTCAGTGTTTGTGGCTAGCTAAGTTTAAAGTTGAGACAGATGAAGACCGTACTTTTCTCCATTCTCCATTTTTGGCCTTGTGCCACATTTTCTGTATTTAAACCGGAAATAAATATCAGTCTTCACTTCCGGTTCCATCCTTTCCAGCCAACTTTAATCAGCAAAAATGCAATGTCATTCACCCTCTACTGCCTTCCTGATTACTCTTTTTCTCTTTCCGCTCATTATTAATGTTTCTGTTCCTCATTCTTCCATATTATGCAATCCCTTGTGCCTTAGTTGCTTCACTGCCTTGCATGGGTGATACCGATTTTTAAAAAAATGCCCGTTTTGGAATCTCGGGCAAGGCCATATCTATAACAGGCCAGAAAATCACACTTTTTGTAGCAGCCACTGGGGGCAAGTTTTCTCAGTCACCAGATATTTTTTAGCTGGTAACACTTGACTTTCTATTCCTCCAACACGTAGCAAATTCATTCAGAAAGGAAACTCTCACCCGTCAAATTTATTTCAGTTGAGGTCCTGTATTTTATCAGAAATTACATTTGGATCATAATAAGAAAATTCAGATCATCTACCTTCGAAACTTTTGATGTCATATCCACTAGTGTTTTCATGAGTTGTGTAAGTGTTTTTGCGAGTAGTGTAAGTGTTTTTGAGTAGTGTAAAGAGTTTTGTGACTAGTGTAAGTGTTTTTGTGAGTAGTGTAAAGAGTTTTTGTAAGTAGTGTAAGTGTTTTTGTGAGTAGTGTAAAGAGTTTTTTTTTAAGTAGTGTAAGTGTTTTTGTGAGTAGAGTAAAGTACTATTTAAGTGTAACGTCAATTGACATCACCAGTTGCCTTGATCTATCCACTTCCCTTCTCCACATCCTTTCACTTTTCAATCCTATCTGATCTCGCTCCAAATCTTCTGTAACCCCCTTGCCTTGATCGATCCACTATCTTTCTCCACATCTTTTCCTCTACCACTCCTATCTGCTCTTCCTCCAAACCTTCTGTAACCCCTTGCGTGTTAGTGGCCTCCAGCCTTGCTTGGGGTTATAAGCTTCTTTTAGTGGCATTAACCTTTATAACCGGACCCATGTCTACCTTTTTGCCTTCTACCGCAAACCGGAACGATGTCCCCCATTATGATGTAAACTGGGCCCATTCTATCCTTTTTAACCGAGTGTAACTGGACCAATGTCCACTTCTTTTCCCGACAACGATCACAAGTTCCACGGCTGTGTGGGCACCACATGTACAAAGACCGTATCACCAGTAGTGCGTCTTGGGCAAACTAGACCGATGGTGCCCAACCCTCTTCAAGGTGATTTGAATTCAGTATTCCTTTTCCTAGACTGGTTGCCAGTCAAGGCTGTCCTACTATTCGCTTATTAGACATTGAACTGTGTCACATTCTCTAACATTCAGTAACTGCTTGTTTCTTAGTGGCTTTATTACCTTGTCTGGGGTGAAATAATTTTAAAAAAATCTATTTTAATTGTTTCCGCTGCTGAAAGTCGTCAAGTTATGTATTTTTTGTATCTTGGTAAGGTTCTTTGTGATTTTATAGCGCCATTCTATAAATCTGATGAAGTATTGTTTTATTTAAGGCCTAGAAAATTCATTTGCTTGGATCCAATCTTGCTAATTGATTTGAAAAAAACGTTTGTATGTAGTTGACATATTTCTGAACGAACTGGATGCTAAGCATGACATCCACATGAGCGCCGAAATAGGACGTATTTATTTCTGTACATGACTCGAGTTCTTAGGTTAATATATATATATATATATATATATATATATATATATATATATATATATATATAAGATTTAAGAAACAGCAGCTATTTTTATATATAGTGGTCAATTTTAAAAAAATTGAAATAATATTAAAACTAAAGGGTTAATGATATTACATGAAAATATTACTTAACTTTTAAATATCAATTTTATCCCGACATTGATGTTTCTTGGTAACATTTTCAGTCTTCAGGGGTTGTAGATTTATTTCCATTTTTTTCACTTCTTTCACTTTATTCCACGTCTTTTTCAATCCGCTTTTTTACTCCGTTTTGTACACGTGCGTATTTGACGTTCTTTTACACTGGCCCGTCCATGAAATTTTGCTTTTGTTTACGTTTTTCATTTTTTCAGCTGTAGATTTTTCTTCCAGTTGTAAATTTTTTCTTCGAAACTAAATTAAAATATTTTTTGTTTATATAGAAGTTGTTATTTTATGTTATATTATTAATTAAATTGAAATATTTGTTAATTATTAATTAAATTAATATTTTAGATAATATTTTAACTAATATTTTAATTGATTTATTATTTCATATTATTATTAAACTATTTTCTTATGATATATACGAAGAATGAATTGAAATTATAGTCTTTAATGATGATAGTCTATAAAGAAAGAACTTATCACATGATCGGTAAAAAATGGCTTTCCGCTGTATCATGGCACCAAAAATCCCACCAGAATATTATATTATGGCGCCAAAAATTCTACCAGAGTATTATATTATGGCGCCAAAAATCCTACCAGAATATTATATTATGGCGCCAAAAATCCTACCAGAATATTATATTATGGCGTCAAAAATCCTGCCAGAATATTATATTATGGCGCCAAAAATCCTGCTAGAATATTATATTATGGCGCACACAATCCCACCAGAATATGAAGCGCTACCCTATCAATAATTCTGAATTTGCGAGAAATTAATGTAATATGTACATCTGAAACAAAACGTAAAACTTTTTGTACAGTAATATACAAACGGCAAGAAATTAAGCGATTTGGGTATTTTTACGTCTTATCAACCCTTTGTGAGTTATTTAATGCTTTTGATGATTTTTGATTGCAAGAATTTTTTTTTGTGAGTGAACATTGGATTTAATATTTTTTGAGAATGACAATTTTTTACCCAGGAACAAATTCTACTATTTAACCAACAGATGGGGGAAAACAGATTGATTCATACAGTCACCAAGGGTATTTGCACGTAAGTGAATGTAACGAATTGCAATTCGAACTCGTCTCTCCGAATTCTCATTTCGACCCGCTATGCATGACATCATCCACAGACAGCAAGTAAAATGGACTGCTTTGAAATGCGTCCTGTGGAAGACGATAAACTGCATCCAACAGCAAGGTCTCTGGTCTGGTTTTCAGGAGAGTGGAACAACCTCTTAACTGCTGGTGTTCCGAGGTCCATTCTGACCCGGTGTGTTAGCACCTGTTAGGGTCCCAGCTATAGGTAAATAGTTGACCCCCCAAACTGTAGTCAATATATTATGAAAGTGTAAAAAGAGGTTTTAATACCTGCAATACATTTTCGTAAAAAGGTTATTACAAGCAATGAATTTCTGAAGAAAAATTTATTACCAGTAATACATTTTTGGAAGAAAAAATATTAGCAGCAATAAAAATCTTGTTTATTTAAACCTATAAAGGTTGATATACCGTAAAACAAACCAAATCAAACCTGCTTCGAAATAG
>OZ038485.1:37856560-37876560 GCA_964036315.1 Acanthosepion esculentum | reverse complement strand
AATTTCATTTAGCAAGGTCGATTTTACTCCTCTGTGGCGAAATTGTTAAAAACATATCAGGCTATATGACGGTTCCATTAAAGATGGCTCAAAAGTTACTGCGATTTAATCATCACTAATGAAGCCAAGGAAATAGCCATTGAACTAAAAATTGATGATAGGATTTCAAAATTCCCAAAACAATAAGTATTCATCACAGATAAAGGCCAAAAAGCAAATCTTCTAAACAACCCTCAATACGGATTACTTAACCGAACAAAAATAATATCGGTAAAATCAGCAAAAATATCCTTGAAAGATCATGAAAGAACATAAAAGATGCTCCAGGAATTAACCAGTGGCATAAAACAGCAAAAGCTATAGAATAGTTTACTAATATAAAAAAGGAAGAATGAATTTACATTCATCCAATTCTATATTTGTGACTTTGACCCGCCCATCACCGAGAATCTGCTAATGTCTGCTATAAATTTAGATCTATTAACGAACGCGAAATAAAAAAAAACATAAAGCAAACACAAAGACCTATATTATTCCATAATGGTTATATGTGGACCAAAAGAAGTAACCCAGACTTTAATATTGCTATTGGAGCATATGATTCGTGTGAAATAGTTGGAATCTTGTTATTGTGACGGCTAACATTTATTTTCGGTATTAAGGACGCCGGATGATGGTGTAATCTCCTCCCTAAAACAAGTTCAAGAAATTTAGACCGATTGAGAAAGGAAATGATAACATATGACCTTGGACTTGAATAATTGTTATTATAAATTATATACAAAAGATCTATATAACAATAGATACACCAGTAAAGTATCAAACCACCATTATAAAAAAAACTAGATAATTTACATAAGTCCAAGTTAGATTATCTACAAACTCCAGCTATAAGAAAATATTTGATAATAAATTAAATATATAAAAGCTTTAGAACTAAGCAAGCATAAAGTAAATTTAGAGTATTTAGAAAAAAACAAAGAAAGTAAAAATAAACAGAAACACCGTAGACATAACATTATATGATTAATCCACTTTCTAATCATAATGTTCAAACGAATATCGGAAAAATTTTCCTAAATTTAATTCATAAGCACTTTAATCATTCACCAACATTAAAAAATATTTTAAACAAAAATAATGTTAAGATCAGCTATAGCTGCGTTAGTAACATCAATAAATCTATATCCGAACATAACAGCATTATATTAAACAAATATATTTCCAACAAAGACAACGTTAATTTTTTAAAAAATAAATGCAACTGCAGATAAAAAATGATCTGTCCTTTAACGGTCATTGTAAGACTGATAATATTGTATAACGAGCTAGCATACATACCGGTAACGATGTTAAATTTTGTTTTGATTCCATTGAAAATCCTTGGAAATTTCGTTTCTACCATCATCGAATGACTTTAGGCAATATAAAACACACAAACAGCACTACCCTCTCTAAATATTTCTGGCAATTAAAGAATTATAAAAATACACCTATCATCTGGGATATTATAGCAAGAGCCAAATATTACAACGGGAAAGGAAATAGATGTAATTTAAGTCTTGCTGAAAAATTATCTTAAAACACTTAAATAACCCTAGCTTATTAAACAAGAGAAATTAATCGATGGTTACATGATGTAAAAAATAAATATGTACTTAAATACGTTGATCCAGATTAATTTTTAATACATATTATGGCTTGTTGTTTTTGTTTTTTTTTGGTTAAAGAACAAGTATTCTGCCTTTATGCTTAATAATAAAAAATAAAACTCAATATTAACAATAGTAGACGGAAGAATCTAACATAGAATCTTTAGAGGGAGGACACCACAACAATAACCATAGATATGTCAGTAAATAATCTTGCCACCATCATAAAATTCAAGATAATTTATATAAATTAATTCAATTTAGATTATCTACCAACTCCATAAGGTAAAAAGTAACATCGATAAATCTATATCCGCAAATATTATTATATTAAATAAATGTATTTCTAATAAAGACAACATTATTTATTTAAATAAATGAAACTGCCAAAAAAATAAGATCCCTCCCTTAAACAGTCAATGTATGACGAATAATATTGTATACCGAGCTAGCATACATTCCGGTAACGATATCAAATTTTATTTTAGTTCCACTGAAAATAAAAAATGTCGTTTCTACTATCATCGAATGATTTGGGCAATATCAAATATGAAAACAGCACTGCTCTTTCTAAATATTTCTAACAATGAAAGGATGGTGGTAATGCATCTTTTATCACGTGGGATGTTGTAGCAAGAGCCAAATCTTACAATGGGAAAGTCAATAGATGTAATTTATGTTTTGTCGAAAAATGAATTAGATTAAAATCGCTTAAATAGCACTAGCTTATTAAACAAGAGAAATGAGTAGATGGTTGCATGTAGGCATAAAAATCGATATCTGCTCAAATACGTTGATCAAGATTAATTTTTAATGTAAATTATGTTTTTGTTTTTTTATAAAAGAACAAGTAATCTCCTTTTCTGCTAAATATAAAAGATATTAACCACAACTCTATTTTTTACACACACACACACACACACACACACACACGCACACACACACACACATATATATATATATATATATATATATATATATATATATATATATATATATATATATATATATATCGTTTATTTTAAATACCAAATATATATTTTAAAATTTAAAAAAACTGTATACCGAGTATAATATATAACTTCGCCAACATTGCGATAAACATATATTTTTTTATTAAAACTTAAATTATGTAACGGTCAATCTATACTTAGCACCTGAGGATTGTATTATGCTGGAAACTCCGAGTCGTACTATCGGTGAGGGATAATATATATATATTTATTAATATATATTTAATAGCTCTGTTTTATTACATCGAGCACTGTTTTATCGGCACCAGCACTATATATATATATATATATATATATATATATATATATATATATATATATATATATATATATATATATGTGTGTGTGTGTGTGTGTGTGTGTGTGTGTGTGTTTATCTAAAAATAAATACGCTTAAATTCTCCTTCATCCCTGCCGTGCGTCAACGGCTTAGTGGTAGAATCCCCGACTGACACTTATTCAGTTGGGTTTAGATCCTAGCTAGAGGCAAACAGACGTCTAGCCACACTGATGAGCTGTGATACAGCGAAACAGTCTGTCTGTGGATGACAATATATATATATATTTATTTATTATAATTTTATCAGATAGACAAAACCATTTTACTCACAACAAAGATGCAACTTGGTTTCAGTGCATTTTAACTGCACATCTACGGGTGAGGGTCGGAAATGGTTAATTATCGCTCTACTACCTGTATCGAGCTCTTTTTTGAATGAATGCTGCGAACGTTAGAATTTATATATTTTATATATTACTTTCGTTCTCATCGCATCGGGTATATATATATATATATATATATGTGTGTGTGTGTGTGTGTGTGTGTGTGTGTGTGTGTGTGTGTGTGTATGTATGTATAATGTTCCAGCTTGAAACGGACGGTGTGCCGCAGGTTTTATCTTTAGAGTTCATTCTAATATTTACACACGCTCTATACTGGCTATACTGCAGATATTTCAGCTTTGAATAAAAGAATACTGTGTTGAACAAAGGAACACCAAGGAATACCTATCCTGTGTTGGATTTCCTTATTTCCTTTACTAAAATCCATGTAATTGATCCATACACCGGTAGTTGAAGTATTAGAATTTATCACTTTTACAAGTGGCGGGAACTAAAATGAAACGACAACAATGAAAACGAAATTCAGGATTTAAGAATAAAAATGTCATTTTATATAATATATATATATATATAGTATATAATTATATATATAGTACATATAGTATATAGTTATATATATAGCTTATATAGAATATAGTTATATATATACAGTATATTGTTATATATAGTATATAAAATATAAAGTTATATATATAGTATATATAGTATATAGTGATATATATATAGTGTACAGTTAGATATTTTAATTTATATAGTGTATAGTTATATATATAGTGTATAGTTATATATAGATAGTATATAGTTATATATATATAGTTTATATAGTATATAGTCATATATATAGTATATACAGTATATATATATATATATATATATATATATATATATATATATATATATAGTATTTAGTTATATAGTATATTGTTATGCATATATATAGTATATAGTTATGATACGTAAAATACGATAAAATAAAAGAACGCTCTAATGCTTTATTCCGATTTCCTGCAAATTAATTCTCGTGCCGAAATTATTGTTTTCTTTTCCCATTAGATGAGGAATTGTACTGATATTTTCGGCCGTTAGACCCTCCTGGTTTCTTTAGCTCTCTTTCCAGCATCCAGCAGATGCAAAAGTTCAAATATCTCGAAAGCGTTTTAACAGAGAATCGAAAAATCCGGCACCGAGATCCGAACACGCATTGGACGAGCGAAAGATACACTCCAAATGCTAAATGAGCAAAGTACGGAGAGACGGGAAAAAATTCATTGGAAACAAAGAAAAGAATGCTGGATTGTCATGTGTCATTCGTCCTCTTACATGCCAGTGAATGCTGGGCAATCTCCCAGCGGACGAGGTGAAAACAGGAGGCAACAGAGATGTGCTTCTACAGAAGCATACTGAAAATTCTATGGACGAAGTAAGAAAGAAAGAAGTCTTTAAAAAAATGGTAACAGAAATAATACTTACAGTCAAAATCAGGAAAAAAAACAGTACCTGACGAGTTTGTGTGAAGGAATGGCGAAACGGGTGCGCGGACCTGAGCAAAGGTAGAAACTACTAAGAGGCACACAAGATAGAAAGCTGTGGAGAGCCATGACTTCCTATGCCCCGAAGGAACGCAGCACATAGAAGAAGAACCTTATAGGAATGTCGAACCGAACTCTTTAATCAATCAACTTAGGTAGATGCCAGGGGAAATAACTCGTAACAATTATCTATTCTTAGTTAAATAATCTTGTCATATTGACTCTTCTACTAAATTATAGTAAAATTTTCACTACCATCACAGACATTGTACTGATTTATTTGTTTTTTTTTACGGTTTATCAACCCTGTTCAGGTTATTTGAAGCCAGAAATTAATTTTAGATTGTAAGAATTTTATTTTATTTTTTTTAGATAATAATGATTTTATTATACAAGTCTTAAAAATTAACCCAAGATGAGGTGGACTCATAACTTTCCGAATGGTATTTGAGAGTAAGTGAATATTACGAACCCAACTGGAATTAGAACTCGGCTCTTCGACTAACAATATCGAGCCATTATTCTTTACACCACCCGCACATTCAAGCTTACAACACCATGTATTCCCATGCGATCACCCATCTAGGTACTCACTAAGCTCGACCTTGCTTAACTTCGGTGATCGTACAGAAATCGGTGTTTCAACGTAACGTGGACGTCAGAAGATCATGAGGAAAGAAGCCTGCAACCTTTGACACTCACAGAACATATTGGACGCAAGATAGAGGCGGAGAGAAATTGCGAGTCGCTTACCTAACGATCTGGTGTAAATGATAACAGAACAGGTAGTGGGAATGGTAAGAAGACAGTCATTGCTAAGAACTACAAAGGATGGAACGCTGTGGAGAGCCGTAATCTCCCACGTCTTGAAAGGACATACCTCATAGAAGATGAAGCTTTGTGTTGTTTGATGCTAAGATTACACAGATGGAGAGAGTTATGTTTGCATTGATATTTTAATTTATAGCTTTAGTTGGTTTCAATGGCGTACAGGAACCGGTGTTTCAACGTGACGTTGCCGTTAGCAGATAATGAAGAATGAAGCCTGGAAAATTTGACATTCACAGGACATATTAGACGTAAGATAGGGGCAGAGTGAAATTGCGAGTCCGCTACCTAACGATCGTGTGTAAATGGATAACAGACCAGGGAATAAGACAACCATTGCTAAGAGCTACAAAGGATGGAAAGTTGTGGAGGGCCGTGATCGCTCACGTCCTGAAAGGACATACCTCATAGAAGCTATAGCTTTGTTGACGCTGTCTTTTGAGAGATTATGGTGTTGTGTTTTACTCTTTGTTTTATCTTTATTCATCCAATCAACTTCTATTTTTTAAAGTGCGGTTCACCCTGTACAAGGCCCGCAGGTCTCTCGTGGTAGACGGCTGCAGAGTAAGAAGCGGTCCACGTAGATAGGTGGGGAATATAACGGTTAACCCTAGACTTAAACAGGTTGTAGTGATCGCGGAAAAAAAAATCCTCTTGGGAGTCTGTTCCACTTCGTTCGCAGGAAGAAGCTGTTCGAGTCAAACTTATTTCTTACCAATGAAATACGGAGGGAATGTGAGTAGAATGGCGGGTTTTAACCGTGAAGGCCAGAACTGGCGGACCAAGGAATGCACTTCGTCTGAGCACTTTCCAGCGGTAGAGAGCTTGCCACATTCCGTCTTTGAGAGAAGGATTGTAGGGCGGAAAATAATTTGTCTTCCAACAAAGACTCGGAGACGCTTTTGGACTCCACAGAGACCGCAAATTGAGGACTAGACAGATCCTCACTATTTACATTATTCGGAATATCGTCCTCATCTTTGTCGCCATATTTATTACAACGTTTCAGCCGTTGTATGCTCCGGCTTTCTTCAGGTGGTTGGAATGTCGAACTGAACCCTTCATTTCGCTCACTGGGCTAGGCTGGTCTAGTTCCACGTGCCATGTTTAATGGATGTCACTTATTAATTATCTCCTGTTAATTCCCCTCTGCAAGTTCTCCACTGCCTTATCCGGGTATTGAACTCACACTCTACGTCCTGTCACTGGATCTAACCAACGCCTTTATCCACTGTGCCATGCGTCCTCGAGATCCTAGACAGATCCTTCGCAAATATGACTACAGTACTCCATTTTAAGCCAGATCTAGCACTTGTAAAGGTTCAATAGTAATGTCACTAAGTTGTGGAACATCTTGATAAAAAAAAATATGGTGAAGATGTCGGGGACCTATAATTTTAATTTTTGCTATTATTTTTCAAACGAGTCGTCTCCGATCATCCAAGTAATTTTTTCCATGTGACAATTTCCCCAAACCAATTGGCTAATTTTATTTATTTATTTATTTATTTATTTATTTTGCATTGGGTGATATCCACTTTGTGGTTTGCATTTAAGTTTTCTTCAAGCACCCTTCAGTTTTTTGGCGGACAGTCTCATGAATTCTTTTGACAAAGATTAAATTTACACACAGCTGGACTCCCCTGTGGAAGTCAGCGGGAGACTTGTTAAAAACTCGGCAAGATTTTCATGAGTGGGTGTTTGTGCGTATGTGCGACATAACATCGCCGATGTGTGCATCAGTGTGCATCAGTATATGTATGTATTTCTCTAGTTTGCTTTTCTGAAAGTCGTAGGGGGAAAACAGCGTTTGATTCCGTGCGCTTTACCGCTCAGCTACAGAAAGCCTCACAGTCCAGCAAAGCTCAATTTTTTCCTTTTAAGGAAAGCTCCTTTCCTCATTCAGAGATTTTTTTTTCGAAAGCCCATATCTGGCCAGATTGCTATCCGAAAAGTAAACAAAGCAATTCGGCAAGATTTGATAGATATTTTTTTATTACTTCAAGCATTATTATTAGTGGATACTCGTAGTTGAAATTGACGCCCTATTTTTATATTTTTTCAAACACTGCGTATTACGTCTATCGGCCTACGCATTCGAGAAATCCTAATAAAGAAAATATCTGAATGAAAAAGTGTGCTTTCCTTAAAACGAAAAATTGAGCTTTGTTGGACCGTGAGGCTTTCTGCATCCGAGCGGTTAAAGCACGCTGGGACGCAGATTCGGTCCCCGCTTGAGAACAAAGCAGAGGCGTCTATTTCAAATACGAGTATCCACTGGAATAACGTTTGAATTAATTTCTATAGATATTTATGAGCGGGTCGTGTAACGAGAAATCGAGGAGCAGAATTCGAATTACAGTTCGTTAGATTCGCTTATGCGCAAATTCGCTCTGTAAAAGTATGAATCCAACTCTCTTCTCCGAGCTATGGTTTCAATAGTGGGACAAATTGGGCTTTTAAACCTTGGTTGGCAGCCAGTGTATGAGAAGGACAACTGAATACGCAGCCTATTCAGTGTTTCCCAAGAGTGTGGATGCTTCTGCACAATCTTTCTCCACTATAATCAAATCTTATTTCAGTAGTTCAGTTCTAGGAGCTGAAATATTTTACTCTCATCCGTCGAAGCCGGAGTAGAGTTTATGGAATACCTGTTCGATATTTCTTATGGAAAGAATCATATGTCAGTGTTTATACGTATCTTTTTTCTTATTGTTCAACGCAGATAAAAGTTACTTCATGAAAATATATTTATTGATGATAAAAAATCTTTTTTTGTTAAGCGGTACAAAGAACAGGAAGTTGTGGAGAGCCATCCTAACCTACGTTCTAAGGGGACACAGCACTTGAAGAAGAAGAAGAATTTAGTGATCAGGTGCTGTAAGCTTGGATGTGCGGGTGTTGTGAAGGAATTAGAAATCAGAAAGCCTAGGTCAAATTTCACTCCGAGGATCCCAATGATTTTCTAAGCGTAGCTTAGATGTGGCACAAGGTCGAAAGTATGGAGCACCCAGTGAAGATCAAACTCACTATTCAGTCGTAACTGTTTTAGCGAGATAACTTTGCTAACCATTACAACACGGCGAGGTTCCCAAATCATACAGAGTAATGTGTGTTAATCAGTGATCATTTTATGCCAAGACTACATTTTTTTTGTTTTTATTATAGAAGGAATCTTTTCTTCAAAGAAAAAAAAACAAAATCGACTTTTCCCCATTTCTAAGATAGATGTTTATACGCATGTTTTTTTTTGTTTGAAAAATGTCTACTGTAACTTAATGAAAATTACTTTGAATTTTTAGTAGTGCCGTCTTTTGGTGTACTGTACCTCGTGCGGACCACTGTTCGAAAAAGTTTGCCCATACTATTCGCCCTTCCATGGAATACTGCTGCCATATATGGTTTGAAGCCCCCGCTGTTCGCCTTAAGGTCCTCGACAAGATCCAGAGACGGATATGCAAAATGATTGGTCCTGATCTGGCATCTCGTCTACAGTCGCTCTCTGACAGATGTGCCGTCGCCTCCCTCTGTCTTTTCTGATGTCACGGTACGACGAGCTACTGTCGCTAGTTCCCAGACTGCATGAATTTAAGCGTGCTAATAGACTGTCATCAGGCTCCTACCCTTTCACTGTCGCAACTGTTAAATGTGGCCGTCTCTTCTACTCCAGTAGCTTCATGTCTCGCACCGCCCGTCTGTGGAATTCACTTCCTATTATTTGTTTCCCTGATAGCTATAATCTCCAACTATTCAAATGTAATGTCAATCGACATCTCCAGATGCCCTGACCTATTCCCGGTCCTCTTCATCCTTTCCTCCATCACGCCTCTTTACTCTCGCTCCCACTCTGTAACCCCTAGCGTGCTAGTGGCATCCCGCCTTGCTTGGGGTGAAATGCTTAAAAAATACCTGGAATAGAATATACGGTAAAATCTTGTTAGTTCAGCAGTAAAACGGTGAGACCTAGGTGACAATCTCGTAGAACGGCTAAAGTCAGGCATCCGAGGCAGCAATGGGAGAAAAGCCCATTAGAACAATCGCCATGAAATGTCAGAGGAAAGCCACGTGACGTAGGTAAGAAAGTAACTGAAGTCGAGGCGCCGGGTCAGGTTCGATTACACTACAGGTCCTTCTTTGGATTTTGTCAAGTATCTCAAGATATATAGACGGAGCACCAGACCAGATATGGTGGCAATATTCAATGTACGAACGAATGGTAGATTTATAGATGAGCAATATGGATTCTGACGAGAAAGATTGTCTGACACGAAACTGTGAAGCAATTTTGCGAGCAGCAGAACTAGCCATTGATTGAATTTAAAGACTGAAGGGAAAGAGAGGTTAGAAAGGCGAGACATTCTGTTTGGAGAGCAAACGACGGATAAACGAGAGGGTGTAATAGAATAAAATCTTTCGATCCTATAATCTTTTTTCGATTATGAAATTTTTGATCATGTATTTTGTATATTATTAAGATTATGTATTTTGTAAGTCACATGTACTTTCAGGACATAAGCGATTATGACTCTCCACAAATTCCTTTCTCTGATTATCTTTGAATTGCTATGGTTTCTTGAGAAAGATAGTGAACTGGTTTGTTTTCTCCGTGGTTTTGTATTAATAGATGCTGTTCTCCAATACTCGATGGTACCTAAAACCAGGAAGCCCGAAGTATTCAGCTATTTAACCCCATAGCTTGAGTGTGGGACAAGTAATGTATTCATGCCTCTCCCAAGGATGAAGTGGTTTGTTTTCTCCGTGAGTTTGTATTAATAGATGCTCTTATCCAATACTCGATGGTACCTAAAACCAGGAAGCCCGAAGTATTCTGCTATTTAACCCCATAGCTTGAGTGTGGGATAAGTAATGTATTCATGCCTCTCCCAAGGGCATTAGTGCGAATATTAACGCATAGACTAGGACGGAATTTGAACTCAACTAAGCAATTTCATTTTTATTATTTGTTTTTATAACTCTTAGATAAAACACAGGCAATGGAGATTGGAAAGGATAAGGGAAAGAGATGAGAAGATACAGACAAAGAATAAGAGTAAAAAAAAAATGCAATAATGGAAAATCTTACTTTACAACCTCTTATGAAGAAAATATAAATCATTATCCTCCGACAAAAAAAAAATTGTTGAAACTTGTGCTTCACGAGATTGTTGTAATGGCTTCGGAGACACGCAGCGTTGAGTGGGTGGTCAGAAAAAATTCGGCCGTAGAAAGGAGACACGCCCAGTCTCAGTTCTACGACGTGAACAATCCCCCCGACTCCTTTAATAACCGTTTAAATGCTTCTGTCTTGCTTTCTTTTTATTTTAGGAGTGTTAACACGTGCACAGCTATGTGCTAAGTTGCAGCATAATCAAAACTTCACTGGGGTGCATAGACTTACACGCCTTCTACATAAAACTGCACTAAACGTTGCATCTTTGTAAATATTAGGGTGTATCAAAAGTATGTTCGTTTTCAACAGACTTTTCCACTAAATCTTATTTCATGCATACACCTAAGGATTATGATTTCATTGTTATTATTAATATTAATATTATTATTATTTCCTTTGATTTCTGCTTTATACTAATTTCCTTCCCGGCCCCTGGCAAAGACATAAGATCTGAAATGATATCATGACGTTTTGCACTAAGCATTTCAGTAAAAAAAAAAAACAAGTTGACAACCTGAGATCACACACATTTTACATAGATAAAATCCTTCGTACTGTGCTTCTGAGTACAAATTTTGCATTTCTTTAAGGGATTTAATCCCTTTAACGAGACGATCGGAACCTTTTCCAAACAAACCGAGGGCTCCAACTACAACTGAAATTGTTGATGTCTTCATGTGCCCCACTTTTTAGATTTCCATTTCAAGATCCTTGTATTTTGATAGGTTTTTGAAGATCTCCAAAGATACATTACAATCTGCAAGGGCTGCCATGTCAATAAGGAGACACATTCTCTTTTTGTGGTCTTTGATTTCTATGTCTGGGTGATTAGCTTTGATTGTTCTGTCTGTGTGTAATTGTAATTGTTTTTGTGTTATGTTTCCTGCTTTGTATCCTGTAGAGCCGGATGAAAACCATGGTCCCCAGGCCCTATAGAAGAATTGTCATTTAATAGACAGCACTTTTCTTAGTATATTAGATGTTCCTAGTAGGGCGATCTTCTGG
This sequence comes from Acanthosepion esculentum, assembly GCA_964036315.1. Taxonomy (NCBI): domain Eukaryota; kingdom Metazoa; phylum Mollusca; class Cephalopoda; order Sepiida; family Sepiidae; genus Acanthosepion; species Acanthosepion esculentum. Next base: position 37,864,739 of record OZ038485.1, on the reverse strand, counting down.
GCAACTTGTATCTTGATGTTACCTGGGACGATGTTAGTAAAATTGTCCATTCCTTTTCTTACGTGGCCCAGAGCTCTGATTAGTATTGGTACAGTCTCACTCATACTTTCTTTTTCTTTCTTTTTTTTTAAGCATTTCACCCCAAGCAAGGCGGGAAGCCACTAGTACGCAGGGGGTTACAGAAGATTTGGAGTGAGAGCAGATAGGAGTGATAGAGGAAAGGATGAGGAGAAGGATAGTGGATAGATCAAGGCAACTGGAGATGTCGATCGACATTACATTTGAATAGTTGGAGATTACAGCTATCAAGGAAACAGTAATAGGGAAGGGAGTTCCACAGGCGAGAGGTGCGACATATGAAGCTATTGTAGTAGAAGAGACGGTACATTTAACAGTTTCAACAGTGAAAGGCTGGGAGCGGGGTGCCAGCCTCGTAGGACGCCTGAATTCATGACGTCTGGCAACCAGCGCAAGCAGCTCATCGGAGCAATTACTATGAACGTATTTATAAAAAAGACAGAGAGAGGCGACGGCGCGTCTGTGAGAGGGCGATTGCAGACGAGATGCCAGATCAGGGCCAATTACGTTGCATATCAGTCTCTGGATCTTATCAAGAACCTCGAGGCAAACGGAAGGGTCCCCAGACCATATATAGCAGCAATACTCCATGCAAGGGCGAATGGTTGATTTGTAGATTTGAAGGATCGATTCCGTGGAGAAAAATTTCCTGGCGCGGCACAGGGAACCAACTTTCCTTGCGATGGACGAAGAAATTGACTCAATGTATTTGTTCCATCTCAGGTCAGCAGTCAACGTGAGACCGAGCAGCCGCAGAAAGGTGCTCTCGAGTTGAGCGTCAGACATTTTAATGGGGACAGGGAATGATCTCTGTGGTGATTAATAGAGAGCAGTTTTGTTTTTGAGGCGTTAAAGTTAACCAGCTAATTCCTGCCCCAGTTTACAACCGATTGGAGGTCCTTTTCGAGACGAACGGCCAGGTTAGTTTTGTCAGCGACACTAGATTTGTTTTTGAGGCAGGAGTAAATTGTAGTGTCGTCCGCGTAGATGCCTACTTGGGAATCTATGGCGCCAGGAAGATCGTTGAAGATAAGGAAGAGCGTAGGGCCTATGATGGAGCCTTGAGGAACACCTGCGTTCGTGGGATAGGAGCTGGAGGAGATTCCGTTAAGAATGACCTTCAATTCACGGTTTGACAGGAATTATTGTATTAGGTCAAAAAATCGACCTGTAATACCATAATCCTGGAGATTGCGAAGAAGGCCGGTATGCCAAACCCTATCAAACGCTTTGGAGATGTCTAGGGCCACGGAACGAGCTTCTCCGTTATTTTGAAGAGCTTGGTAGACAATTTCAGTGATGGTCGTAAGCCCATCAGCTGTAGATCGGGCAAAGCGGAAACCATATTGCTTGTCTGAGAGCAGATCATGGGATGTAAGGTGGTTAATCACTTCGGCGTTGATTAGGGCTACGAAGACTTTCCCGAAGAGGGGTAGGAGACTGATAGGACGGTAATTAGAAGGGCCAGAGTGGTCGCCAGAGTTCTTAAAGACAGGAACAATCGATGAGGACTTCCAGCAGTCTGGAAAACAAGATTACTTGAGGAAGTAGTTATATAATTTGGAGAGGGCGGGCGCCAGTTCAGGCGCGCATTTCTTTAAGACAATGGCTGGTATCCCATCTCCACCACTAGCCTTGTGGGGGTCTAAATTAGAGATAATGCTCAATACCAATGACGGTGTTATGTGCAACCCACTCAATAGGGCCTCAGTTCTAAAAGGAAAATCGGCTATGGGTTCACCGAAAGAGTCGAGCGTTGAATTGAATGAAACTTTCCGAGCAAAGCATTCAGCCTTGTCGGTAGAGGAGGTCAGGACCTCAAACTGGTTGAACAAAGCAGGTATAGAGCGTTTGCTATTGTTAAGTACGCTCTTGCAGAGACGCCAATAATCCTCGGAGCCGAATTTGCGAGATGCAATACGTTCCTTCATTCGAGCAGCAAATACTGACTTAGCTTCGTTGAGGACACGCTTACACTCGTTACGGGCAGAGGCAAAGAGACGTCTATTGCAGTCTGACATGTCGCTACGAAATAGGTGGAAGAAGTGGTTCCTATGGGCAATGGCGGCAGAGCAAGCAGCGGAGAACCAAGGGGAGCAGCGCGATTTGACCTTAATTTTCCTTGAGGGGATGAAGCGTCGATTCCAGCTTTAACCCAGGAGGAGACCTCAGAAGCACATTCTTGATTGGAGAGCGTAAAGACAAGGTACATCGCGGAGGAAATCACGGAACGAGTCCCAGTCATCTCGTTGATAGGAGAACGAGGTTCTGGTGGTAGGAGGTTCTTTTCAGGGGGTGGAATTGAAGAAAATGTTGACAGACACTACCAAAGAGGGCAGAGCTGCGTGGCGCTACAAGACTCGGGGATGGAGGTAAAACACAGATCGAGAAGAGAGGCCTTGCTGTCCCGGTTGTAAGCAAAACGTGTGGGGAAGTCAACTATCTGCGTGAGGGATTGAGAAACTGAAAAATTAAGTGTTTGAATACCTGCAAGGTCAGTAGTAGCATTCTTAAGCCACTTGGCATGATGGGCGTTAAAATTACCAAACACTAATATGTGACCAAACGGATGGAGAGAGAGAGAGAGAGAGAGAGAGAGAGAGAGAGAGAGAGAGCCTTGTCTATGCTGTCAGAAATGCTATCGAGTATTCCACAGTCTTGAGAGGATGGAGAGCGATAAAGGAAAAAGAGATAGCTTACAGCATTGAGAAGAGATAGCCGCAGACACATGTATGAACGGTCTGGCGATTCGAGAGAAAACTCTCTAGCCAGAGGGAGATGATCCTTGACGTAAACACCAAGGCCATGTATGTGGGTTTGAGAGTCTTTTCTGGGGAGAGGAAGGTAGCCGGGGATCGAGAGATCAGAGGAGTGGATAGACGAGTCAAGGTTGGTCTCACACAGAGCCAGTATATCGGGGCAGTTTGCAGTGAGGAAAGATTCCACACTGCAGAAATTGGTTCTAATGCCACGAATGTTGGAGAATGAAACTTTGAGGGGTTTAGGTGATTTTTCAAGGGATGATTTAGGTCCACTTTTTCGATTTTTATACGTCATCATGTGGAATTATGGTTGGAAAATGAGAAGGCATGAAGTAAAAGAAGCAGACGGTTTTCGACCGTGACGTGCTCAGAGAGAAGTTGGCACAGCCTGCATCATAATGTGGCCTCAGGGTTGCCCACTGGAGGTGACTGCAGGGACACCTTTCCAACGCGACATGGCACTACAGAAATCCCGATATTATGCAACTGTTGATAAGAGCGGCCGCTCAAGACGCTACGCAAGAGTTAGGGCTCTTAACTACCAGTCGGAAACAGCAACCAGGGAACTGTCAACCGTGTACCCTCAGAATGAAGAGGTAATGCCACAGACTGCACACATCACGGGAGAACACACGGCAGCACTAGTACAGAGGCCAGAGAGAGGGAGAAGGAGAGAGACCACCCTTTGGATGAGCTTCGGGTAGAGCGAAATTATACTCACTCATGGCAGCAAGTGTTCATGTTTGTCCGCTTTTCCCCACATCCTGTTAATGTCGATCTCCAGGTACTTGTATTTGGACAATTTCTCGATAATTTTCATGGAGGTGTTTCTCTCAGATGGTACTGCTATGTCAATAAGCATATACTGCCTGAATTTCTTGTCTTTTATGATAGTACCAGGTCTGTTGTCTTTTGAATGTTGGCTTTTTGTCAGTTTGAATTGGCATGTCCCAGAGGATAGTTACATCGTTATTTTGGGTAACTGTATCTGGTTGGTGGTCATATCATCTCTCAGTGGTTTCGATTTTGTGCTTCTAGCATATCTTCCACTGCATATATGTCGCTACCTTGTTAGGTCTGTGGGTATATTCATTTTTTGCCAGTTCCGGACATTCTGAGATAGTATGGTCGACAGTTTCATTATTATTATTATTATTATTATTATTCCCCGCTTTGACTACTGTCATACTCACTCCCTTCCGTGTCCCAACCAGAGACTTAAGGTGATAAATTGCATCAAAACATTTTCACTGAAAATTTTTCTAAATAAATAAAAATAAGACTACCTAAATGCATACACATTTTATATAGATAAAGCTCTTCGTAAAGTGTGAGCTGTACTTGTGAGAACAATTATGAGTTTTTTAAGACATGGGCTACCAGCGATCCCTTCAATAAGTCTATCAGAACCTTTACCCATCAATCCGAGGGCTCCAACCACAACTGAAATTATTGATGCCTTATCCGCCAAATGTTTTAGATTTCCACTTCAAGATACTTATATATTGATCGTTTTTGAAGATCATCAAAGATAGATTTACAGTCTGCAGGAACTGCCATGTGAATAATAAAGCATATTCTGTTTTTGTGGTCTTTCTGGGTGATTAGCTTTGAATGTTCTGTCTGTGTGAATTTATTATTATTATTCACCCTTTTTGATTACTGCAGTATACTCACTTCCTTCCGGGTCCCAGCCAGAGACCTGTCGTTATAAATAGCATCAAAACTTTCTCACTGAGCATTTTTGTAAAAAAAAAAGAAGAAAAAACTCCCCTAAGGTCAAACACATTTTACATGGATAAAACTCTTCGTAAAATATTAGCTTTACATCCTTCTGCGTCCTAAGTGAAAACTTAAGGATATATAGAGCATCAAAACATTTTCACTGAACTTTTTAGTAAAAAAATAAAAATAAAAGTACCTAGCATCAAACACATTTTACATAGAAAAAGCTCTTCATAAATTGTGAGCTGTACTTGTGAGAACAGGTTTTGTATTTTTTAAGGCCTGGGCTACCAAGAATCCCTTCAATAAGTCTATCAGAACATTTCCCAATCAAATCGTGTGCTCCACCCATAACTGAAATTATTGATGCCTTATGTGCCACATTTTCTAGATTTCACTTCAAGATCTTTGTATTTTGATAATTTTCTTAAAGATCTTCAAAGATACATTACAGTCTGCAGGAACTGTCATGTCAATAAGAAAGCACATTCTGTTTTTATGGTCTGGGCAGTCATTATTATTATTATTATTATTATTATTATTATTATTATTATTATTATTTCCTTGGGTTTCTGTTGTATATTCATTTCCTTCCAGGTCTCAACCAGAGACCTCAGGTCAGAAATGGCTTCATGACATCTTCCACTGAGCTTCTTTTGTAAAAAAACAAAACAAAAAACCTAAATCACACATATTTTCCATAGATAAAGCTCTTCGTAAGGTGTGATCTGTATTTATTATTATTATTATTATTATTATTATTATTATTATTATTATTATTATTATTATTATTACTACTACTACTACTACTACGGTGTGTGGTATATTGAAGGAAGGGCGGCTAGAAGGAAACAGAGAATAACCTACATAACCAGTTTGTACGAAAAAGACAACCAAAATGGCGAACAACGTATTCGGTACGTTAAAATCAACCAGATACAGACATTTAACTATCTGGGAAAAATACCGAAAGTTAGCTTTCCAGAAACCAAGAGAAGTATTAAGACATGGGAAAATATAGTTAGAATTTATTCTCCTTTTTTAAAGTGGGTTGAACTATTTTAAAATATCTAATCTTCTATATGACACTGAATGCCGAACTTTGAGCGACATTGATGTACTTCCACAGACGAATGCCAGGAAAATCCTGACGAGAACATGTGAGTAATAAATACGTCCTTAAAACAAAGAAACAACAAGGAAAATTATACTTACAATCAGTTGGAAATTCTGAGATTCCTAATCAAGGAAAAATGCTCGGAGATTTTAACACTTACAAGTTCCCAGTGAAGTTGAAAAAATTAAATGCAATGCCAATCGTTATATTAATTTCTCTTCTTTTATTGTCCTCTCTCCTTAATATTGTGTTTTTTTCTCATATTCTCTAACCCTTTGTAACCCCCCTTGCGTCTTAGCGGCTTTATTATCTTACTTGGAAAGGGGAATGACTAAAAAAACAAGAGAAGAGCGGTAAAACAGAGTGACCTACTTGACAAGTTTAATTGAGTGGGTGGCAGAAACAGGGCAAATAGGGATGTCAAAGGTTACAGCAAAAGACATAGTAGTGGAGAACCATAAACGTTGACGTCCTGAAAGACGAGAAGAAAAATAAAACCGTGAGTCATTGAACATGTTAAAAAGTTTTTAAGGCATTCTCTTTTATTTATTTATTTTTCTTTCCCTTCAAATTCCAAAATGTCACTCGAATAATAAGTAGAGACTTTTGTGAAGCTTGCTGGGTTTGTATGCAGTTAACAAGCTCTAAATGCTTCCCAGGTCTTATCGAAGCACTTCCGCGCTAAGCTGTCGGCCTAGACCAGTAGTTCCTAAATGGTGCAGAGTGCCTCATGGACGTGCCGGAAGAAGATAGCATGTGAGGCGGAATGACTGAAAAACAAAGATTTAGAAACAGTTTTTAAAAAATCATATGCCAAAAATAAATATATGATTTCAAAATTAAAAAAAGAAAACTATTATGGATTACTTGTAATTGCATACATGAATAGTATAAATAGTTATAAATAATTATTGATCGATTTTATCATTGTGATATTTTTTAATTGTATCAAGTATTACGGATATAGTAACTAGTGTCTGCAAATTGGAGGAGAGATTTATCAATGATAATGTTCTGACTTTGAATACGCGGTTATCTCCCTTTAACTCTCTCTGTTTTATTTATTTTAATTATACTTTTTATCACATAAGATTTGTTGAGGCACGAACAAATTTTCATTCCGAAAATGCGGTCCAGAGTTTGGTTTGGTTTGGTTAGTTTTATGGCATATCAACTTCAATGGGTTATTTAATGCCGACAAATAAAATCAATCTTCCCATTTAAAAATTTAAGTCAATTTACACTACAGCAGGGGTTCCCAAACGGTGCAGCGTGCCTCATAGGTGCGGCGGAAGAGGATAACAGGTGAGGCGGAGTGATAGAAAAACAATCAAAGATTTATTAACAGTTTCAAAAAATTCATATGCCAAAAATAAATATGATTTCAAAATTTAAAATATTATTATGGATTACTTGTAATTGCATGCATTAGTCCCAGTATAAATAGTTATAAATAATTATTGACCGATTTTATCATTGTGATATTTTTGCATTATATCAAGTATTAAGAATATAGTAACTAGGGTCTGCAAATTGGAGGAGAGAGTTATCAATGATAATGTTCTGACTTCGTATCAGCTGTTATTTCTCTTCAACCCTCCCTCTCTTTTATTTTAAACGTACTTTTATCACACAAAATTTTAATTCCGAAAATGAGGCCCAGAGAAAAAAGTTTGGGAACCACTAGCCTAGGTAATAGAGCTTGTTTGGTTTCTGGAGGTCACGAGAAAAGTGATACGTTATCAAACTAAACGGGCAGAAACTGCCAAGTATTAGTCGGAATCTTTTCCGGAAATCAATCAGCCATTTACATACATGACACAGACCTGGGAGATCATTTCTCTTTTTGTTGTGGTAAACCCTCCTAGAGTAGAATGAACTTTTCCTCCTCTCATAAATACTAACTGCGAGAATTCCTAGCAAGAGTCGTAGGGCAGTTGGTCGGGAAGCGGAGACGCTGTGTTAACCTACCGTTCGAACGGACACCTCTATCTGCTTATTACTAACACTCTTGCTTTGTATATATCTTTTATTTCAATACACTTGTTCAACCTACCTTCGTCTTCCGTGTCTTTCTCTCTGGGCCCCTAAACAGGCCACAACACTTTTGAGTCTAGTCCTGGGTACGATTATATACACCCAGCAGCAAGGCCTCTGATCGGAGGATTGGAGGTTGTGAGGAGCGTGGAACCACCTCTTAATTGCTGTTATTCCCAAGTCTACTCTGACCTGGGATGGTAGCACCTGTTTGGGCCCCAGCCATGGGCTAATAGCGGACCCCCAAACTGGGATGAAATCATTATGAATGTATAAAAATACATTTTTACAGTAAAAATACCAGCAATATATATGCGTGTGTGCGTGTATTATTGTCATTTGGAAAATCAATCATGAAAGTATGTTTCGAAAATAATACCCGATAATGCATTTCGCCTGTAAATGGTTTCATCAGATGGATAACGAAAAGATGTGTTTAATTGTGTGTGTATATATTTGT
>OZ038485.1:37794060-37854060 GCA_964036315.1 Acanthosepion esculentum | reverse complement strand
GATTTCGTAAATTTTTTTGTTTAAACAGTCTAAGCAATTTAATTATATGTTAAAGTTTTTTTTAAAAAAACCTTATTACGAACATTTTGGGGATTTAATGTGAAATAGTCGATTAAAAAAACATTTATAGAATTTAGATTAAAACACTAGAAACTTTTTCTCAAATATAAGTTTACATCTAGTAGTAAATGGTTATTAAGGTGATATCTTTATCAGTTTGAATTTTATTTATGAGTTTGATTAGTGACTATTTTTACATTGGTAAATTCTATTACTTAAAATTTAGTTTTAATTTAATATGGAGTGGCATTTTAACGCAATATTAGAGATCATGCTCCATCATATATTGTAAACACATCTATGTGAATTTCATGCACATACGTTCTTTCATATTTGCAGTCATTTATACAGGTACACGTGTACTGATATACATGGGTAATTTCATATATCTTCTCAAATGTTTCCGTATACCTACATATATATATATAGGGGTGCAACTAGAATTCCATAAAAAAACTCCTCTAAGAAAGAAATTAGGTGATGACTTTAGTATTCAATCATCAAAAATCTAAATATTTTGTCATTAATAATGATTATTAAAGCGTAATTCATTTAAGAAAACAATATTGTAAGTATTGTAAGTAGGGTAAAAAATCAATAACCTATTTGTAAGTCTTTTTTCTTTTAAACATTTTTACATAAACCTATACACATATACACACATATATATACACACATAGGCACATATTTACCCACATACACACACACACAGACATCCCCCCATACACACACACACACACACCTATCTATATATATATATATATATATATATATATATATATATAAATATAAAAGTGGACATGGAAGTCAGCACTTAGAGGCGACAGTCTGTTTCATGCTAGGGCAATCATCAGTCGCCTGACGATCGCCTCTAAGTGCTGACTTCCATGTCCACTTTTATATTTACACACGCTCTATCTCTGATATTGAGCACTTTACCCCATAAATATAGCAAACTTTAAGACTATATTTCTGCATATATATATATATGCATATATCTATATATACATACATATCTGTATCCACACATGCCCAATTTATACACATATCTCTACACATACATACATATACACATGTACACACATATATATACACACATACATACACATATACACCTATATATCCTATCTATATACCTACCCGTATCAATACATACATATCAATATTCATATCGGCCAAACACAAATATATTTTCACAATACACAGCTATACAGATTTATTCCTATCTTTCTATATAAACAAATATACATATACATATAAAAAAAACGTATCACTGTTTCAGTCCACAAACATATTTCGGCATGCATACAGTTATGTGTTCATATTCACATGTGAATAATAACATTTCAAGAGTAAAGATCAAGTAATATATTTTGTTAGGTTTAGATTGTTCCTATGTCGACATTTAAAAATTAATTCATTATGACTGTTCAGTGACATATCCGGATCTTTATGCCTTATAATGAAGATCTTTTCTCTTAGACACAGATCGCATCTGTCTCTGAAATTTATTGGAGTTCTGGCTCTCGAGACGATAAAGTAATCTGTTTTTATTTAAATTATTAGCTCTGATTTACATTGAGCTCTCTGGATTTTATCCTCATTGGGTCTACCCATACGGATTACCTAGTTTTTCGTAAACTATATATATATATATATATATATATATATATATATATATATATATATATATATATATATAATACAATTGACTGATTGAACCATACTTCTAAAAGACCGTGCGCACAAAGGTTAATAGATACTCGTTGTATTAGGTCAACTTTCTCGAGGATCATTAAACTTACCATGAATGGCTTGCGTAACTTCGACGAAAGCCCAGGACGCAGATTAATAGAGTAGCTTAGTCATATGAACATGTCAACCGTGTGTGTCCGTTCGTAACCAGAGGGAGGTAAGCGTATTAGGGCCTCTCAGTTTCTATACGTTAGGGAGTTTCTGCCTACTCAAGCCGCGGTTGTATCTATGCGACCTCCTGTGGTATTAGACCTTCAGGTGGTGTGAATTGCGTCATGGTGATCTTTTTCTCACAGGCAATGTCCAGCTGAGCCTACTATACTATTGTTATCGTCCATGTTCCTTGTACCACGGTGATGGTCCAAGGTAGAACCAATGAAGAATAACTCGAACACAGGTATGGAATAACACAGATATATTACAAACAGAAATATATACAGAGAAGTAGAAGTATTAGTAATGACTATTAGATTTGGTTAGAGTGAACTATGTTGTCTCGACAAGTATCACTATTCCAATGTTCTTACAATAATCCGATATTTAACCCCCCCCCCACATGGGTCGTATGTGGCATAAGGCCGGTTTAATGTGGGTTCTCCGAGCCCGTAGGCTCGGCCAAAAATATGCCCATTAGAACACGTATAAACGGGTTCAGGGACTGTCTACCTCCCCGGACGAAACTTTGCCCTGCGGCAAAGCCTCGTCCGAGTTCCTTTCTGCCAAAGCAGAGAGTTCGACAGGAGATTCTTACAATAATCCTCTCTGCTCCCTCTTGAGGCGCAGTATTTATAATGTCCGGAATAGTCGACTATTATTATGGATAAGTTCCCATAACAACTATGAAGTCGACAAAAACAAAGACAAACAACGCGTATGTGCAAAATTAAAAATATAAAATAGCAACAATGTTTCTGATCTTCATGAATGATCTTGCTGATGTCGTCAGTTTCCAAGTAGGCATCTATGCAGATGACACTAACATTTACTCCTGTCTCAATAGTAAATACGGCAGCGTTGACAAAGTCAACCTGGCCGCTGCTCTCGAAAAGGACCTTCGATCAGTGGTTAAATTGCGTAGGAAATGGCTTGTAAATTTTAATGTCTCCAAAAGGAAAACGCTCTCATTTAGACATCACAGAGATCATTCCCTGCCCGCCATTAGCATGGCTGATTCTAGATTCCAAGAGACTGTCTCTCTGCGCATTCTTGCTCTCATGCGTTCGAATGACTTGAAATGGATCAACTGAATTGTATCAATAGCTGCATCTGCTGCAAGGAAAGTTGGCTCACTGTGTCGAGCTAGAAGGTTTTTCTTGTTAGAGTCCATCTTACATATGTACAAATTTACCATTCGCCTCTGCATTGAGTATTGTTGCTATATCTAGTGTGGTGTCCCAGCAGTTCATCTAGATGTTATCGACAAAATCCAAAGAAGGATCTGCAATGTAATCGATCATTATCTGGCATTTCGACTTCAGTCACTTTCTCACAGACGTGATGTGGCTTCCCTCTGTCTTTTCTAAAATGTTTTCATGGCAACTGTTCTTCCGAGCTTTTTTTTTCTATGGTGCCCCGACTATTTAAATTTAAGCGTCTTACTATATTGGCATCTTGGTCTCACCATTTTACCGTTAAAATAGTTAAATGTTACCTCTACTTCTACTCCAACAGCTTAATTTCTCGCATTTCCCGCCTGTTGAATTCCGTTCCGTTTACTTGCTTCCCTGAAAACTACAGTCTTCAAAAATTAAATGCCTTGCCTGGGGTAAAATGCTGATATATATATATATATATAAACCAAAAAGAGAAAATATACAGCGTAACAAATAAATAATAAGTAAAATAAATTGATCTAAATACATCCAAATATATAAATAAACTAACAACCAATACTGATAAACTAGCCTTTAGAAAAAAACAAATAAAAATAATCAATCCAAATAAAAACATGAAGTAATAAACAAATTAAAATCTGTTCCCGCCAAAATAATAGAACAAACTACAACAATCAACTCCAAAATTGAACAAATAGATTTAATTATCTTCCCAAACAAAAACAAAACTATTAAATAAGCTCTATAAACAAATTTTTACGACGTTAATAAAAACACCGAATAAAAATAAAAATAAATAAATATATAAGATAACAAATAAAAATAAAAAGTAAAAATAAATAAAAACAAGCAAAATAATTTAACCCAAATAAATGAATAAACGACTTCCGGTAAAATAACCGCCAAAATAGACTACCCACAATGCACTAGTGACCCATATATATAAATAGCAGAGAAAAAATAACAGCCCTCGTGGCCTGACGATTGCATCTAGCATGAAACAGACTGTCGCCTCTAAGTGTTGACTTCAATGTTCACTTTAATATATATATATATATATATATATATATATATATATATGGAGGTTGTGTGTACGTGTGATATGCTTGTGGGTGGGCAGGCCTGTGTGTGAATAGGTTGAGTAGGATGGTCAGAAATTAATGTAACATCGCACGTATGCAATTCAGAAGGAAATGAAGAAGAAAACGCGGTGGGATATTGTTGATGGAAGGTCAAATTTATGGAGAAGGCGATGAAGAAAGATGAATTTCCCCAACGCCTGTAATTAGTAACGCAGAGACGACAGTTTGTTATAAAATTAAATATTATTTTTCTGAGCTGCTCCTACCCATGCATGGAGTAACCGATCGTGCTACCACGGGCGTTGTCCTAGGCCTAAGATGAAGCGATAGTCCACACCCAGGTTTTTTTTATGGCGGGGGTGTGGGGCTCGAGTTTTTTTCTTTTTTTTTGTTGGTCGGTACGCTTACCTCCAAGGCCAATCAAGTGCGCAGCGTAACGGACTTTCATCAATCGGTGGGGGTCCGTGTTTGTGTAAAGGGCTGGGGCGTTTTTATAGAGGACAAAAAGCAACTCCTAAAGAAGATCCCGGTATGAAATTCTAACTGTTACTCAGACACGTGTTGATACTGTCGTGTTCCCGAAGACCCAAGGAAAGGTAAGAATTGTGTTGGCTTTTGATAACATGAAAAAACGGTACGTGTATATATATATATATATATATATATATATATATATATATATATATATATATATTAAACGTGATTTTATTTTAATGGATTTGAGTAGACGCTCTGTTCATTTTTTTAAACATTATCTATTTTTGTCTACCGGTCTGAATATTCGACAAACTCTTATTAGAACAAATTTGCGTTCATAAAATATGCTTATCGAATATATTCCTTATGCGAGATTGTTCATTTTAGTTAAGTAACTCTTTTTCCTGAAGAGAAATATCGACATAATTCAGTGGAAAAAGCAAGTCAAAGGATTAAAGTGATGAGCAGTTAACTTTTATGCCGGTTTGATATTTAAAAATTTTGTAAAACCCCCGTGTATATATATATATATATATATATATATATATATATATATATATATATATATATATTATAAATTAATTGATTTAAAATATGTTTTTTTTTGCTACACAGTGATAACCATGTTTCAAAAATGGAAGCTAAAGCCCTTGAATTTAATTTTGTTATTAAACCAAAGACATTAGTTCCATTTCCTCGTCAAGCGAATTTTGGAGTCTGCAGCGTACGGCATCTTTGGAAAACCATACCACGTGTTGACCCAAGCCTTGTGAGTGAAATTGGATAGAGGGAACTCTTGGGGTCGTCGATAGCTGTGCTAGCACGAAATCATGAGTCATCGTGACCGAGGATTTGAGTGTGCTAGACTTGTTTAGATTGTTGATCACGCTAGATAACACGCTCTCTCTTAGAAACTCTAAGTTCTGTTCAGCATAGTTGCAATATAAACAACAGAGAAAGCGTCTGCAATAGGGATTGGCTAGCCCCACTAAGAGACGGGTATGTTTTGGGGTACAAATTATTTTTATTACCACTCATTTTTTCAGTTTTACTTTTTATTTATTATCATCATGAGTGGTAATAAAAATAATTATTATATATATATATATATATATATATATATATATATATATATATATATATATATATATATAATACATATTTATAAGTCTACCATTCGTTAATACTTTTTTGAATTATATCAATTACTAGCAGCATGGCCCGGCGTTGCCCGTGATTGATTCAAAAATCGTACGACTCATACAGCAATCGCTATCACTTGACTTGAAATATTTTTGCCCTTCCTTGCCTTTAAAGGAGTGCCCTTTGCCGTGCTGATGTTGCTACATGCCTTAATTCTTGCCTATCTCACACTGCGAATTTTTTCTAACCTCTATACTAAACATTAAATCTGTTACGAAAAAAGAACTAAACAAAATGAACACAAAACGATCAGCTTTAAAAAAGGACTCGTAACTGGAAAAACCGAATGAAAAAAGAATGTTAATAACAAATACTTTTTCACACCCAAACCAGTTCTTCGGAATCAGAATCAACGTTGAGTTTAAGCAAGCGAATGAGCCAATTGAAGTAAAGTGCCATGCAGATTTAAATTTTTCCCACTTGTGACGAATGCAGCTATCGATTTTTTTTGCATTCTAGCATGCTAGTTTACATTCGTGTCAGTCAGCTGTTGGCTCTCACGCTGGCCAATAGAATCTTCCTGTCTATTCGTGGCAGCCAGCTATAGGCTCTCACTCTGGCCAGTAGAAAATGGCCGCAAACTACATAAAAACTGCCGTAGAAGCATTAAAACGATTATTTCCACTATCGATGGAAGTTGGGAAATGCAAAGTCGGTCTTGGGCTTCTCACAAACTTGGAGCATGTGCATGTAAATTTTGGTGCAAACCCGTCGAAAATTGCGGCGGTGCATTCGTTACACACACACACACACACACACAGATCCTGTATTTTATAGATAGAGATCAAGAATAAAGTAACCGGGATTCGCAAATTGGAGGAGAAAGTTATCAATGATAATATTCTGACTGCGGATCCGCAGTTATCTCCCTTTAAACCTCTCTCTTATTTCCAAATGCACTTTTTATCATGTCATGTTGGGCAAGAAATCACTAATCAATGGGTAGTGCCTTACAATACATATTTGTAGCGACAATTCAACTGTCATACCAATGTTGAAATCTGCTCACCATTCTTCATTCCGAAAATGTGAACCAGAGAAAATAGTTCTGTATTAATATCATGAAAGGGTTCTTTTATGCTGGTTGTTTGGTTGCTTATGTTTAGCGACATATCAACACCTCCATGGGTTATTTAATTTGTTGTTGAACTCTACATATTTTGAACGTAATTGTATGCCTTCAACCACAGATATGATATATTGTTGATCTTTTTTTTGTCATACATAAGAATATATTACTGTTATTTTTACTATAAAAATGTATTTTTATACATTCATAGTGTTTTGTTTTTGTTTGTGGGAATTCATTATTTGTCCATAGCTGGGATCCTAGCAGTTTCTACCACTCCGAGTCAGGGTGAACTTGGGAACGACCGCAATCAAGCGGTTCCACGGTCCTGAATATCCCAAAATCTCCAGATCAGGGCACTTGTTGCTGGATGTAGTTTATGGGCACACCCAGGACTGGAGAAAATAATGGAACATGAAGCTAACAATTGTCACCCAAGTTATTGGCGCTCTTAGAAATGTCTCGAAGTCTCGCAGAGAGATTAAATGAACCGGAAGTTCGACGGAACGCCGAAACTCTCCAGACGACTTCCTGTTTTATGTGCCGTGTCCCTTCAGAGTGAACATGGCGCTCATCAATTTCCTGTACTTTGTTACACCAGCATTTTTAAAAACAGGCAAGAATACGAAAGTGAGTCCTGCAGAATAGAAACGACTTGCTCCCACTTGATCTCCAACGGAAGTCACCTGAAAGTACAGGAGTGAAAGCCCAGTATTATTATTAATCACTAGCCGAATTACCCGCGCCTTGCTGAGAGTCAGACATTTTTTTTTTTAATAAAATGATGATTGGTTTTAAATCTTTGTTATAATTTATGGTGAAAACTGATGCATTTCAATATTACTCAATGATCTTGACGATGTGACCTCCATCTTCTGGCTTTCTCCTTCTATATTTTGGATAGGACTCATTCCCTTGTTCAAATTTAAATTTAATTCAAATCAAAGGGGAAAAATTTCAGTGGATGTGTGTGTTCAAAAACAGCTTGATCTGACCCCGTGGATATGTATTTGATGCAATACTTAATTGAAAGAAATCATGAGCAGATTTCACACATTGATATGACAGTTGCATTGTTGCAACAAAAAAAGGCATTACCCACTGACTGATGATTTCTTTCTCACCCTGACGCCCATATTGTCATATGATGATCTTGCCAATGTGACCTCCATCTTCTGTCTTCTGTTGTAGTTGCAGCCCTCGGTGTGGTTGGAAAAAGATTCCAGTAGACTGACTGAAGGGATTTCCTTAAAGAAATACAGAAAATTGTTCTAACGAGTACCGTGCACATCTTGCGAAGCGCTTTATCTATGTAAAATATGTGCGATTTCTTTTCAAAACTGCTCAGTGGAAAATATCATGATGCGATTTATGATCTTAGGTCTCTAGTCGGGACTCGGAAAGAAATGAGTATACATCAGAAATCAAATAATAATAATAATAATAATAATAATAATAATAATACACAAACAAAGCAATCAAAGCCAACCACCCAGACATTGTTATTAAAGATCGCAAACAAAAAAGTGCCTCCTTATTGACATGGCAGTCCCTGAAGACTGCAATGTATTACGTTGGTGCAAAAATAATGTCGTTTTCTCACATGAAGTTGAACGTCAAAAAAACATTATTTTTGCACCAACCTAATATCTTTGAAGATCTTCAAAAAGCTATCAAAATACAATGACCTTGAAATTGAAATCTCAAAAATGTGACACATGGGAACATCAACAATTCCTGTTGTAGTTGGGGTCCTCGGATTGGTGGAAAAGATTCCAGTAGACTAATTGAAGGGATTCATGGAAGTCCATGCCTTAAAGAAATACAAAAAAATTGTTTTCACGAGTGCATCCCACACCTTACGAAGGGCTTTATATATGTAAAATATGTTGTTCTTTTTTAATTGGTCAGTGGAAAATGTCATGATGCAATTTCTAACCTTAGGTGTCTGGGTGGGACCCGGAAAGAAATGTGTACACACCAGAAATCAAAGGAAATAAAATAATAATAATATGTGCACGGGAAGTTATGCTAGAAGCACTAAATCGAAACCACTCACAGATGGTGTGACCACCAACGAGACACAGTTACCCAAAATAACGATGTAACTATCCACTGGGATATGCCAATTCAAACTGACAGGGAAATAAAAGCCAACAGACCTGATATTATCATAAAAGACAAGAAATTCAAGAAGTTTATACTTATTGACATAGCAGTACCAGCTGAGAGAAAACACCACCGTGAAAATTATCGAGAAATTGTCCAAATACAAAGACCTGGAGATCGAGATTAACAGGATGTGGGAAATGAAAACTGAGACGGTACCAATAGTAATCGGAGCACTGGACCTCGGTAACATCAACATACAAGTTACCCAGAAGATCGCTCTACAAGGAACATCCCATATACTAAGAAAAGTCCTAGCAATTAAATCACAGTTCTCCTATAGGGTCTAAGGAACATGGTTTAGACCCGGCTCTACATGATAAAAAGCAGGAAACATAACATACACAAATAAAAATAATAATGATAATGATAATAATATTTTTTTGTTTTTTTCAAAACTGCTCAGTGGAAAATGCCATGATGCCATTTCTGACCTTAGATCTCTGGTTGGGACCCGGAAAGAAATGAGTATACACCAGCAACCAAAGGAAATAAAACAACAGCAACAACAACAACAATAATAATAATAATAATAATAATTGTTCAGATGCAAGGACCTGGAGCTCAAGATTAACAAGATGCAGGGAATGAAGACTGAGACTGTACCAATAGTAATCGGAGCACTGGGCCTCGTAAGAAAAGGAATGGACAATTTTACTAACAATGTCCCAGGTAACATCAACATACAAGTTGCCTAGCCGATCGTCCTACTAGGAACATCTCATATACTAAGAAAAGTGTTATCAATTAAATCATAATTCTCCTATAGTGCCAAAGGAACATGGTTTGAACCCGGCTCTACAGAATACAAATCAGGAAACATAAAATACACAAATAATAATAATAATAATAATAATGATAATCAGAAGAAGTAGAAAACAACGACGATAAAGAAGAGGAAGCAGGCTCTCTGCTAGATTCTGTCTACAACACCTGGTTTTATCAAGTGATAACTCATTTCGACGATTTTGTAAAACTAAGGTTCCTGACGTAAAAACCGTCCTCTCGAAGCAAAGGTAATTTTCGGTTTATCAAAATTCTTACAAGGTAGCGACGTATAACGGTCTGTGTGTTGATCCATTTTTGTTTTGTTTTTTGTTTTTTTCAAAATGTCATCGTGCACGTGCACAGAATCAACATTAGACAAAAAGTACCAAAAAAAAAAAAGGAAGAAAGGAAAGGAAAATGGCACACCTTCGCAACAGAGTCGAAGTCGGACGAGAAATGGTTAAATGAACATCCGTTAAAACTTTTGCAGGTGCCTTTATTGAGCTTTCAAGCAGACGAGTCGAAACACGTCCAGTTCGACATTTTCTTTTATTTATTTTTTAAAGATGTTGTGATGTCAACGAACACGCGTTGCCACTTTTGTAATGTTAACGAATACTCGTCGTCACTTTCGTAATGCTCGTTGTAGTAGAGACTCTGTAATCGCAGATAGAAACTATAGTAACGCCGATAAACAATACTGGTTTCAGACGCCTTCGAATAGCACTCGCACTAATAGTACTTGCGCGATATTACTCGCTCGAAAGGTAACCACCGAATAGTGATACGGATAGAGGAATAGTATAGTGGATAGACTAGAGAATAGCGGTCTGAATAGTAATAAAGGATAGAATAGAAATAGCGATCAGTTACACAGGAGGCTACTCCCCATATATGTGTTTCCTCTATGGTCACGTGGTCTACTTAATTCAATAATGGAATCGACTGTGTTTACACACTGGCGATCTATGTTCAAACTTAAGTGTCGGCAGCGACACTTTATTCCTATATAACAATAAGTTTTCAGTTCGATCCTCCGCGTTTTTTAGGTTGTTTTATTGCTTAATTTGTTTTGTATTTTTTGTGATATCAACGAACATTCATTGCCGCTTTTGTAATATCAACGAATACTCGTTATCACTTTCGTAATGCTCGTTGTAGCAGAGACTTTGTGTTCGCAGATTTAGCTATAGTATGCCGTTGAACAATGCTCGTGTCAGACGCCTTCGAATAACACTCGCACGAATAGTATTTGCTCGATAATACTCGCTCAAACAGTCATCCGTATAGTGAATAGAGTAGAGAATAGCGGTCCGAATAGTAATAGAGGATAGACTAGAAATAGCGATCAGTTAGTCGTCAGCTACTTCCTACATATATGCGTTTCCTCTATGGTCACATGATCAATAATGGGATCGCCTGTATTTATTCACTGTCGATCTATGTTCAAACTCAATGTCGGCAGCGACACTTTATTCCTATATAACAAAAAAGGAATAATTATTTGAAGAATATTGTCATTTCCAGACAATATACACTTTTTTAAAAAATTTATTTTAGCGAAAAAATAAAACTACCGTTCAAAGTGTTTTAATGTCAACGTCTGGGGGTCGATGTGGCTTTAATAAGGGTGTGGTGTGGAAACATTCCAGGGTCGACAGAAATAAAATCTTTTTATCTTTGAAATAACACGATCTTTATATACAAAACAGTTTTCTTAGTCGATTAAAAAAAAAACACACTGGTAGTTACTACTAAAATTAATTATACGTTCTTTCATCGTTAGTTGGTTGATTTTCTTTTTTACAAATTATCAACCCTTTTGCACGTTAAGAAGTAAGAAAATATTTTTAGATTGTAAGATTTTTTTGAGATAATAAGGATTTAGTTATACAAATCTTACTAATTAACACATAGCTGGGGGAGAAGTGGTGGATTAAAGGAGAAAAGGTTATTTGCGCGTAAGTGGATATAACGAACCCAATGTGAATTGGAACGTGGATCTCCCACTAACAATTCCGAGTAATTACCAATTACACCACTCGCACATCCAAGCTTAAGGTATCTGTTATTCCCAAGTTGAGGACGAAACCGATTGAGATATACGAGGTTTTTTGTATCCATTAACGGAACAGCCACTGCTACTGTCGGTTGAAATTTATAATTTTTTTTTCTATAAAAGCAATTTATAAGAACTGGCTTCTTTTAAGTTCTTATAAGAAGGGGAATGGAGAATAGGTGGACTCATACCTTCCTGCTGCACCCTGTAGCAATGGTAAGACTACATCATGTTATCATTCTTTCCATTACTGATCGGGGTTTCCTTCCTAAGCTTTTGTTTGAAGTAGTGCGGAACATTCACATCTTGATAATGTCATTAATTTTTCTTCGAGTACATGTAAATCCAAGAGAAAATAATGACATAAACATGGCGCTGAAGTGATGTAGCTTCTGTTATTTGATACGGTCCTTAGTGATTCTGTAGCGCCAGTCGACAAAGTTCAAAAGAGAATGTTCCTCGTTAAGACCTACAGGCTTCATTCGCTCGAAGGAGTTTCAAATATTGAACCGAGAAAGTAATTGTATTGAGCTGACAATTCAGATACCCCTGAACGAGATTTGCACCATGCATGAGATCTGTATGACGGTCTCGATTTGATGACGCTATTTCAGAACATGACTCGTGTTTTCAGATTTATGTTTTGGTTTTGTAGCAATTTGCAGTATTGTGGGAAACTACCACAGCGCAACCTATTCTACGTTCAATTCCTTCCTCTCCTATACAAAATGTGTTATAGTGTATATACCCGCGTATCATGCGACTTTTGAAGACCTAATTTTGAAGCTAATTTTAAGAGGGTCGCATCATACGTGAGCTGTAAAATTCGCGTATTTACTGCTGTTCCTGGCTACGCCATGACCAAACTATATATCCATTTACTATAATCATATTAGTTTCAAAATTAGGACTTCAAACATCGCATGCTACGCGAGTTTATACAGTGACTGATCCATACACCGAGGTATTTGAAATGTTTAGCAATTACTAATACCAACCCTTGAATTTTTATAATGTGTCATCACAGTTTTCATTACAATATTACAATTCCATTGTAATTTTCGCCGTAAAAACTTTGCTGTATAGGATTTTGTCGTAAGACAATTTCGCCGCATTTTTTTAATATGTGAAGTCACCTTGTTATCAAGTATATCTAACTCACACTAGTGTTACTTTGATTTAAACATTTTAATAAGCGAAGTTATACTAATATGTACCCAAATTTGTGGAAACTAATTACGTATTTGAAAAAGGAAGAGGAATTAGCAAAAAAGAAAAAGTCTAGATGCAGTACAAATTAAGAAAATATATATTGATATCAATGCCTGACTTCAGCGGAAAAATGTTTTATTACAGTCCAACGCAACAAACAAAAAAAAACACACATTATTTTCGAAACATTGCTTAGAATTTGTATGTATTTTAAATTATTTCTTTTGTTAATTTGATATATTTTTAGTCTTTTATTTTTTAAATAAATGTTTATTTTTTTATTTCTTTTCTGATGTCTGACCGTGTAAAAAAGATATCCATATATACTTGATAACAAGGTACTTCGCGTATTAAATTGAAAATTACTCCAAAAGGGAAGTTCAAATTAAGGACATCGAAAAATAACAAA
Source organism: Acanthosepion esculentum (assembly GCA_964036315.1). Taxonomy (NCBI): domain Eukaryota; kingdom Metazoa; phylum Mollusca; class Cephalopoda; order Sepiida; family Sepiidae; genus Acanthosepion; species Acanthosepion esculentum. The sequence continues at coordinate 37,840,463 of OZ038485.1, read as the reverse complement.
ATGTGGCAAAATTGTCTTACGGCAAAAATCCTATACGGCGAGAATTCATGAGGCGAGTTTTCATACGTCAATTTTTTCACGGCGAATCTTCCGGATACGATATAAAATCATGTCTCTACTCTCATTTTAGCGGAAATATATTCACTTTTCGGGAGATACAAGTCTTCTAAGGTGTGGTTATATAAACGTAGCTTCCCTACTGAGGCGGGATGCGACACATGATCTGGACTTAACGTAGGGAACCCTAGGGCAGACGCACAGGGCTCTAGTCAGATTTGATCTTAATTGGTTATTTCGGGAGGGGGGAAATATTTACCCGTAGCCTGCTCACTGAGAGGGGATACGACACTATGTTAGGGCTTAACGTGGGGAGGTAATGTAGTTTTTTTCTAAATGTGTGTTAATAGTTGTTAGTATTGCTATAAAAATGTTTTCATAATATTTTCTCTTTAAAGTTTTTTATTTTTTATTTTTAATAAGGTTGGCGTTGGTGAAATTAAAGTTATGTCCCACATCGTTGCATTGTAAGACGAGAGTTTGTCTATCTAATCGCAAACTACAATACGCACAATCTTCGACGATGTAATTAATAATGTTTCATTAAAAAAAACCGGAGCATTTACTTACATAAACTGTATCTATAAAAAATAACATCGGACTTAATCCATTTCATTATATGTTGTCATTGTTTACGTTAAGATACGTTTAGTGAACAGAAAGGATCAATCGAGAAAAATCGTCGAAGATTGTGTGTTTAATAAACAGTATTTCGGACGCTTTCTCTGTAGCTGAATAGTACGGCACGTCAGATCAAATTACGCTTTCCGTATAAAAATACAGGTTCGATTCCTGTCGGAGAACGCATACTTTCTACGAAATTTCTCGAACATCCAGGCCGGTAAATGTAATTAATACTGTTTAATTAAAAACAGAGCATTTACTTAAGTAAATTATATCTATAAAATAACATATAAACAGAATATATATATATATATATATATATATATATATATATATATATATATATATATATATATATATATATATATATAGTACTTGAAAGCATTTTAATAAAAAGCAATAAGATGAAGTAATACTAAAAAGAAAAACGTGTATGGAATATTTAAAAATTATTAATCTTTGTTGCTTCATTTTTTGCTATTATTTTCTTCTATTTTATTGATGAGTTAATTTATGCACATTTTTGTATGAGATGATCATGTTTTCAAAAAGTATTAAAAATATATATATGTATATATGGCGTATATGTATATAATAGTATGTATATAATAGTATGTATCTGTATATAATAGATATATGTATATATGGCGTATATGTATATAATAGTCGTCTCTGTATATGAAACTAAGAGCCGACTATTTTGTAATTGCTTCATATCTCCCAATAGGGACATATGTGGATAGAGTACTATTTGTAATCGATCTATAGGTGAGGTTAAAGAGACAAATGAATGTGACAATAGATCTATCTCTTTTGGGGAAACTCCTCGGTTCCCTAATCAATACTGAATTGGTTAAGCATCTCACATCGCAGGGCCTTCTTTGAGACTAGCCATATCGCTTTCGTTTCTCTAAGTCAACTGCTCATGTTCTGACGATAATTGTCGAAAGACTCTAGATAAGAACGGTAAGGCTCGGGTTGTTCCTTTGGCGTACAGGTCTTGTTCACAAATTGAAAAGATATGGCGTCACCGGACAAATTTTCGAACTGATCCGGTCTTTCTTATCAAATTATGAAATGAAAATTATCCTGAATAAACACTCTTCTAGATCCTTTTTGCACTAATGCAGCTGTTTATCTTCTAGATCCTTTTTGCACTAATGCAGCTGTTTATCTTCTAGATCCTTTTTGCACAAATGCAGCTGTTTATCTTCTAGATCCATTTTGCACTAATGCAGCTGTTTATCTTCTAGATCCTTTTTGCACTAATGCAGCTGTTTATCTTCTAGATCCATTTTGCACTAATGCAGCTGTTTATCTTCTAGATCCTTTTTGCACTAATGCAGCTGTTTATCTTCTAGATCCATTTTGCACTAATGCAGCTGTTTATCTTCTAGATCCATTTTGCACTAATGCAGCTGTTTATCTTCTAGATCCTTTTTGCACTAATGCAGCTGTTTATCTTCTAGATCCATTTTGCACTAATGCAGCTGTTTATCTTCTAGATCCTTTTTGCACTAATGCAGCTGTTTATCTTCTAGATCCTTTTTGCACAAATGCAGCTGTTTATCTTCTAGATCCATTTTGCACTAATGCAGCTGTTTATCTTCTAGATCCATTTTGCACTAATGCAGCTGTTTATCTTCTAGATCCTTTTTGCACTAATGCAGCTGTTTATCTTCTAGATCCATTTTGCACTAATGCAGCTGTTTATCTTCTAGATCCTTTTTGCACTAATGCAGCTGTTTATCTTCTAGATCCATTTTGCACTAATGCAGCTGTTTATCTTCTAGATCCTTTTTGCACTAATGCAGCTGTTTATCTTCTAGATCCATTTTGCACTAATTCAGCTGTTTATCTTCTAGATCCATTTTGCACTAATGCAGCTGTTTATCTTCTAGATCCTTTTTGCACTAATGCAGCTGTCCTCCAAGGCTCTATCTTTGGTCATAATATTGTTTATAATTTCCATTAACGAACTACTCAATGCATTAGCTCTCAGCTTGGTAACTATGCTGATGACAACCATTTACTCCTGTCTCAATAGTATGGCTAATCTGCCCGATAAGGTGAAATTGGCGGCCGACTGTCGTTAACTGTAGCAAAGGAAGCTTTGTTAATTTTTGTAACCTAAGGAAGGTCACTGAATAGAATAATTACACGAAGGTTGCTAATGAACGATAATACTTAGGACAAGAACAACACATAGAAGATTCGCCAGCGGCGCATAGAAGTAGTCAACTGCTAGAAGAGAGTCAAGTGAATTCCACAATGAATCTCCAACTGCGGGATATCTACCAACCGCCCGATGCAGTCAGATGTGGCACGAGGCCGAATTTCATGTGGGGTATCCAAGCCCGAAGGCTCGGCCATAAATTCCCCGTAGACCCCGTATAAAACGGGGTTGGGTAACTGCTTCCCCAGGCGAGACCCTGCCCTTCGACATAGCCTCGTCTGGGGATTCTCTCTGACCGAGGGCAGAGAGTTTGACCAGCATAGCTGGAGATGAATCTCCAACTGCAGACCAACATACAGTATTTGCTACTGTATTTATGTGAACAGATGCATACCCATTGTCGTCTGTAGATATGCTACAACATTTAATCTTAACGCCTCCAAAACTAAACTGATATCTATAATCACCTGAGAGACCCCTTTCTGCCTGCCACCAACATATCTGATGATAATCACCAGGACAGTGATTTCTCGGCCTAACGTTCTCGGCTGATAGAAAAGCAGAACACGATTGGCATTGTATTTAATTTTTTGCAGATTAAAGTTGGCTGAAAGTATTTAAGCAAATGCTCTGTTTTTTAATAAACAGTATTAAATAACATTTACCGGATTTCTCGGACATTCAGGCCGGTAAATGTTATTTAATACTGTTTATTATAAAACAGAGCATTTGCTTAAATACTTGTATCTATAAAAAGAACGTTAAACATATCATAAATGTCTTTAAATAAATTGTCGGACTTTGTCCAATTCAAAAATATATGACGTCATTTGTTTACATTTGATACGCTAGAGCAGATATGAATAGAAGAGATTCATGGAAGATTTAAGTTTAAAGATAGTAAAATCGACCTCGCTAACCGGATGCTTCTCTGTGGCCGAACGGTTAAGGCACGTCACGCGAAATGACGGTTCCGTATAGGGTACAGGTTCGATTCCTGTCGGAAAACAAAAAATTTTCTATGAAAATTTCTCGGACATTCAGGCCGGTAAATGTTATTTAATACTGTTTATTATAAAACAGTGCATTTGCTTAAATACTTGTATCTATAAAACATATCATAAATGTCTTTAAATAAATTGTCGAACTTTCTCCAATTCAAAAATATATATATCCGAATGTAATGAGATTACAAAACTAGTAGTCATAATTCCCCCCTAAATATATGCAATTCAGCGAAGGCTTAGTTTTTTTTTAAATAGCCCCCCAAAAACATTCCCAAGTGCTACTATCACTATCGTTTGAATTTTTCTTTCTTCCTCTTTCATCATATTTCATAATTCATCTCCTATTCTTACCTTTCCTTCCCACCCCTCACTCTAACAAGGTTGAAAATACTATGCCTAAACACTTTACCATTGTTGTCGAAAAGAAATCTTTCAGATCTAGCCATTACATTAACACCTCAATCATCCTTCACCAAACTGCTATCAACAACCACTATTGTTTCACTCCGTGACCTTTTGACCTTTATGTATTTTTTATCTATATTTTAAACAAATGGAAAAAAAAGGAAGTGACTTTTCACTTGCGACTTGCTTACAAACTGAATTTTTCATAACCATTTTAGTTCTCACCTGTCGAAGTGCAATTTTAAATGCACTGAAACGAAGTTGCATCTTTGTAGTGAGCAAATTCTTTTTCTCTATATGAAAAAATTATAATATATATATATATATATATATATATATATATATATATATATATATATATATAAGAGATAAAGGGTGAAAGATCGTGTTTGTGTGTGTGATACGTATTTGCATGTTACTAATGGTGCGTCTATATGTCTAATATATAGAAAGAAAGAACACGAAATGTGTTGGCGTAATAGTGTACGCCAGTGTCTCCTTGTAAATAATTGCGTCTCTCTACAATTATTCCCGCACATTTTCTCTCTTTCTTTCTCTTTCTCTCTCGTCTCAAGCTCTCTGTGAAAAATCCCCTCCCCACACCGAACACCCACCCCGAAGTCAATATAAACGTGAATTAAGGAGAAAATAATAACCTGGATTAGTGCAGAAAATTTGAAATTGACGTGACGTCAGTCTGGTGAGCATTTAACTTTCAGTTAAAAAAAAATGGAAAAAAAAAGTAATCTTCAAATTTAAACGTAAGCAAAAAAACACTTTCTTTCTTTCCCTTTTTTTAATATAAAATAAAACAAAGAATACCTTTGAGGGTGGGCCGGCTGGCCAGTTGAACAGGACAGAACAGGAAAGAAACACAACTGTTTCCCACCCTCCAGCATTAAGCGTTACCTGTAACCGGAAATACTATGCAAACATAGCAACAGCTTGATTGACGTTTTCTAATATGGCTGCCGCTATGCGACGCGCGTCCAGGAGCCGGCATGTTTGTGGAAAGTGACCTAAAGATTTTACTTCATATATATATATATATATATATATATATATATATATATATATATATATATATATATATATATATATATAATCAAGATTCTTTTTATATTTTTATTGTTTCTGTCTTTCACTTTGTATTTTTATCTACTTCTACTCATACTTTTATTAACGTTACAAACTTCGTTCTGCAAGTTAAAAAAATGTGTAGAGACTTTCCTAGTGACTAATCATTTTCTCATGCTTATTTAGTATTACGTGTTCACAAATAAGAATTCTAGAATTGAAGCGAATATTTCATTCATTCATTCTTTCATTCATTCTTTCATTCATTCTTTCACTCGGTCATTCTTTCATTATTATCCTCTTTATTCGCTTTTCTTTTCTGCTCGTTGAACATTCCTTTAATCCTTAAACGAAGATCATCATCAATTGATGTTCCATTGGAAATCAAACAGATATCATCAAATGAAGATTTATCCTTTCTTCAGGCTTAATTCATTCATGAATCAAGTTTAAATGTCTCATTGACAATTCTCGGAGTCATGAGGTAGCTTCATTACCTCAAGTATGTGCCTGCAAATAAAACTGGAAGAGCAAGCCAAAGACAGTGAAGTATCTGCATGCATACATCACAAAGAGGATAGAGGGGACGATTAATGACAACTAGAAGTAAAGAATTTACAACTCTACGTTCTCAGCTGGCATGAAATGGAAAGACTATATTGAATCATTTTCAAGGTACACTGTTAAGATAGTTGGTTCACTGTGTCGTGCGAGACGATTTTTCTCTCCACAATCTACCTTACTTATCTATATGTCTACCATTCGTCCATGCTTCGAATATTGCTGCCTAATAGGGTCCACTGCTCTTGATAAGATCGAAAGAACGAACAGCAATATTATTGGTCCTGATCTGACATCTCGGTTTCAGTCGCTTTTCCATCGACGTAAAGTTTCTGACAGAGTTTAGTAGCGTTTACGGAGTTTGAGTTTATTTTCCACCATTCAAGTCCTTTCTTACAGACGAAACGGTGCTATGCTATCCGCCCCCAAATCTCGCTATTTCTATGGGAAAATATTCCGACGCACTACATTCGTTAGCCCTGCCAGTTGAGACCTTTACATGTGCACAGGGTCGAATCATCCCCATCCCATTCGTATTCTATTGTTAAGAAGTAAGTTTCATTCAGACAGATTCTTATCAAAACCCTCTGCTATGTAGAACAGACTCCCAAGTGGATGCTTCTCCAATAATTACTACCTTAACATCTTCAAGGCTACGGTCAAACGTTATCTATCCGACATTATCTAAACTTACCACCATCTCTTACCTCTATTAAAACTCTTTCAATAACTCACTAACTTGAGGAGCTCTTAGGCCTTGAAGTAGGTGGATGTTAAGGTCTTGAATTAGGTGGATATTAAGGTCTTGAATTAGGTGGATATTAGGCCTTGAATTAGGTGGATATTAAGCCCTTAGATTAGGTGGATATTATGGTAGTGAATTAGCTGGATATTAAGGTCTTAAATTAGGTAGATATTACACCTAGAATTAGGTGGATATTATGGGATTGAATTAGGTGGATATTAGGCCTTATTAGGTGGATATAAAAGCTTTGAATTAGGTCGATATTAGGCCGTGAATTAGGTAGATATCGTAGTCTTGAATTAGGTGGATGCTATCGTCTAGGTTGATATTAAGGCCTTGAATTAGTTGGATATTAAGGTCGTGAATTAGGTGGATATTAGGCCTTTAATTAGGTGGATATAAAAGCTTTGAATTATGTGAATATTGGGCCTTGAATTAGGTGGATATTATAGTCTAGGTTGATATTAAGGCCTTGAATTAGGTGGATACTAGGCCTTGAATTAGGTGGATATTAGGCCTTGAATTAGGTGAATATTATGGTCTCGAATTAGATTGGTATTATAGTCTAGGTTGATATTAAGGCCATGAATTAGGTGGATATTAGGCCTTGAATTAGGCGGATATTATAGTCTAGGTTGATATTAGGGCCTTGAATTAGGTGGATATTAGGCCTTGAATTAGGTGGATATTAGGCCTTGACTTAGGTGAATATTATGGTCTCGAATTAGATTGGTATTATAGTCTAGGTTGATATTAAGGCCTTGAATTAGGTGGATATTATAGTCTAGGTTGATATTAGGGCCTTGAATTAGGTGGATATTAGGCCTTGAATTAGGTGGACATTAAGCCTTGAATTAGGTGAATATTAAGGTCTTGAATTAGGTTGATATTATAGTCTAGGTTGATATTAAGGCCTTGAATTAAGTGGATATTAAGTGCTTGAATTAGGTGGATATTAGGCCTTGAATTAGGTGAATATTATGGTCTGGAATTAGGTTGATATTATAGTCTAGGTTGATATTAAGGCCTTAAATTAGGTGGATATTAGGCCTGGAATTAGGTGGAAACATCTACTCAAATATGGGTATCCACTAAAAATAACGCTTCTATTTCTATTAAAAATAAGGGATTCCAGGGTTTCAGTGTGGGAAAATCTTCTATTTTTTCACAAGTTTCTCGTTGACTGTAATCTTCATCAAAATAAATATCGATTTAGATACCCTGACCTTTTTTTAACGTTTTGTTTAGTGAGATACGCTTCAGTTTATTTAATAACTGTTTATGAATTAATTCAAATTATTGTATATTTATTCAAGTTTAAAAATACTTGAATATTTTCTCTTACTATAAAAATTTAAAACACCTCTATAAAAACAATCCATATAAATACATATGTGATAATATAGAAAAAAATTAAGATTTTCAATAATATATGCAAGTTATTTAAAATGCTCCGCACAATCTGGGAAAGTCGATTAATGATATTTTGGTGAAAATGGTGTATTGGACAAAAAAGGTTAAGAACCACTGGTTTAAAGTGATAAAAATGTTAGATTAATATATATATATATATATATATATATATATATATATATATATATATATACATATATATATATATATATATATATATATATATATATATATATATATATATATATATATATATATATATATGTATGTATATACCTCCAAAGAAACATGATATCTAAGGGTTAAAATTAATTTTTCAAAATGAAAAATCTTTCTTGCAGCTAATTTTAAGCTAATAGGTTATATTTAATATTTCTAATAAACAAAATATTTTGCTGTATTTCAAAATTAATTTCAATTGGTTAGAATCAGGGTTTTTTTATCGTTAAAAATCGGTGATTTTCGCTATCTATGAGTAAATAGCATAACAGATCGGGTTCTATAGCCTTGGATGGCAACTGGTCTACCGCAGAAATAAGGAAATAAATAATAAATAAATAAAAATAAATATAAGGACAGACCGGGTTCTATAGCCTTGGATGGCAACTGGTCTACCGCAGAAAGAAATGGCAACCTACTTCGGGAAAAAATCTGCCTCGTCAGTCATGTATCGATAGTTACATGATCACCTAAGTGTGTATCCGACATGGATACTAACTTTTAGCAATGTACGTCTTTTTATTAAGAAATCTTTCAAAAATAATATATTTTTCTGAAAATTTATTTGAAGTGTATTAAATGTCTAATTACTCTGATTTGAAACAAATATTACTTTTAGTTTAAAATATCGCAGAAATGCATTTTTTGAACACGGAGGTAGGTGTTTATTTAAAATGTTAGCAGATTCTAGCCTGATAGCTTTATTGACAACCGGTAACTTAACAACAAATTAATACAGAACTTTAAAAGACTTAAACTTAATAAATTATCCTTATTTAAATTTCAAAAATTGAAAATAATTCTTGTAAAGATTAATCATTCATTGAAAGAGTTTTTTTTTAAGACTATAGTTTCCATAATATATCTTTCTCATAAAAGCAATTAAAAGCTTTTCTAATGAAATAAAGTCTTAGTTTTATTGCATTTTTTTATTTTAAGACTCAGAGCAGATTTTCGTTAACTGAGGGCCCTGTTTTATAAAACAAAATTTATGATTTAAATTCTCCATGGAGATCTGCTGATAACTAATATAAACATTAAATGAATTTCTCGCAGTTTCATAAAATTAAACATTTTTTTTCTTAAAATGGGTATAGGTGTAATATCTGGTAAGTCTCTGAGTGAGTTTATCATAGTGCCGAATAAGTAAATTGATGTTTGAAACTCGTGAGAAAACTTTCAGATATTATGTGCTATATTCCAAGTACTTTCGGCTTTCGTTTTTTTTTTTTCTCCAATGAAAGATGTTGAGAAATATCCCGTGTATCTTTTCTGGTGTTTATAGTTCAAAGTTTGAAATGAAGGAGTATTCACTTGCTATGAGTGTGAAATTGATTTTAGCATCACGGGTCAAAAATGACTTCCTAGTTCAAAGGCGTTTTAGTGCATGTTGCACCAAGACTGAAAGATTTTTTTAATGATAATGTGTTGCTTTCTTTTGATGTAAAGGGCTCTAATTTGGGTAGCCGTTTTCTTTTTTATTATTATTTTACGCATCGGTTGCCAGAGGAAATGTATTGTCGACCAAAAAACTGTGGTAGATATTTACCTGCAGCAATTTACTGAAGGAGGCCAGTCTTCTTTAGAAAAATATTCATAAATATATGTCCTTGTTTAGTTTTTTTTAATCAACACAGACATTGCCCCTAAATTACAAGAGAATTGGTTTAAAACATTGGCTTTTACAAAGTTTTACATGAGGACTCAAAATGTTTTTAACGCTACTTAAAATCATTGTAATTGCTAAAAAGTCAGGAGAATAAGTAAAACGTTTCAAATTTGAAGCAGCCATCATATAAACCATCTTTCTCAAGCGATATTTCCGGAGCCCTAGGGTCCCGTAAAAGGTCGCTAGGGGTTCTGCAAGAAACAGTGATAAATATGCTGATTCCTTTTGAGTAATTTTTGTTTAATTATATATTCGTAATTTTTACTATACACGAAAACTGTTGTAAAAATCTTGATTATTCAACCTTGATTCAACCTCTTAAATTATTTAAATTTGTAATAATCATAGGGAATGTATTTAGCGATGCCTGTATTGCGTCAGATAAAACCAATTGCGTTTGTGCAGAAAAGGGTTGAAAGTTTTGTGGGCCACCAGGAACCTCTTCTCCCCACTGTCAAATTGAGAAAAATGGCGCGGTTTGGACACGTTACGGGGCACGACAGTCTGTGCAAAACCATCATGCAAGGCACCGTTAAAGGTGGATGCAGGAGAAGACGCCAACGCAAAAACTGGTTGAACGATGTCAAACAATGGACCAGTGTGACTGTACCAGAATTGTTGATGGCTGCCGTTGATAGACCGTTGTGGAGGAGATTGAATATCCCTTCTGCATTCGGATCCCCCCCCACTACGATTTAATAAAGTCAAGGGGATGATGATGATGATGATGATGATGATGATGATCATCATCATCATCATCATCATCATCATCATCATCATCATCATCATGCATTGAGTTAGTGTGAAACCACCGTCATTGGTTAGTGGACAGGACCTCCTGTACGTGGTGAATTCGTGAATCATTGAGTGATTCACTCAAGTACAGGACGCATGTACAATGTCCATATATTATGTTTACCACTTGAACTACATAAAAATACAAAAAGAGATAGATATTAATAAAGGTATACAATAATTGTACAGGAAGTTTCCTGAAATATGAGAACTATTTCAAGGGTGAAAAAGGGTAAAAATGTTGAGAAACACCGCTTTACAGTAGCATTGTAATATTAGCAGAGGAACAATGTAAAACTGATCAGCCATTTTTTTTTTTTGAAACGCAATCTTTATTATTGTTATTATACTGGCTATTCAGATTACACAAGTACACAAACAGATTATAATTGGCAGCTGTTTACAAGCTACAACTCACTGACCAATGATATTTATTAAAAGAAATGTGTACTTAAGAACTAAGGGCTTTTATTTTTTATGATGGAGCTAAATCATCATCTTTTATTTCTACGTAGCATGGCTTTTCAGGATATGGGCAATCATGACAATCTGTTACTTCCTATCCTTAGCAGCTTAGAAATGTTTGCCCCTTTTTATTATCACTCCCTCTTCCTGCTCTGCTATCAATTTACAAAAGCTATATAAAAAAATTCAAGTGTGGCACATTGTAAAAAATTGAGAAACGCTGATATAAACTCTTACGCAGCAACATCTTTACATTCACTGAAAATTCGTACCTGTTCTGTGACAAACAGAACAACCCACACATTGGCTTATAGACTGTTCCGTTAACAACAGAACTTAATATCAACCTAATTCAAGACCTTAATACTTACCTAATTCAAGGCCTAAAATCCACCTAATTCAAGGCGAAATATGACAACAGTACAACATTCGTGATCCGATCTGATTCAAGGTAAAGGATAGCACGTGGAGTCAGGTACTTACTGGAGCGTTACAGGGATATGACCATTTTTAAGTGTATCCTTTGCGATGACTCCGATGTAGGAGTTACATTTGAGGTCAAGTGTGCGTTTAAGTCCCCATAGTACAATTTTTTTATTATATTCTTACCCTGTCCTGGACATTGAGTTCTACCTGAATTCTATCCTCTTGGAAATTTATATATATATATATATATATATATATATATATATATATATATGTGTGTGTGTGTGTGTGTGTGTGTATATTGACTACTAATATTATCTATCTATCTATCTATCTATCTATATATATATATATATATATATATATATATATATATATATATATATATATACATATATACAGGTAAGATAATGAGAACAAATAGAGTACAATTCCAACGTTTGTAACATTTAATGTAAAATAGGGATGAATACAAAGTAGACCAATATTCTTTATTTTAGGATATTACATAGAAAACATTTGAAAATCGCTACACAATTGTAGTCGAGTTTCGATGCGCATAGAACGCATCTCATCAAATTACTGGCGAGTGAACGATTTAATCGGATTTAAAGGCAAAACACAGCCTCTTTTTACGAAAAAAGAAAACAAAATAAGCGGGGGTGGTTATAAGGTTTGTGGGCTTTGCTTAGATCAACCAAATCAAATATGACCTACGTTAAATTTAAAGTAAGGGAAGAAGCAAACATTGAACCGTGGGTTTGAAATCAATGGCAGCAATAGACGTTAAACAGGAGTGCATGTGAATGGATACAATTTGTACATTTAGATGAGTTTGGTTTGCAAGTCTTTGAATGTAACCATCAGTGTTTCCCCACTGCGTAGTTCGTGTAACATCGGGAGATAGATCAATCTCTGATCATCAAGAGTTTTAGAGGTGTGCCGGAATATCGTCGTATCATCGGCATATATGTTTACAAATGATCTGGGAATATTCTTAGGCATGTTATTTATGTAAATCAAAAAGAAGTTTGGTCCGAGGAGTGACCCCTTGGAGACGCCTGCGTTGACTGTCCATTTATAACTACCTTCAGGGACCTACTTGTTAGGAAGGATGATTGCATAAGCGGAAAGCTTGTGTAGCAAACCTTTGTGCCAGACCTTGTCAAAGGCCTTCGAGATATCTAATGCTATGGTCGCGAGGTGTGTTTTGTCGTCAAGAACCTCACTAATTCTGTGAGCGATGTCAGTTAGGACGTCAGCAGTAGATCGGGCCGATCGAAGGCCGTACTGCTCGTCGCTGGAGAGTTTGTTCTTCTCAAGGTGCTCGACGACCTTGCTGATGATACTGAGGAGACTGATGGGTCTATACTGGGAGGGAAAGATCGCAGGCTCGCGTTCGTGGAAACCGGGTATAGGCTTGACACTTCCCACAGGCTTGGAAAGAATTTCAAACTTAAGCAGCGGTTGAATAATTCAGGGTTGATATTATTTAGGACAGCCACTGGAATGTTATCGGGGCCGTTGGCTTTCTTAGGGTCAAGACTTTTGATAAGTCTTGCAACTACTCGTGCTGTAATGGTAATATTACTCAGATTGTGCTCAGCGAGATAACACCCACCCACACAAACACACACATATATATATATATATATATATATATATATATATATATATATATATATATATATATGTTGTCTCATATATATATATATACATTTCTGTAGTTTACTGCTACAGCAAGCAGAAACATTTTTCTCCTGATGATGGCCATGTTGGTCGAAACTAGTCGAGGAATCTAAATGAAATAATATAAAAATTATATATATATATATGTGCCTCATATTATCTATCTATATATCTCTCTATCTCTCTCTCTCTCTATATATATATATATATATATATATATATATATATATATATATATGTGTGTGTGTGTGTGTGTGTGTGTGATCCTACACCTACAGGTGAGAGTCTCCGACTGATGTCAAATCGGTCTGTTTTAGATACAGGCTTGAAGCATTCGCATGTCTAACCACACTATGATAAAAATTATGTGTATGACTATATATATATATATATATATATATATATATATATATATATATATATATATATATATATATATATTGGTAATATAAAATTGTTTAATCCGTATGAACCCGTACTGGGAGAACCAAGGATTTTTCCCCCAACCAATCTTCGTTCAGTTTTCTAAGGGTACTAAGGAGGAGAGTGTGAAGAAACTAAGAAGACGTTAGAAGGAACCGGAAACCCAATTCTAAACAGGAAACAGGGCATAAACCTCTACTCCCGTTTAAAAGATCGAGGAAGAGTGTGAGCCGGACGATGGGCGAACCTATCTACTCCTATTGACGAAGAATGAATAAATAAATAGCGAATAAAATTTCAGAGTTTAGAAGAATAGAGTTGAAGCAGAACTTAGAGCGAACCAGAAGTTCAATCCTAAACAGCAATCAAGCGATAAACCTTTAATCCTATTCTGAAGGCGTAACCAAGCGAAAGTATATTTACATTCTTTAATCATTTGCGATACAAAGGTGGGGAGGGAGAGCAAATAAAAATATTTATTCTCCCCCCCCCCTCTCCCCCTCTCTCTCCAATTCCGTCACTCTCTATCTATTTATCGATCTCGTGCTAGGGCTCGAATTAGACTCATTCAGTTGAAATGGTCTTTTTCTGATTCCACCTTCGTGTTTCCATTTTGCTTAAAACCTTTTCTTTGGTCATGTATTGTCCATGCTTCTTCAATCATCATCACCTTGTGATGTAGAAGAAGTTTCCGTGTCCCAATGATTCTGAGAGTGACGCCATCGGAAGCTTAGCTTCTGTTAGGGCCACCCAAGGCGCCAAGGTCGGGGATGAGGAACCAGATAAAGAACGATCCGGCCCACAAGAACTCAACTGCGAACCAGGCGGAAAAAGTTATCAAACCCAACGGCTGTGAATGCGGATGAAGCCTAAAGCAAATCTTTCAACTTCAGTCATCGATGGCCTGGTTGGTTGGTTGTTTAACAACATATCAACACCTCTATGGGTTATTCAAAGCCGAAATGTAAATATTCTGAACACAATTTTATAGCTTGAACTAAATATATTTTGAACGCAATTGCATGCCTTCAACTACAAATAAAATTTATTTTTGGTAATTTTACTATAAAAATGTATAGCTAGTATTTTTACTATAAATAGGTATTTTTGTTAATTTTACTATAAAATGTATTGCTGGTTTTTTTTTTTACTATAAATAGGTATTGTTGGTTATTTTTACTATAAAAATGTATTGCTGGTATTTTCTATAAATAGGTATTGTAGGTAATTTTACTATAAAATGTACTGCTGGTATTTTTTTTACTATAAATAAGTATTGTTAAATTTACTATAAAAATGTATTGCTCGTAATTTTACTATAAATAGGTATTATAGGTAATTTTACTTTAAAATATATTTCTGGTATTTTTTATTATAAATAGGTATTGTTGTTAATTTTACTATCAAAATGTATTGCTGGTAATTTTACTGTAAATAGATATTGTTGGTAATTTTACTATAAAATGTATTGCTGGTATTTTTTACTCTAAATAGGTAATGTTGATAATTTTACTATAAAATGTATTGCTGGTATTTTTTACTCTAAATAGGTATTGTTGGCAATTCTACTATAAAAATGTATTGCTGTTATTTTTGCTATAAAAATGTATTTTTATACTTTCCTAGTGTTTTGTTTATTCATTGGGATTGACTATTCGTCCATAGCTGGGGCCCTAACAGGTGCTACCACCCCGGGTGAGGGTGGAACAACGGCAATTAAGAGGAGGTTCCATGTTCCTCAAAACCCCCAATATCTCGAACAGTGGCCGTTCTATAAGGAAACTTATTCTTAGCACCAAAAATAGTTGAAATTTCAGTGCCACATAATGAGGAAAGAGTGCCTGGAGAATTTAACACTCACAGGACATAATGAAGGAAAAAGAACAGAGTGAAACAGCAAGAAACCTATTTAACAAATTTGTGAGAAATTGGCAGAACAGGGATAAAGAGGTATGTTAAATGGTTAAAGACGATAACAGACAAGTATTTGTTGGGTGGTTGATTTTGTTTAGCGGCATATCAAAACTTCTATGGGTTATTTAATGTCAAAATCTAAATATTTTCAACACAACTTTATGGCTTCGGCTAAATATATTCTGAACATAATTGTATGCCTTCAACTATAGATAAAATGTATTGTTGGTCATTTTGCTATGAAATGTATTGTTGGTAATTCGATTATATCTACTATAAAAAGTGTCGCTGGTAATTTTTAATATAAATACGTTTATGGATTATTTGTACTATAAAAATGTATTTATATACATTCAGAACAAAACTATTAAATAAGCGATATAAACAAATTTTTACTACGTTAATAAAACACCGATTAAAATTAAAATAAATAAATAAATATATAAGATAAGAAATGAAAAAAATAAAAAAATAAAAATAAATAAAACAAGCAAAATAATTTAACCCAAATAAATGAATAAATAAACAAATAAACGACTTCCGGCAAAATAATTGCCAAAATAGACTACCCATAATGCACCACTGACCCGTATATATAAATAGCCAAGAAAAAAACAACACTCGTGGCCTGACGATTGCGTCTAGCATTAAACAGCCTGTCGCCTCTAAGTGTTGACTTCAATGTTCACTTATATATATATATATATATATATATATATATATATATATTGTCAGACTGTTTCGTTGTTCGTCAGTGTGGCTAGACATCCGATTGCCGGGATCGAAGCCCGACTGATTTGGTTTCAGTCAGAGATTTTTACCCCATTGGCGCACAGCATGGATGAAGATGAACTGAGATGTATTTACGAAGAAACCTATTTACTCTTAACGAAGAGTCTTGATTCAGCAGCAGTAACAGTCACTGTTTACAAATTCACTTTTCTCCCCGAGCATGTATATATATTGTCATCCACAGACAGACTGTTTCGATGTTTCACAGTTCATCAGTATGACTAGACATCAGACTGCCTCAAAGCGGGATCGAAACCCGACTGATTTGGTATCAGTCAAATATTGGCGCACGGCAGGGATAATTTTTTCAGCACTGTAATTATTTTATTATTATAAACTACGTGCGCGTCCCGGGTAAGACGACAAACTACATCCGCGTCCTGGGTAAAACTATAAACTATGTCCCACAGCATGGCCTCTGATCAGGAGGTTTTGAGGAGCGTGCAACCACATCTTAATTGCTGGTGTTCCCAGGTTCACCCTGATCCGGGGTGGTAGCACCTGTTAGGGTCCCAGCTATGGGTAAATAGTTAACTCCCAAACTGGGGTCAAAACACTATGAAAGTGTAAAAATAGATACTCATACCAGAAATACTTTGTAAAAAAATTATTACCAGTAATACATTTTTTGAAGAAAATCTTTTTACCAGCAATACATTATTACTAGCAATACTTTTGGAAAAAAATAACACCAGCTATACACTTTTTTGAAAAAAAAAGATATATTACCAGCTATATATATTTTGAAAGAAATATTACCAGAAATAGATTTTTTTAAGGAAAAATATTACTAGCAATATATGTTTGAAAACAAAATATTGCCATCAATAAAAATTTTGTCGACATTAAATAACCCATTGAGGTTGATATGCCGTAAAACAAAATAAAGGCAGAACAGTGGATTTATTTTTAAAGTTACGTTCTTCTAACAGTTAGAACCTAACCTTTGCCTAAAGAAGTAGGTCCTACAAGGTTTGAATTAAGAGCTGCTTTTTCCTAGACTGGTTGCTACCCAAAGTCTATGGAACCCTGTCTACCCAGCTATTTTACTCATAGCTGGCTGTGGAAGTGATGGATTCATAACTTTCTCAATGTTGTTAGCACGTAAGTGAATGTTTGAACACGACTGGAAATTCCAACTTGCCTTTTCGATTCCTCAATCGGAGGTCTATTACTCCAAGGATATACTTGACTCAAAGGTCATTGCTAGCTAGATCAATTATCTTAGAGTGAATCCGGAAGTGATCTTTACTAGTATCTGTCTATGAGGTATTATGTACACTATTTACATTGATCGGACTATTGTCCTCATCTTTGTCGCCATGTTTTTCACAGAGTTTCGATCGTTGTACGGTTGGAATGTCGAACTAAAGTTCCACGTGCCTAATGAATGTCAGTTATCAGTTATCTCCTGTTAATTCCTCACTCCAAGTTTTCCACTGCCTTAACCAGGTATTGAATTCACACTCTTTTGGTCCTGTCACTGGATCTAACTAACGCCTTGAGGACATCTGTGTATGAATTTCTGGGACTTATAAACCTAATGTCTTCAGCAACCATTTTTACCAGTGCTCATATTGCGATTTTACGGCGGTGGGAAAGTGAATGAATCTGACACGCCAGAACAATCAAAGAACAATTCTAAAATCTCGAGGACGATTTTTGCGTAATAAAGGGTCCAGTTTGACATTCCAATCACCTGAAGAAGGCCGGAGTGTACAACGGCCGAAACGTTGTGATAAATATGGCAACAAAGATGAGGATATTGGTTCGAACAATGTAAATCGTGATATTTACTAAGCTTAACTCAGAATTGCATGAAGATAACTGAGAATGAATATGGTCAAGAATACTGTGTTACGGCAATTTTCTAAATGGTGAGGCTCAGCTTCCGCAAAAATCTTCCTCGAAATTTCGCAACTGTTCTGTCTTTGATTGTTCTTGCGTGTCAATTCCATTCACTTTCCCACCGCTGTAAAATTCCTGTATCTTTTCTATAAATATTTTCATGGTAATTATTCGAATGAACTATTCGCTATAGTACCGAGAGTTTTTTTTTTTCAATTTAAGCGCAGTATTAGACTGGCGTGGAGATCTCATCAATTTGCAGTAGAGTTAATTAGATGCAACCGTAAATTCTATGCTAACAGTTTCTTTTCTCGAACTTGTGGAACTCACTTCCGTTTCAATGTTTTTGCAGCCAACTTCAATCTCCCAAAATCGCTATCTACTGTCCTCCAGATTACTCTTTCTGTTCTTGGTCATTAATAATGTTTCTAATACTTCCACGCCTTGTGTCTTAGTGGCTGTACTACCTTGCTTGGGGTGAACTCGATCAATTTATATACATATATATATATATACATACATATATATATATATATATATATATATATATATATATATATATATATATATATATATATATATATGGGCGCGAAAACAGACATATCTTGAGTCTTAGTGGCTGTACTTCCTTGCTTGGGGTGAATTCGATATATATATATATATATATATATATATATATATATATATATATATATATTTGAAAATATTTTTATAGGTACAAAATTTTATTATAGCGATAAAGGTATTCAGCTTAATATTACTAGACATATTAAAACGCGCGAAGCAACCGGTTTCGCTCCCGCGCATCAGGCTTGCAACGGGAGATTTTAATTTAAAAAACAGAAAATGTACACTAAAAAAAATAAATTGTGTAGGGGGGGGGAATGAGCAAAAGGAGCTAGAGGCAAATGACACTCACAAGGAAGGTTTGCGGGACCCGATGTAAAGTGCCTCCAGCACCTTCAGGTGAAATAAAGAGTGTGACCGGGACAATACGGTGAACCGGTCAACACTAAAATTCACTGCACACGATCTGCTATTTGATAAGTGCTCACAAATGGCGGACCCGTAGGTGTTTGGGACGAGTCCATTCAGCGGCAAAGTGTGGTCCCTGATTTTGGTAGGAACGTGCTGCTTGATTCTCATGTCCAAGCGTTGTGTTGTCCTTCCTATGTAGTTAGCCCCGCAACTACAATTATATTCGTAAACTATAATTTACGAATATAATTGTATATATATATATATATAAATGGGCGGGAAAACAGACATCTGACACCGTTTGGAAATATGCTACTCTTTCTAGCAACGGGGGGTAACTCATTATAAAAGTTCAGTTAGTTGTTTGTTGGTTCCTTTTCTAAGAATGAGTTCAATCTTGGACGAGCATTCAACAAATGAAGCCATGTGCCAAAACACTGATGCAGATTATGTGAAATAAAAAAAATCCTCAGAAAATAATTAAATTTGATAAATGTACAAAGAAAATTAAAATAAAATGGTGGAACAGAGAGAAGAGAAAGCGAAAAAATATCAGAGTGGCAGGCTTAAATATGAACGAAATAAGTGATTTGAAAAGTAAATTGGAAAGAAATCAAGAGAGAGGGAAGGAGAAAATAAAAATTTGTGTGGATGTAAAGAGACGTGGGTGGTGGGGGTTGAATGAGATATATAAACAGACGCTGACAGAGAGAAAAGGGATGAAGTGATGACAGTTACGTGAGGCTGGGGAAGGGCATTGGTCGAAGGAGTTCAAAACGGATGGAGATGAGTGGGAAAGAGTAAAGAAAAAGCAATATAAAAAAGAAAGAAAGAAAGAAGGAAAAAGAATTAATGATCACGTGATATAAATGAAAGAAAGACATGTAAATGAATCGGGCGAACACGTGAGACGAAAGAAAGAGATGAGAAGGAACCAAATGATCACGTGAGAAGAAAAATGAAAGAAGAAAGAGATTAGATGAAATAGAATGATCACATGGAAAGAAAGAAAGAAAGAAAGAAAGAAAGAAAGAAAGGGATGAGGGTAAATCAAATGATGACATGAGATAAAAGAAAGAGAGAGATCAGGAATTAAGTGATCACGTGAGAAAAAAGAAAGACGGGGTAAATTAACGGGAATTAATGATTACGTGATATAAAAGAAAGATATAAGAAGGAATCAAATGATCATTGATAAAAAAGAAAGAAAGAAAGAAAAAAGAGATTTGAATGAATAAAATGATCATGTGAGAAGAAAGAAAGAGATGAAACGGAATGTAATGATCAGGCGAAGAGAAAGAAAGAAAGAAAGAGATGAGAAGTTATCGAATGATTACACGAGAAGAAAGAAAGAAATGAAAAAGAATCAAATGATCACACGAGAAGAAAAAGAAAAAATGAGGATAAATCGATTGATCGCGCAAGAAAAAAAGAAAGATGAGAATGCATCAAATGATCACGTGATAAAAAAAGAAATAGATGGACGGAATGAAATGCTCACGTGAGGAGAAAGAAAGAAAGAAAGAAGGAAAGAAAGAAAGAAGGAAAGAGATGAGAAGGAATCTAATGATCACGTGAGAAAAAAGAAAGTAAAAGATGAGTCTAAATCGAATGATCACGTGCAAAAACAGAAAGAAAGAAAGAAAGAAAGAATGAATGAATGAAAGAGATGAGAATGAATCGAATGATCACGGGAGAAGAAAGAAAGAAAGAAAGAAAGAAAGAAAGAAGGAAGGAAAGAAAGAAGGAAAGAGATGAGAAGGAATCTAATGATCACGTGAGAAAAAGAAAGTAAAAGATGAGTCTAAATCGAATGATCACGTGCAAAAAAAGAAAGAAAGAAAGAAAGAAAGAAAGAAAGAATGAATGAATGAAAGAGATGAGAATGAATCGAATGATCACGGGAGAAGAAAGAAAGAAAGAAAGAAAGAAAGAAAGAAAGAAAGAAAGAAAGAAAGAAGGAAAGAAAGAAAGAAGGAAAGAGATGAGAAGGAATCTAATGATCACGTGAGAAAAAAGAAAGTAAAAGATGAGTCTAAATCGAATGATCACGTGCAAAAACAGAAAGAAAGAAAGAAAGAAAGAATGAATGAATGAAAGAGATGAGAATGAATCGAATGATCACGGGAGAAGAAAGAAAGAAAGAAAGAAAGAAAGAAAGAAGGAAGGAAAGAAAGAAGGAAAGAGATGAGAAGGAATCTAATGATCACGTGAGAAAAAGAAAGTAAAAGATGAGTCTAAATCGAATGATCACGTGCAAAAACAGAAAGAAAGAAAGAAAGAAAGAATGAATGAATGAAAGAGATGAGAATGAATCGAATGATCACGGGAGAAGAAAGAAAGAAAGAAAGAAAGAAAGAAAGAAGGAAGGAAAGAAAGAAGGAAAGAGATGAGAAGGAATCTAATGATCACGTGAGAAAAAGAAAGTAAAAGATGAGTCTAAATCGAATGATCACGTGCAAAAAAAGAAAGAAAGAAAGAAAGAAAGAAAGAAAGAATGAATGAATGAAAGAGATGAGAATGAATCGAATGATCACGGGAGAAGAAAGAAAGAAAGAAAGAAAGAAAGAAAGAGATGAGAATGAATCGAATGATCACGGGAGAAGAAAGAAAGAAAGAAAGAAAGAAAGAAAGAAAGAAAGAAAGAAAGAAAGAAAGAAAGAAAGAAAGAAAGAAAGAAAGAAAGAGATGAGAATGAATCGAATGATCACGGGAGAAGAAAGAAAGAAAGAAAGAAAGAAAGAAGAAGGAATCAAAGGATCACGTGAGAAGATGGCGTTATAAGAATTAAAGAAACGAAAGAAAGAATCGAAAAGGAATCAAATGATTATGTGATAAAATGGAAAAAAAGAAAGATTTAGACGATCAAGTATTAAGAAGAAAGAAGGGAAGGATGAAAAATGAACGAAACGCCATAAAAATGAATCAAATCACGTAATAAGAAAGACAGAAAAAAGTGTTGAACAGGACGGAAGAAGGTCCTTTATTAGCATCATGGTGTCTGCTAGAGTTGAAGCTGATGCTCACGCTGATGATTTTAGTGCTGAAGACGATATCCATATTATTTGTCATAAGATGTGATGATATTCTAAAATTGGATCGTCAGGGTGCTGAAAGGAAAAGCGTGTGCTTGGATAGCTTTGTATTGCATTAAAAGGCTTTAATCATCACCGGAATTTGACAGGGACATGTTTGCTTTGGTGTCGCTGGGGCAAGCGTTTGACGCGGTAAAATGACATTGCATGGTGGGAAAAATGTCTGCAAAGTTGCCTATCTACGTATATATATATATATATATATATATATATATATATATATATATATATATATATATATATATATATATATATGTCTTTTTCTTTTTTTTCTTTCTCAATCTTTCAGATTCTTTATGGCCATTTTTCTTTTCATCGCTCTTCTTATTTAACACATTTCTGTTTGTATGTATTTATGTTTTTTCTTTTTCTATGGCTCTACCCGTTCTTCCTAATATATATATATATATATATATATATATATATATATATATATATATATATATATATATCTTCCTCGTCTTCCCTTCATTTTTACACACACACACACATACATAGACACACACACACACACACATATATATATATGTGTGTGTGTAGATATTTATTATAATGTTTTCATATAGCCAAAAACAATTTACTTACTACAAAGATGCAACTTCGTTTTAGCGCATTTAATTGCACTTCGACTGGTGAAAACTAAAATGCTTATGAACAATTCAGTTATGTAATTATAATTCAAAATGGTTATGAACAATTCTGAACAGAATTGTTCATAACCATTTTAGTTCTCACCAGTCGAAGTGCAATTAAATGCATTGAAACGAAGCACCAACTTTGTAGTGAGTAAATTGTTTTTGGCTATATGAAAAAATTATAATAATTAATTATTGCTGTACTATCGGTATTGAACCCTCTTTTGAATTAATGTTGTGAACGTTAGAATTTATATATTATTTTCGTTCGCATTACATTCGGATTTATACATATATATATATATATATATATATATATATATATATATATATATATATATATATATATATATATATATATAATGTGTGTTCCTTGGACTGATTTTAAATCTGAATTAAGTTTAAGCGTCTAATGATTTTTTTTCTTTTTCTTTCAACCTAAGTCTTTGTCAATTTCAACTATGGAAAGATTTACAATCAAACAACATGTTAAAGTTATCGAAGCCTATTACGAAAATGGACGTTCAAGCATTTCGCGCACTTCGCGATTTTTTTGGTCAGCATAATCGACCAACAGTTGGAAACGATGTAAAGTTGTGGAGAGGTTCAATTCTAGCGCGCGATGTCGAATAAAGGTGTCTGGATATTCGGCCACATTCTCGTGCACTGCAGCAATGTTTTCAGCTGAACGGCACAAACGAGCACGCAATGGTGTTTTCACATCTGACCCCGACCCATTTTGTTTCAATTTACGAACAATTTTTTTCCAATTGCACTCTTGAAACCTCCACACTTTGATTGTTAATCTTTACATGGTTGAAACCGCCGAAGACTTAAGTTGTTCAATCTGAAAGAAAAAGATATAAAACATTAGACGCTTAAACTTAATTCACATTTAAAATCGGTCCAAGTTATTGGAACGCCCTTTATGTACACACACACACACACACACACACACACACACACACACACACACACACACACACACACACACACACACACACATATATATATATATATATATATATATATATATATATGCATAAAAGTTAATGGTCAGGGTTGAATAAGACCCGGGAAGAGTAGTATTAAGAAATTTTCAATACACGTGAGAAAAAAATAAGTAAAAATAAAAATAACATGTAGAGCTTTTAAGTTTCAAAATCAGGAGGGCAGTTAAAATACGCGATAACGGTTTCGACCTGATATTTTTTGAAAGATAATTATGTAGCATTTTGTTCAAATAAAGCGTTAACGTGGTCATTTTGAAATTAACGCCTGACGAGACCGTCAGGTCGAAACCGTGGTTGCATATTTTAATTGACCTGCTAATTTTTAAACACACACACACACATACGGCTAATAATGCAAGACTCTTCGGTAAATCGAATCGAGTTCTCTCAGTCACTGTATGTTTATCTAAAAATAAATACGCTTAAATTCACCTTCTTCTCTGCCGTGCGCCAACGGCTTCAGGGTAAAATTTCCGACTGACGCGAATTCAGCCGGTTTTCGATTCTAGCCAGAGGCAACCGGACGTCTAGCCACACTGATGAGCTGTGATACAGCGAAACAGTCTGTCTGTGGATGACAATATATATATACATAGGAATGTTTATAAATTAACATGTTTCGCTTTTGTTTAAGCTTCAACAGAATTTCTGGGAAAATTAATTATGCACGAGAAGGTTCCGGAAATTTCTCTTCGATACTTTTCTCAGGTAGACCTCACTTTTATTTGTCTTGTTCCGTTAATGTGAGTGTGTTTGTGTGTGTGTGTGTGTGTGTGTGTGTGTTTACGCTAGAATTACGTGCCCACTAGAATTCAAACGTACACACACGCAAACACATTCATTTCCTCTAAAATTATTCTAATGAAGCTTAAATAAATGCGAAACATATAAAGTTTATAAACGTTTCCTATTTGTTACTCATCTTATCACTCTGTCGAATTCTAATCCATATTTGATCCCAACTTCCAGAGACACACACACACATATATATATACATATATTCGGACCGTTTTATATAATTTATCATCTGAAAAGAAAAACATTATTAGATCGCACGAGAAATTATATAAAAATTAAATAAAAGCACCTTGTCAGTCGTTTTTAATGAAATGTGCATGAAAGAAGGATTGCTGCCTAAACACACACACACACACACACACACACACACACACACACACACACACACACACACACATATATATATATATATATATATATATATGACTAACGCAGTCTTCAGGTGCTGAGTGTGTACTGATCGTCACTTAAAATTTGCAAATATATTAGTTTAATGTTATGCTGGTGTTGTTAAGTTCTATCTATATACGGATATATTTAAAAAAACAAATTAAATTATATCTAGCATATCCAGCAACTGATATAACCGGTCATACCATAAAGGGTAAGTATATATTATGAATTATTAATTTTAATTATTACTTTTTTAAGTTCAGTAATCAGCTATTGCTTAATAATCATAATAATAATAATAATAATAATAATAATAATAATAATAATAATAATAATAATGGTGTAGGATAATATGTATATTTATTAATATATATAGTTTATAGCTCTGTTATATTGTATCGTGCACTGTTCCAATAACAGCAGCACTTTATGTGCATATCCATATATTTACCTATATATATATATATATATATATATATATATATATATATATACATATTTATATAGCTATCTTTGCCGTCATTGTCATAAATTTTACTTAAAAAAAATGTAACCTTGTAATATACATATTTATACTCGATATGAAAAAATAATTTTACATACTGTAAGTAATTCTAATACATTTACTTGGTTTTAAAAAGAAATATAGTCTATTAAAAATTAAAAATTAAAATTTTTTAGAATTGTAGTTAAATAAAACATATTCTAGCCTAAACAGCCCCCAAAAGTATACAAATAGAAAAAATACCGTAAGAATTTTTGCCGTTAAAAATAATTTTTTTTATAAAAAATCCAGACGATATGCATTTAGCGGATGTCAGAATTTGTTGAAAAATACATCCCTACCCATCCCTAAACATAACCCCGCTTTCGAATGTAACTATTAACTGATACAACGAAAATTGAAATTGAACAAGCTAACACACTCCTTGTCTAGATGAGTGGATTTCGCGGTATCCTGGGAAACACTCAATTATGAATCTTTGCCGTGTCTTTAAAACTGTAAATTTAAAAAAAAAGTTACTCCAAAATTCGCTTGACGATGAAATGGAACTAATGTCTTTAATTTAATAACAAAATTAAATTCAAAGCTTTTAGCTTCCATTTTTGAAACATGGTTATTACTGTGTAGCGAAAAAAAACATATTTCAAATCAGTTAATTTATAATATATATATATATATATGTGTGTGTGTGTGTGTGCGTGCGTGCGTGCCTGTGTGTGTGTGTGTCTGTGTGTTTCATTAAAGCCGGCAGATAAGGGACTGCGATTAAGCTTTATATTTAATTTGTCTTGAGTTTGAACAAGTGTTTTCTTTTATGGCGACAGAGTGTGTAGAAACTGTCCAAATGTTCTATAATTCCGAGCGATTTCGGCTATACTTTTAGCCATTATTAAGGATGATTTTATTTTTGCTTTTTAACTGGGCGTATGGGTTATGTGTATGTATCTAGAATTATCGGGTTGTTTTATTTTTTGAACACGGTCAGCACATCATGGCCGTGTTCGTAGATAATATTATTGGGTGTTGGCTTTTTCTTTTTTATTATTAATGCTTCCATTATTTTTAATCTTTTTTTACATGTGAATGAGGTTACGTTTGTATTTTCTACTAGTATGTTTCGGATGGAGTATGGTCAGATTGTGTGTCTGTTTAAATCTGTTCTAATAGAGCTGTGGTCGGATAGGTGTAACGTAAGTCGTCTGGATAGGCATGTAGTAGTGTGACCGATTCAAAACATCTGATAGTATCCTCACAAATAACAATGCACCAGAAAAAAATCAAAATTGCAACGAACGAACATTATTTATGAGCTAAAATGCTTCTGCGTTCATGATCAAACCGAATTCATAAATATTTATATCGGTCAGAATGCGTGATTGTTAACAAAAGAAACAGTCCAACCTGCAAATTACAAATTGGTGATACCAAAATCAAAAACGTAAAACAATTTAATACATATGGGAAGTTTTTTTTTAACAAAGGAAGGCAAGTACGACACTGAAATCCGAAGACGCATTGGAGATAGCGAAAGATGCCTTCCAAAAGCTAAGCAAAGTATTAAGAAACAGAAAAATTAGAAACAAAAAAAAGGTTACTGAACTCTTATGTAATATCACACCTCTTGTATGACAGTGAATGCTGGAAAATCTTCTCAGAGATGAAGAAGAGACTTGAAGCAATAGAGATGTGGTTCTACAGAAGGATTGCTGGGAATACCATGGACTGAATATGTGAGCAACGGCGAAGTTTGATTAAATGAATGGCGGAACAACGTTTAGGACAGATAGCAAAAAGACCAAATTTATTAAGTGCTAGGATGGGCAGGAAGTTGTGGGGAAACATGATCGCCTACGCCCCTGACACAGCCAGTAGAAGTAGAAATAAATTTATATTTTATCTTTTTATTGACATATCTTTTCCTGGGATAGGCGATTATGACACTCCACATATCCCTGTAAATTATCATGGCTTCTTTGAAAAGATAGTAATGTGGTTTCCCGTTGCTTTCTCCGGGATTTTGAATCCAGAGTTTTTATTCTCCTACACTAGCTGTTACACAAGGCTTGCGTTCCTTGCTATTTAGCTCATAGCTGGTGGGTGTATGTGCAAGAAGAAACGTTTGTGGTAATACTTGTGGGAAAGGTATGATTCGGTATGTAAATATGTGTGAATGTAAGTGCACATCTGTGTATGTATATATGTGTATGTAGGTATATACTTGTTGCGATGGATGAATTGTCGTCTAAATTAAACAAAAAATGAAAATAACACTGATATCTTATTTTAATAGAAATATTTATCAAAATTACACAAAAATATCTTGAAATACTAAAGAGTCCATTAATTCAATAAAATCGCCATTTACTTCAACCACGGACTCCAGACGACTTCGGAATCTCCTGGAACTCTTCTGGACTGTCTCCTTGTATAAGTTGGTGGTTGCTGCCATAATCCTTGCCTTCAGTTCATCTTGGGTGTTACAAGGAGTTTTGTTAGTTTCTCGCTCAACTGCGCCCCCCCCCCCACATAATAATCAGGGGGGTTGCAGTCTGGGGAGTTAAATGGCCACATGAAAGGAGTGATGTGGACTCAGAAATTGTCTGACAGCCATGACTGGGTTCTCCTGCTTGTGTGGAGTGGTGCAGAGTCCTGACACAGGCTCTTCTAGCAGCCACATAGAACAATATATTTACGAGTAAATGCACTCAACATCAAGGACATAATTACGCAAATATACAACTGAGGGCAACACCACGTGTCGACAGTCTGTTTCATGCGTGTGTTGGTCTTAAGCATATATATTTTTGAAAGCATAATATATATATATATATATATATATATATATATATATATAAGGTAAAAACAAGTAAAATAAATAAATAGTATATATTTAAAAAAAAAATATAATATAATTACAGATATTAAGTTATTATGGCGACGTATGTAAAACTTTATGCGATCATTATATATTTCCCCTTTCCTCAGATTTTCATCCATCTTTACTTTCACACACACACATACATATATACATACATACATACATATATATATATATATATAAATATATATATATATATATATATATATATATATATATATATATATATATATATATATATATTTTAAAGCTTATCATCCCAAGCAAGGCTGGAAGCCACTAGCACGCAAGGGGTTACAGAAGGTTTGGAGGAAGAGCAGGAAGAAGTGGTAAAGGAGAGGATGTGGAGAAAGATAGTGGATCGATCAAGGCAAGGGGGTTACAGAAGATTTGGAGCGAGAGCAGATAGGAATGAAAGGCGAAAGGATGTGGAGAAGGGAAGTGGATAGATCAAGGCAACTGGAGATGTCGATTGACGTTACACTTGCCGGGTGTAACATCAAAATTGTCCATTTGTTATATTAAGTTTGAACGTTATATTTTAGAAATGATTAAAGATGTCTCACTGAAATTCTCTGAGGTTTTTATAACAATATTAACAAAAGTATCGTGATGAAATCTGTCATAAACGAAAATGACATGTTCATAATAAATAAATCATAGCCAAGGACCGGAAACTCATAAAGGGTCTAATTTATGTTCAAATATATATGTATTATTCTAGGATCATTTTCCAACTCATTCAAGACGATCTTCACCCGCTCTAATCTTCTAACTTTCTGTCCTGAAGTAACAAGGTGCCTCAAAGGTTTCACGTACGATTTCAAATTCAAGTCTTTTTTCACTGCTCTTTGGACGGTCATAGCTGAAACTCCTCCCCCACGTGCCAATCGTCTTATGGATTGAGTTGGATCTTTTCTAATTGATCTATTTAGATTAAAGTTAAAATGATGATACATCTTGCTGTTGTGACCTCTTGATTCAGTTTTCCTCTTTACTGTTCCCTCATTTTTAAACTTATTCACCATTCTCTTGATTTTTCTTGATTGGATCTTGAAGATAGAAGCCAGAGTATGAATGTTGGTACCATTACTGAAGGCCTGAATGATCATTTTGCTCTGAACATTGCTCATTTGGGAAGAGAGTGGGGCTGACACAAAACGATTTTAATCTGTTCTCTTTCTAGCTGAATGACTCAAAGTGTTTTCCAGTGATTCTTACGACAAATGGTTTCAAGGTGGCTAAACGTCGTATCCGAAAACCTGGAAAAAAAGAAACTCAAAAAGTTTAGTGGGTTTTTTTTTGGGGTGGGGGGTATTTTTTTAGATATTAAACATTTTGCGGGATGTACAATTATACTGTCACACGTTCTGAAAATTTTTACTGCAACACCGTATATATATATATATATATATATATATATATATATATATATATATATATATATATATATATATATATATATATGTATGTATGTATGATGAAGATGTGGAAAAGACAAAGCAAAATCCGAATATGTGAGTTTACTGTTTTTATTTTGTTTTTGTTATTCTGTCGACGTCAGACGTTTCAGTCAAATAGACCTTCTTCAGGACATGGTTAATGGAGACATATTTATATTAGATTTAAGTTAGATGAAGAGACGATATATACAGGACTGGTCAGAAACAGAAAAACTGAAATTGTATGTATGTATATAATTGTATGTATGCATATAATTGTATGTATGTATATATGTGTGTGTGCTTGTGTGTGTGTGTGTGTGTGTGTGTGTGTGTGTGTGTGTGTGTGTGTGTGTGTAGAGGGTGTTGTTTTATTACACACAGTCATTCACACATATATATAGGTACCTTCTACAGAAAACACGATAAAACACGGTTTAAAATGAATTTTTAAAAATGAAAATTTTTCTTGAGCTTTTATTTTAATTTTAATTTCAAGCTAATTGATTAAATTTGCTATTTCTAACAAGCAAAATACTTTGCTGTATTTCAAAAACTGCTTTAAAACTGATTTAAATTGACTGGAAGCAGTTTTTTGCTGCTAAAGTCGCCGATTAGCGCCCTTTTTAGTCGTCTTTAATCGCAGTAAAATTCGCTTTATTAAAAAAAAATCTTCGAAAAATAAAATATACTTTCTGTAACTTTATTTGAGGAATATTAGCTGATTTAATGTATAATTCGTCTGATTTGAAACAAAAATTATTTACTTGAAGTTTAAAATATTGCAGAAATGCATTTTTAACACAAGGTTTGGTGCTTATTTAATCTTTTCAGGAGTCGATAGATTGATGATAGATGGTTGTTTTACCGGGTCTTTTTTCGTAAAAAATAATTGAATAATATAACATGAGCGCTTTTATATATAATTTTTCAGTATTCATTAATCTTAAAAATGTAGGAAAATATCTCCGTAATTTAATATTTTATTGAATTTTAGATACTTTGGCTGTAAATTTGTTATAGTTATTGTTCTTATTTTCTGAAAATATCGTGTATGACCTTCCGTATCTACAAAAATCGTCACGTTTAAATACATTCAAAAATTTTTTTAAAATTCTTTTAAAAATATTGGTATTTGATGTTTTATAATAAGCTTTTCTATTTATGATTAGTAAATAGCTTTCACTTAATAATAATATCATTTTAAAGAGTGGAATTAATACTGAATTTTAAAGATTTAAAACTTAATAAATTAATCTAATTAAAAACTTTAAAAAAAACATGAAAACAATTCTTATTAAAATTCATTATTCATCGAAAAAAAAAAACTTAATATTGTCCTTATATCTTTTTATAAAAGCATTTAAAAGCTTTTTTTAATTAAATAATGTCATAGTTTTGTTGCATTTTTTTATTTTAAGATTCAGAGCAGATTTTCGGTAAATGGTGTTTCTGATTTACAAAAAAAAATTGTTGTTTCAAAATCTTCAAGTTGTTTTGCTTTTAACTAATATAAATTTTATTTTCTCGAAACTTCACAAAAATTAAGTCAGGTGTAACAAATGTAAAAATAATATATTTTTACCAAAATTTTCTAAAAGAAAATACAATTTGAGAAATAGTTTAATTCATTTGTAAATAAATCCTGAAAATGTTATTAAAATCCAACAATTATTTGATTTTTGCAAAAATTTCCTAATCAGTGTGTTTTTTTTTTACGACAAAAAAGACACTAAAATTTTATATACTAATCTTTGTAACCCGACCGAACAAAAATTTTAACCAAAGTTTCGAACGTGCTAGAAAGAATTAATAAAAATGAATAAAAATGATCAAAAACTACTTTGGTCTTCTTCATAACAAACATTTTGATGATTCAATTTATCACGTTTGGAGCTTTTTTCAACATGGTATGCTCTTTTTCAGCGAATTAGTGGAGGTATATTATCTATCTATCTATCTATCTATCTATATATATATATATATATATATATATATATATATATATATATATATATACATATATATATATAAAAGTGAACATTGAAGTCAACACTCAGAGGCGACAGGCTGTTTCATGCTAGACGCAATCCTCAGGCCGCCTGACGATTGCATCTAGCATGAAACAGCCTGTCGCCTCTGAGTATTGACTTCTATGTTCACTTTTATATTTATATTTACATACGCTCTATCGTTGATATTGATCACTTTATCCCATAAATAAAGCACGCCTTAAAATTATATTTCTTCATATGTGTGTGTGTGTGCATGCGTGTATGTATGTGTGCGTGTGTAAATATCTCGGTAGCTAAATACCTATAGAATATTATCCGTTTCTAAGGCTAAAATCAAACGTTTCAACATCCCCTTTGCAAATTCATTGTTTGTTTATTTGACATGGCGTATGTAATTCCAAAGGTTTTTCGTTTTGTTTTGTTTTTAATCTGGCTTTGTACAATTTTATTTTATCAGCTGAAACCGTGTAGGTTTTTGCATTGTAAGTGTTTGCACTAAGCAAATAATATCATTGCTTTTACTGTAACTTATCTCTCTCTTTCTTTCTTTCTTTCTTTCTTTCTTTCTTGCTTGCTTGGTCTCTCCCTTTTCTATCCCTCCTCCTCACTCGCGTTTCTCTCCCTCCTCCTCATTCGCGTTTCTCTCCCTCCTGCTTTCTCTCTCTCTCTCTGAGATATTTGTTCAACTATACTGTAGTAAATATTTTGTTTTCATAAATTCTATTAGGGCGCCTCGCATTACAATTCTTATTCCATATTGAATTCGATCCTCACTGGGTGCTTGTAATACTTGTCCTGGACAAAACCGATATTAATAGCTAAGTTTGAAGGAGTCTGTTAGGCTGCTTCTGAGATCGTCCCAATCTTAACTTATCAAGTCGAGTTTCAACTGTTTTCTTTCCTACATATCCTCATAATTTGTTCTTCTTACGTCCATACGTTCAATAACGCTCTTCCTTGAGTGGCTTTTCGGCCTTGTATTGCATAAAATTTTATTTAAAAAAAAAGCAAAAAAAAACCCCAGCTTTTTATATCTATAAGGTATTCTTACGTACCTAATACAAGTGCCGTCACGATTAAATTATTACCTATAAATTCAGACAAAGGTTATTTGGGACTTCACACATTATTTTTCTAATAATTTCCTCTGGGGTACGATTATTTTGAGTCCGGAATAAAAAAAAAATTTTTTAAATCCCTGCAGTGCGTTTATTTGAACCGGCATGTGTATTTCTTTTTTGGGGAGCTTATGGAACGATGAAGCCTATTTGCCAATCTAGTCGTACGCTTAAATTCGTGCAGTCGGCGTAGCATGGAGATACAAGACAATCATTTATGTCACTTAGCGTTCATCATGTTTTAACTTACATTACACAGTATGTTTTTAGGATATTTTAGCGCCTACTCTAATTCAGAACTTGTAAACTTAATAACATCGTTCTCCACGTTACTCAAGTGTATAAATACGGGTGACCAACCCCCCCCCCACCAAAAAAAAACCCAGCTATAACTGTTTAAAGAGCAGTGAAAAAAGACTTGACAATGAAATCATACGTGAAACCTTGTTACTTCAGGAGAGAAAGTTAGAAGATTAGAGAGGGCGAAGATCATCTTGAATAAGTTGAAAAATCAAGGAACGAAACGCGTTGGCATAAGATGCTTTCCTCTTGCTTTTTCTTATATTTATATCGTCTTTGCATATAAATTTTATTTATATCCACACACACACGCACACACACAGGTATACACGTACACGCCCGCGGTGGAGTAATGGATAGCAGATCGGAGAACCGAATCCGAATTGCAGTTCGTGTTAATACACTTGGGAAAATGTATGAATCCATTTCTTCTCCCCCCAGCTATGGGTAAATAATGGGCAGACTGTGAGAATAAGAACTCCGAATTCAAAACCTGCGAAGGGTCGTTTGGAGACGTTGTAGCAAAGTGTGCCCGAGTCCTTTGCATTCGGATCTTCCAAAAAGCGTGGTTGGTTCTGCACGAGTAGAATCCAGTACATACAATAATCATAATCATACAATCATACCATGTTTTCATTGTGACATGTTTCATTGAATAGTTTACGCAAGTTTTGCTTACTTATTTTCAATTGGATCCTTTCATATTCACGGACAAGTTTTTTGGTCTCCTTATTAAAGGAAGAGAGAAAATCGCCATATTTTATTCCGAGTACTTTCTTCTTAACATAATGTCATCATCAGGTTGTTGTTTATTTTGAGAGAAACATTATAGCGTTCATCATAAATCTCAATATATATATATATATATATATATATATATATATATATATATATATATATATATATATATATATATATTGTGAAAAAGGATACAGTAGAATTCAATTTACAAATGTTTTTAGTTTATTGCTTTTAATAAAATAATGCTCCATGCATCTATCTATCTATATCTGCTTGTTTGCGATTATAATAACTGATATATAAATGTATAGGTAGATAGATAGTGCTGTAGCATACGTACAGACGATAATGGGTATATCCCCATTCACTTAAATACAGTAGTAAATACTGTATGTTGGTCTACAGTTGGAGATTCATTGTGGAATTCACTTGACTCACTTCTAGCAGTTGACTATTTTCTACGCGCCGCTGGCGAATCTTATATGTGTTGTTCGTGTCCTAAGTATTATCGTTCATTACCAACCTTGCTGTGATTATTCTATTCAGTAACTTTCCCTAGGTTACAACAGATAGATAGATAGATAGATAGATAGATAGATTTTTCCTTCTTGCTCCTGCTATATAATTAGAGATTCTCGATAAAATCAAAAAGGTAAATCTGCAATGTATTAGTCCTGGCCTGGAATCTTGGCTTCAGTTCATTTGCCACTCCCCTTAACGTAGCTTCCCTGTGCCTTTTCTATAAATACTTTCATAATTGATTTGATTACCTTTCCGCTATCGTCCCTAGACATTATGAATTGAAGCGCAGTACAAGATTAGCGGCAAATTCTCATATTTTTACAATTGAAATGGTTGGATGTAACCATACGTTCTATGTTAACAGTTTCTTCCATTGCACTTTTCTCATTGGAACTCTTCTGGCTTCTTGCTTCCCAGACAACTTTCATCATCAAAAATTGAAATGCAATGTCAATCGTTATCTTCTGTCTTCGTATTCTTTTATTGTCCTCTCTCCTTAATAGTAGTTTTTCTCATATTCTCTAAGACAGTAACCCCTTGCAACCTAGTGGCTTTGTTGCCTTGCTTGTGGTGAGATAGATAGACAGAAATAGACTATGTTAGATAGGAAGCGACTATATATATATATATATATATATATATATATATATATACAGAGAGAGAGAATGAGAGAGAGGAATAGACTACTCTAGATAGATAGATGGATAGAGAGAGAGAGAGATCTGACAGACTAAGATAGATAGATAGATAGATAGATAGGAAGCGACTATATATATACATATATATATATGTGTGTGTGTGTGTGTGTGTGTGTGTGTGTGTGAACTGGACAAAGTCCGACAATATGCGTCCTCCGACAGGAATCGAACCTGTATCCTATAACTATCTATCTATCTAGATTCCTGTCGGTGGACGCATATTTTTCTATGAAAATCTCTCGGTCATTCAGGACGATAAATGTTGTTAATACTGTTTATTATAAACAGAGCATTTACTTAAATATTTGTATCTATAAAAAATAATGTATAAACATAAACATATATTGTCGGACTTTGTCTATTTCATAATGTATGACGTCATTTGTTTACATTTGATACGCCATGAACAGATATAAATGTACGTGAGAAAATAATGGAAAGTTGTAGTTTAAAAAACAGTAAAATCGACCTTGCTCCTCTGTGGCGAAATCGGTAAAAGCACGTCAGGCTATATGACGGTCTCGTATAGGATACAGGTTCGATTCCCGTCGGAGGACGCATATTTTCTATGAAAATTTCTCGGACATTCAGGCCGGTAAATGCTGTTAATACTGTTTATTATAAACAGAACATTTACTTAAATATTTGTATCTATAACAAAGAATGTAGAAACACACACACACACATATATATATATATATGTATAGATATATATAAAGGGAGAGACAGAGAGAGGAGTGAGAAGGGGAAAGAGAGGAATAGACTACGCTCGATAGATAGATAGATAGATACGAACTAACCAAGATAAATAAACAGATATTACTCTCTCTTCACATATGTCTCGGCTTGTAAAATATAATCACAAAAGCAGACATTGTCTATGGTTGATAGGTCCAAATTAGTATTAATCGATTATTAAGACCTTATTTGTTTAATCGATTCACTCCATGCAAGAAATGAAATAATTCAAAAAACATTTTTATACTTGTTGTTTTAATAGTGTTCACACAATACGAGGCCTAAGAGCCATTCAAGATAGAACTTCACTAAAAAAAGGTTTGTGATATGAATGGAAGATTAGGAAGTACTAAGTGTGTCTTCTGAGGATTTGAAAGCTCGGTAAATATTGACGAAGAGGTCAAGGTTCTTGTATTCGGGCAACACATCCACGCGACAGTCTGTACCACAGATATAGCGCTTCCTACACAAACATATTTAATAAGACTATTTAAGTTTGGTACAAGGCTATTAATGTGGAGCACATTGAGGAACAAAATCATTAATGCTGTCAGAGTTTGCTAGAGTAGATCACTCTCTGGATTGCTTTGGAAGTGTGCTGGCCAAACTCTCTGCCTCCAGGCAGAGAGGATCCCCAGACTAGGCTATGTCGAAAGGCAAAGTCTCGTATCGGGAGACAGCTACCCGACTCCGTTTTTACGAGGTCTACGGGGAAATTTTGGCTGGGCCTACGGGCTCGGATACCCCACTATAAACTCGGCCTTTTGCCACATACGTCCGCGTGGGGAGCTTAGTGAATCTCTTACTAGAGTAGGTCACTAACAGTTAAACATGAGAAGGCGACCTTAACTTAGTCTGGCACAAGATTTTCAATTGTGCAAGGATCGCATGAGGATGGAGTATTACAGTTGTAATAGTCTAAGCAACTCGATGCACAAACATTACGCCATAGTAAGGCGTTCAGAATATGGCTTTTGTTTAAAAAAAACTGTTGTGTGTGTGTGTGTGTGTGTGTGTGTGTGTGTGTGTGTGTGTGTGTGTGTGTGTGTGTGTAGAAAGATAGAGGGAATATCTAAGGAACTTTTAGCAAATAATTTAAACTAATCAAGGTGAAACTCATCCGCCATATTGACCCTCTCGTTACTTGATTGGCATTTGGTTGTTTCTTTAAGGGAGACAATTCCTTTCTTTCTTCCTTTATTTTTTTAGTTTCTGTTGTTCACTCAATTTCTGCTTTTTTTTTTATTATTCATCTCACCAACATCTTCATGTTCGTCTTCCCATTTTCCGACACCTCTCAATCCTTATTGCCTCCAAATCCCCGACTTTTCACGTTGGAATGTTCTCGTTCTTCCTGTCTCTATTCCCGTTCGCACGCGAGAGTTCATTCTTTTTTTTTTTTAATCGTGCATGTTTTGTTTAGCAAATATCAATGAAGATAGATAAACAGAAGAGCCGAGAACCCACACAGACAACACGGTAACTGATCTCAAATGATGACAGTCGACCAGGAAAACTAATGGACAGACCCACTGATCAATAGATCTGTTTAGTGAAGAGACATCTTACGTCTGACAAGTGCATTTAAACTTCCTCTTCTCAGGTCTTCGCATACGTCAAAAACGTTCAGTTTAGAAAAAAAAAAGCCTTCGCCTTTCTTTTTTCATCGACCAATGAAATTAATACTTTTGACGGGCCAGTACATTAGGATTTCCTCAATAGGAATGTGTGTGTGTGTGTGTGTGTGTGTGTGTGTGTGTGTGTGTGTGTGTGTGTGTGTGTGTGTGATGTTATTATTATTATTATCATTATTATTATTATTATTTCCTTGGATTTCTGTTCTATACCTTCCGGGTCCCAACCAGAAACCTAAGGTCAGAAATGACTTCATGTCATTTTACACTGATCATTTTTGTAAAAAAAACAACAGCAAAAAACAACTGATATCACACACATTCGAGATAAAGCTATTATTATTATTATTATTATTATTATTATTATTATTATTATTATTATTATTATTATTTCCTCTGATTTCTGTTGTATACACATTTCCTTCCGGCTCCCAAACGGAAACCTAAAGTCAGAAATGGCTTCATGACATTTTACACCGTTCATTTTTGTAAAAAAAAAAACAGCAGCAACAACAAACAAAAAACAACTGAGATCACACACTTTCTAAATAGATAAAGCTATTATTATTATTCGCATTGTGGAATTAAGAGCGAACAAGACTGACCTGTCTAGCATGAGAAATTGAGAGATATCACTTCGAATCAATCTAGACTGATCCTCTACTCAGTTTACGAAATATCTATTTTAGCAGTAACGTTCTAACTTGAGTAGTTCTCGAGCCTTGTATTTCGGGAATCTTTAGTACAAAAAAGGCATAATTCTTTTCCTCAACATCGTTGTTGTTTTTTTTTCTTAAACGATATTTGTTAAATTGAAACAGGCTTTTGATTCCATCTCCGTAAACATGAATGTTCGTGTTATGCATTTATTTCTCTGATGATGTTTAATGTTCCATTACAAAATCCAAATATATATATATATATATATATATATATATATATATATGGCATCATACCTTCATTCAAACATGTTTCATTGAATAATATAGATATATGTATTTATTTTTATAATAATCTTTTCCAGTTCTCTAATCAGTTTCTTGATGTTTAGATAAAATTCATCAAGGAAGGCACCGTAGTTTTCCTACCCAAATACTTTCGATCGTTTATATATATATATATATATATATATATATATAAGATAGATAACTGGTTAGCTAGCTAGATATGAATTCACTATGATAGATATGTAGACAGATATTAGAGGAACAGAAATATTAAAAAAATAACGGTGATAGTGAAGTATATATATATATCTATATATCTATATATATATATATATATATATATATATATATATATATATATATATATATATATATATATATATATATGAAAATTTCTCAGAGTTAACCTGTAGAAAAAGACAATATTTATAAATGTAAAAGACAATAGGAAATCTGTAATGGGCGGCTACCATTACAGTTTTCCTATTGTCTTTTACATTTATATATATATATATATATATATAAATATAAAAGTGAACATAGAAATCAACACTCAGAGGCGACAGGCTGTTTCATGCTAGATCCAATCGTCAGGCCATCTAGCATGAAACAGACTGTCGCCTCTAAGTGTTGACTTCTATGTTCACTTTTATATTTACACGCGCTCTATCTCTGATATTGAGCACTTTATCCCATAAATATAGCACACTTTAAGACTATATTTCTTCATATATATATATATATATATATATATATATATATATATATATAACGTAAATCATTCATACGAAAAACAAATAATGAAGATAATTATATGGCAAGAATCACTCTCGCAAACAATATTTAATAATAAAATACAATCAACTTCGAATCCGTTAATGAATGGTATGATCCTTGTTTATAAATTCCGCTTTCATCAGGTCTTATTTTTTCTACTAGCCCGGCTTTCAATCGTTTCGAACGACCATCATCAGGTAGACATTTGAGTGTGTTTTGTTAAATTCCAGGTAATAATGAGACATCGAAAGATAGTGCAAACCGAAAGAAGTGTTTTTTTAGCAATGTGATATTGTTAAATGTAAGAATAATTTTGGAGCGTGCAGTCGCGACGCTGAGGTTGAATATATATATGATTAAAGTGTATAGAGACAGTAAGTGTTTATTGAAACACATTTCATTTAAAAGAACCGACAAGTTATGTCTGCTAAATTTTTCATTGCATTTTTTTCAATTTTCGAATAAGGTGTTGAGTTTTGTGCTCGAAAGTTTGGATAAACTGTCCAAAGTTCATATTTTGTTATTGTTTTGTTCAAGTCCTTTCAAACATTGCAGTCATTATCAAAAAGCAAATGTGGTGTTTGTGTGGTCGTTAGAATTCCTTTATCTATATCGCGGTATTCTTTAGAAAGCAAGAAGTTTGAAATTGTCTAGCGTGACGTCATGTGTGTCGGTTATTGGAGACGAGGCCCGCACAAAATAAATGCGATTTAAGTATTTTATTTTATTTATTTATTATTATTTTGTTTATGCATTTCTATTTATTCTTATAATAAATAATGTGCACATATTAATTATATCATGTGTACTTCACGATACTGTCTCCCGGGGAGAATTATATTTCATTTAATGTGGGCTGTTTATTTTGTATAATAATACTTGAAGTCGAACAAAAATAACAAAATATGAACTTCGGACAGTTTCTTAACAACTACGAGCGCAATATTCAACACCTTAGTCAAAAATTGGGAAAATATAATTAAAAAAATAAAGCGAGAGACCTTCTAAAGAACCTATCAATTTATTTCAAGGTTTTAGTGAATAAATATATAAAAAAAAATTAAAATTAAAAACTGAGTTGAAATCAAATTCCTGTATCGATAAATTCAAAGTAAAAATCAAACTTTTAGCCGATTAACATGGATCTGGTTTTTCCGTCGTTAATAAAGATTTTGATTGAATAAAAACTGTTATTTTTTTTTATGTCACCGATTCATGAGTTTTACATGTTAAAATTTTGATGGAATAAAATTTATGTTCGAATACTATTTTGTTGGATAAAATTGTGTTGAAATAAGATTTTAGATTTTGTTGGAATATAAACTGTTTTTTCTGATGTCACCAATTCATGAGTTTTACATTTTAAAAATTTAATGGAATAAAATTTTGTTCTAATAAAATTTTGTTGGATAAAATTGTGTTGAAATAAGATTTTAAATTTTATTGGAATATAAACTGTTTTTTCTGATGTCACCAATTCATGAGTTTAATATGTTAACATTCTAATGGAATAAAATTTTATTCAAATAAGATTTCGTTGGATAAAATTTTGTTGGAATAAAAATGTTCTTTTTCTGTGGACACCGATTCATCGGTTAAATATTTTAAAATTTCTAAATTGTCTTCCATATTCACCACAGCGCCGATTCCGATCGAAGCGTTAATCTCACATTCACCTACGCACAAACACACACACACATACAGAAAAAAAAACGTACACATACACATGTCTAAATTATTTTAAATTTAAATTTTATTAAGCGAATTGCATTTCTTCTCGCTCATGTAAGTTTTGTACTGGTGAGATAAAAC
Source organism: Acanthosepion esculentum (assembly GCA_964036315.1). Taxonomy (NCBI): domain Eukaryota; kingdom Metazoa; phylum Mollusca; class Cephalopoda; order Sepiida; family Sepiidae; genus Acanthosepion; species Acanthosepion esculentum. The sequence goes on along the minus strand of OZ038485.1, from coordinate 37,799,119 downwards.
TATTTTTCTGATGTCGATTTCATCATTGTAAGATGTTAAGTTAATTCTTTTCAAACAAAGTTTACCATTTACTTATCAATCCGAGAGATTCTTATTCCAACATTCATTGCGTAAACACATTTATATATTACTTGAAAGCAATCTTCAAGCCGCACACACATGCGCGCGCGCGCGCACACACACACACACACACACACACTCATATATATATATATATATATATATATATATATATATATATATATATATTTATATATCAAGAATAATATTGGGGAAAATATATAACAAAGTAGGAAAGGTTTACTTGTAAATGTTTATATGTAAAAGCAAAATCTTTCAACTTTGTCATATATATATATATATATATATATATATATATATATATATATACATAATATATAAGACACTGTAGTTTTTCCTACCCAAATACTTTCGATCGTTTGAATATATATTTATATATATATATATACATATATATACATATATATATATATATATATATATATATATATATATATATATATATATATACATATAAGATAGATAACTGTTTAGCTAGCTAGATTTGAATTCACTATGATAGATATGTAGATAGATACTCGATGAACAGAAATATTACAAAAATAACGGTGATAGTGAAGTGTATATATATATATATATATATATATATATATATATATATATATATGCATATATATATATATATAATCACGTCTAATGAATTGGATCGGGATTACGATTCTAATGTAATAAATTATAACCATGGAATATTAGTGTTTCATCCTTTCTTGCTGTGTCCTGGACATTGAGTTCTACCTGGATTTTATCCTCTTGGAAATATATGTATATATATATATATATATATATATATATATATATATATATATAGATAGATAGATAGATAGATAGATAGATAGAGAGAGAGAGAGAGAGAGAGAGAGAGAGAGATAGATAGATAGATATTGACCACTAATATTATATATATATTTATATATATACACAAACACACACACGTACATATATATATGTATATAGACAAAAAAAGGAAAATCATAGCATGGGCGTTTCGTCCTCTTGGGGGCTTTATGAAGGAAAATTGAATTATTTTTATTTGTAATAAATATTTATATACAAGAGCAAAAATGTTATTGGTTTTTCAAATTTTTAAATATAAAACGCTTATAAATATTTACTGAGTTAGCCAAAATGCCCAGGCAAGCTATGGACGACGCCAAGTGACACAATTCAATATCTAATAAACGAAAGTGAGTAAATGATTTTCTTGATTTTTAAAAAATTTTGTGCTAATTATTATTTTAATTATTTTAGTTCGGGATTAATCTTGGGAAAGGAGTGATTCTTTCAAGAATGGAGATATTTTTAAAAAATCCGGGGCGTAGATTTATATTTTGATAAGATACGATAGCGGCACTCTCGAGAATTATCTGCCAAAATACGTTACTTTCTCTTTTAATAAGTATGGCATTATTTAGATCAAAGATGTGGTTGAATTTATTACTATGTATAACTAAGGCATTTGATAAATTGCTATATGTAAGATCACTTTTGTCTTCATAGATAAGTTCCTTTTTTAATTTCTGCACGTTTTGCCAATATATTGTGAGGAGTAATTGTGACAGTTTATTTCATATATACCGTATATTTCCGCGTATAAGGCAACCTATAGATAAGACGAAGTCAAACAATATAAAAAAATTTTCATGAATTTATCATATACCTGTAGCATAAGACGGCTGCTTATTGATTATATAAAGATGATGTCATTGAAAATGTCGTTACTTATTTCGTTTAGAAATTCAAAATAAACGAAATAACAAATCTCTTGCAATTACTAATTCTTCTTTTCCTCTTCTTTTCCTATATCTAAACAGTTACAAACAGCCTGGTGTACTAATGGCCATTTACTTGTACTTCAAATTCAACAGAAAAATAATCATAAATTTTTGATGAGAAAGGAATCTTATGATATCCGAAATGTTATTACTACCGTAATTAATACTACCATAATGATTATTAATTACATAAAGATGATGTTAGTGGAAATGTTGTTATTGACCGTATCCTTAGAAATTCAAAATAAATGAAATAACAACACCGATTCTATCTCAGGTTTTTCCTACGCACGTCCCCTAAAAGGGAAACCATTGTTTTGTTTACGTTTCATCAAGTGATCCCTTGTGGATACTGATTCTTCTTCTTCCTTTTCTGACTTGGTATGTTGACTTGGGAAAAGAGTAATTCTTTCAGGAAAGAAAATAAATGAAAAAATCCGGGGCGCAGATTTATAATTTGATAAGATACGGTAGTGGCACTCTCGACAATTTTCCGTCAAAATAAGTTTCTTTTTTCTTTTAATAAGTGAGGCATCCTTTAAATAAATGGTTATGTAATAAATATATTTGGTCCATTATGTCATTTTTATAAGCCAAAATAACTTAAAATGGGGCTGAATTGATTTCTATGTATAACTAACGTATTTGATAAATTGTTGTGTATAATATTCTTTTGTGTTCATAGATACGTTTTTTTTTAAATTTTTGTGAGTTTCCCCAATATATTATGTGGAGTAATTCTGTCAATTTATTTTATATATACCTATTATTATGGTAATAGGCATTTTGTGTTCTGATCATGAGGAATACTGGCATTTTCACACTTTTACCGATCATTACATCATCATAGTCGGTTGGGAAGTGAAATATGAAATTGCCAGTCAACTGCAGTGTTGATTTCAATAAACATCTTGTTTATATCTATGTATTTTCATCCATCTTTCTTATTTATATATATATAAATATATATATGGCCGAGTGTTTAAAACGTTCGCATTCTGACCCTGAGAGCCGGGTTCGAATATCACCGTGGTCGATTTGTCAGAAAGGATACTTTCTGATGTTATCGGACTGGAGGGGTTGGTCCCAGCGTGTGCTTTGGAAAGTGCCTGAAAACCATACCACGGGTTGACCCAAGCCTTGCGAATTAAATTGGGTAGACGGAACCCTTGGGGGCCGTCGATTACTGGCACAAAGTCGTAAGTCATCGTGACCGATTGTTGATCACGCTAGATTCCCGGAAACTGTGACTAAGGTCTGCTCAGCATAGTTACAGTATAAACCACTGAGCAGGCATCTGCAATAGCGATTGGCTAGCCGTCCTAATAGACGGGTGTCCTCGAATACAAGTGGCCAGCTATTTTACATATATATATATATATATATATATATATATATATATATATATATATATATATATATATATATATATATATATATATATATATACAACAATTTATCAAATGTATTAGTTATACATAGGAATAAATTCAACCGCAACTTTAATCTAAAGTACGCCACACTTTCCGAAAAGAGAAAGTAACTCACTTAGAATGAAAATTCTCGCCAGTGCCGCTACAAAAATGTTCAAAAACTAAAAGAAACGGTTAAACACTTGACCTCATGTTATTCAAATATATAAAACATAAATTCATCCCACACTGAATCAATTGAAACCCTAATCTGCATGTTTTAAAAAATCACTCACCTTCGTTTATTAGACATTGGATTGTTTGTTTTTGGTTTTATTTTGTTTTGTTTTACGGCATATCAACCTCAATGGGTTATTTAATGCCGACAAAATTTTTATTGCTGTTAATATTTTTTATCTTTTTTTTTATCTATCTATCTATCTATCTATCTATCTCAGTATGTATTGTTTGTTTTTTTTGTTTTACGGCATATCAATCTCAATGGGTTATTTAATGCCGACAATTTCTTTTCTTTTTGCTGGTAATATTTTGTTTTGTCAAAAATCTATTTCTGGTAATAGTTTTTTTCCCTCAAAAAGTATTGCTGGTAATATTTTCAAAGATTTATTGCTGGTAATAATTTTTAACAAAGTATTTCTTGTATTAAAACCTATTTTGACACTTTCGTGATGTTTTTACACCAGTTCCGGGGTTAACTATTTACCCATAGCTGGGAGCCTAACAGGTGCTACCACCCCGGGTCAGGGTGGGCCTGGGAACACCAGCAATTAAGAGGTGGTTCCACGCTCCTCAAAACCTTCTGATCAGAGGCCTTGCTGTTGGACGTAGTTTATCATCTTACCCTGGACGCGGATGTAGTTTATCGTACAATAAATTGTATCACTTCACGTCCGCCATAACTTGCCTGACATTTCAGCTAACTCAATGAATATTGATGAACGTTCTCAACTCGAAAATTTGGAAAAACCAATAACATGTTTGGTCTTGTATATAAATATTTCTTACAAAATGAAATCCTTGCATTTGCCTTGAGAAAGTCCCTCAGAGAACGAAACGCGTCTGTTAAGAGAAGTTTTCATTTTGTCTTTATTCTTATTGTTTTTTATAGATATACTCTCTCTCTCTCTCTCTACATATACATATATATATATATATATATATATATATATATATATATATATATATATATATATATATATATATGCGTGTATGTATGAAAATTTGAGAAATCACTACTTTGACATATTTCACCGATGTACCAAAGTCTAAAGATAAGGAATTTAATTTCGTCAGAGAAGAAAATCTTAAATATCAGCATAAGAGTAAAATCAAATTGATTGAGACAAAACCCGTTTAACGTTAAGCACCTGAAAGCTTTAATATTACTAGGGTTACAGAGATTAGATTTTAATGAAATTCAGCCCTATAACCTTTTACGCAGAAAAACACATACAGTGAGTCCCCCGTATACACGGGGGTAAGGGACCAGAACCGGCAGCGAATAGTTAGAATTCGTGAATATTTGTAACACTCAGCCCCCTAAAAGTGCTTATAAGTACCTATTTTGATTGTTAATACCCTATATGCCTTAAACTTTCATATTAAACACTTTAGAAACATTTCAGGCCCTTTTTCAAACATTTCTGAAAAATAGTATTTATCGCGTAATTTTATTTCATACGTACAATAACCGTTTTTAATTACGCATAGATCGATACAACCATTGAAAATGCTGCATAAAATATGTGTAACAGGACATAAAATATAGAGTTT
>OZ038485.1:37786560-37789060 GCA_964036315.1 Acanthosepion esculentum | reverse complement strand
AGTCGCCTGTATTTCTCTTTGGTAAATCTTGTAACACTGTTGTCTGACACATCAATTTAGAGTATGAAACTGGAAGAGACGATCAAGTATGTAAAATCATCCATTGAAAATTGTGTGAAAAATGGAAAAATAGAAAAGGAATATTACAAACATAAACCATAAAAATTTCTTGAATCAAATATGTGCAATATTTTGAAGGATTTTTCTATACAACCATATAAGAAACTAGAGCACAGCAGACAGTATGTAATGGTAGAAGATAAAATAGTAACAGAAGGGTCAATCATGGATATATCGAGTCGCTTTGACAGAGGAATAGAGCAAACAGAACAAGAGAATATATTCAGCAAATGGAGGGAGAGCAAGGATCGTACTAAACAAAGGAGAGAAGGATCGGGTAAGAAGAAAGGAGAGAAACGATCGGGCAAAAGTAATGAGAGAAAGGATCAGATCAAAATAAGGGGAGAAGAATCTGACAAAAGGAAGGAAAGAAAGGATCGGGCAAAAGCAAAAAGAGAAATGATTGAGCAAAAGGGTGGCGAGAAAGGATTGGGTAAATGAAAGGGAAGAAAGCATCGGGCAAATAGAAAAACAGAAAGGATCGAGCATAAAGAAGGAGTGAAAGAATCAAGCAAATGACAGAAGAGAAAGGATCGGGCAAAGGGACGGAGAGAAAGGATTGAGCAAAAGGAAAAAGAGAACGCAACGAGCAAAAGGAAGGAGAGAAAGGATCGAGCAAGTCGAAGGAGAGAAAGGATCGAGCAAAAGGAAGGAGAGAAAGGATTGAACAAGTGGAAGGAGAGAAAGGATCGAGCAAAAGGAAGGAGAGAAAGGATTGAACAAGTGGAAGGAGAGAAAGGGTCGAGCAAGTGGAAGGAGAGAAAGAATCGAGCAAGTGGAAGGAGAGAAAGGATCGAGCAAAAGGAAAGAGAGAAAGGATCGAGCAAAAGGAAAGAGAGAAAGGATCGAGCAAAAGGAAGGAGAGAAAGGATCGAGCAAAAGGAAGGAGAGAAAGGATTGAACAAGTGGAAGGAGAGAAAGGATCGAGCAAAAGGAAGGAGAGAAAGGATTGAACAAATGGAAGGAGAGAAAGGATCGAGCAAAAGGAAGGAGAGAAAGGATTGAACAAGTGGAAGGAGAGAAAGGATCGAGCAAAAGGAAGGAGAGAAAGGATTGAACAAGTGGAAGGAGAGAAAGGATCGAGCAAAAGCAAGGAGAGAAAGGATCAGACAAAGACAATGTTGCCTGATACATTTCCGATAATTCTGCTAACTCGGATTATTATTATTACTATTCTTCTTCTACATCTTCATCTTCTTCTTCTTTTTCTTCTTCTTCTTCTTCTTCTTCTTCTTATTATTATTATTATTAATAACGCTTGTATTATTTTTTTTTATTTCACAGTTGATAAATTTTGGCATGCTCTGTATTTTTGTGTATTATTGCATTTATAACTAATATCATTTATTTTTCGGATTTTAATTAATTATAAATTTTAATTACTGGTGCGTATTTCAGATTTGAATTTTGATGACTACGATGAGCATTTGTTTGTATGAATATAAATGTGATATCTGGTAATAATTCAATAGATTTATCGGACCCTATAACTCTGATGAGCATTTTTATGTGAAACTGTGAGTTGGTCAATTTGATAAGTCCTATGAATATCTATTCATGAAATCGTTTACTATTGTCGCTCTAATTATCTCCTGAGCACTGGTTTTAGCAAAAGTTCGGCTGCCCTTAAAATATTAAAATTCTAGTAATTATTAATGTTAATTTTGGAAGCACATTTAAAAAAAGAAAATTAAAAATAGTAAACAATATTATTGACATAAAACACTTATGTCAATAATATTGTTTACTATTTTTAATTTTCTTTTTTTAAATGTGCTTCCAAAATACATTAATATGCTTTTAGATTTTATTGTGTAGTTTTTGCCCAAATATACGTTTGCGCAGAATTAAAAGAAGCCCTTTATTTTGGTTTGGTTTGGTTTGGTTTATTTTGTTTTACGGTATATCAACGTCTATGGTTATTTAATGCCGACAAGATTTTCAGGATAGGTTCGTATGAATAGAATAATTATTCTTTGCAAGAAATCAGTTTATAAATCAGGTTTTATTTACGTATTTATGTAAAGGGGGTTTTCGTTGAGTGTCAAATGCATTACTGATAATATTTTTTTTTAAATGTATTACTGATAATATTTTTTTTTTTAATTTGTTGATGGTATTTTCACTATAAAAATCTATTTAATAAATTTCATAGGTTTTTTTTACCGCGGTTTAAATAGCAGCTGGGACCCTAAAAGGTACTACCACAGCGGGTCACCGATATATATATATATATATATATATATATATATATATATATATATATATGTTTTATGTATGTATATGTGTATATATATATATACATACATATATATATATATATATATATATATATATATATATATATATATATATATATATATATATATAGCTAAATTCC
>OZ038485.1:37751560-37774060 GCA_964036315.1 Acanthosepion esculentum | reverse complement strand
TCATGGACAAAGAACATCATTGGAAAATTCGTAAACTTAAGGAATCAGCACATATGCTATGCCACAAAAATCTGCTAAGCCGACCAAGCATAGAAACGAATACAATATGGGAACCAGTATTAAGGAATGTCAGAGAAAAGCAATAATAACAAAGAAAATTGCAATATGAGCTTTGGTAAAAAAAAAAGCAGGCAATGATAACAGCAAAAATTGCAATATGAGCACTGGTAAAAATGGTTGCTGGAGAGATTAAGTTTATAAATTCATGCACAGATGTCCTTAAGTACACATGGCACAGTGGATAAAAGCGTTGGTTAGATCCAGTAACAGGACCCAAAGGGTGGTGAGTTCAATAACTGGTTAAGGCAGTGGAGAACTTGAAGTGAATTAACATGAGATAGCTGATAAGTGAAATCCATTAGACATGGAACTAGAATAGTCTACACCCGCGATATTCAGTTCAACCACTTGTAGAAGGCCGGAGCGTACAACCGTCGAAATGTTGTGCTAAATATGGCACATAATACCTCATCTCAGAAATATAGACAGATACTGAAAGGCCGAAACGTTGTGATAAATATGGCGACAAAGATTCTGACAATAGTCCGAATAATGTAAATAGTGTACATAATACCTCATCTCAGAAATATAGACAGATACTGAAAGGCCGAAACGTTGTGATAAATATGGCGACAAAGATTCTGACAATAGTCCGAATAATGTAAATAGTGTACATAATACCTCATCTCAGAAATATAGACAGATACTGAAAGGCCGAAACGTTGTGATAAATATGGCGACAAAGATTCTGACAATAGTCCGAATAATGTAAATAGTGTACATAATACCTCATCTCAGAAATATAGACAGATACTGAAAGGCCGAAACGTTGTGATAAATATGGCGACAAAGATTCTGACAATAGTCCGAATAATGTAAATAGTGTACATAATACCTCATCTCAGAAATATAGACAGATACTGAAAGGCCAAAACGTTCTAATAAATATGACAACAAAGATTCTGACAATAGTCCGAATAATGTAAATAGTGTACATAATACCTCATCTCAGAAATATAGACAGATACTGAAAGGCCAAAACGTTGTGACAAATATTGCAACAAAGATTCGGACAATAGTTTGAATAATGTAAATAGTGTACATAATACCTCATCTCAGAAATATAGACAGATACTGAAAGGCCGAAACGTTGTGATAAATATTGCAACAAAGATTCGGACAATAGTCCGAATAATGTAAATAGTGTGCATAATACCTCATCTTAGAAATATAGACAGATACTGAAAGGCCGAAACGTTGTGACAAATATGGCAACAAAGATTCGGACAATAGTCAGAATAATGTAAATAATGTACATAATACCTCATCTCAGAAATATCGACAGATACTGAAAGGCCGAAACGTTGTGACAAATATGGCAACAAAGATTCGGACAATAGTCAGAATAATGTAAATAATGTACATAATACCTCATCTCAGAAATATAGACAGATATCGCCTTCAAACCAGAATAATGATATTTACTAAAAATTTACTTATTCCCATTGGTAAAGCTAGAATAAAATGACATAAAATGACATATGATTAAAAAGAAGCATTTACTTTTTCTAAGAATGCGAAAGAGAGACCACAAACAATTTGCAAGTGAGTAGTTATACGCGATTTACACTTATATTGTAAATTGCTTTTACGAATCAGCCGCCAAATAGAGTATTTTAGTAAAAAAATTTTTTTGTTATATGATCATTGGTAGCCAGAATTTTCTAGAAATTCTTGAACCTTTTAGAAATTTCTCGGAAGTGCTTGAAACTTCTAGAAAGTTCTGAAAAATTCTCCTTCAGCAACTCCGTACTGAATCTGTCCGAAATGTGATGCGAAAAAGATTAGTTTCAGACCGTCGACGTCCCTGTCTCAAAAGCAAATTTTGAAGCGAATAATAATGATTTAATTTGCTTTCTAGACAAAACAATTCGGAAATAACACTTACTGCACAAAAACAAGAAAAACGTTAAATTTTGTTACACAGTATAATTTTTCTTTTAATTTTACTTAATAAATCGAACGAATTTTGTGGACACCCATTCCTTATACAAGCATCATTAATAAAAAAAGCTGCATGTTAAGCCCTTTTCCTTCATGTTAATTGCCGCTCGGTTGTGTCGGGGGTGGGTATATTTTATTTCGTCAATTTGGTTCCTTGCAGTGATATGTAAAAGGGGCTTATCTGAGTAATAGACCTGATAAACAATAACAAATTGGCAGGAATTAACCGAAATGACCCCCATGGGCGGGAAAAATGTCTACGAACAGAGAGAAATTGTCGCCCCGATATTTACTCGCCAAACACGACGCTATTTATACACGGTCGCTAATTGCTAGCCTCAGTTAATGTCGGCCGGAGGATGAAATAAAAAAAAAAAAGAAAAGGAAAAGGAAAAGAAAAGAAACTAAAAGAAGCTGTGCATGATTCAGTTTGGATTGATGCTGGATGCTGTATTTAACAGAGCGCTGAAAAGAAAGAGATAGAGAGGGGGGAGATTCAAGGTAAGAAAGGAAATCGACCGAAAGACACACAGACAGACGGAAACAGATACATACAGGTAGACAGCAAGACGGTCCATAGGTAGATAAAAACAGTCAGTGGTTTGACAGTGATCAACAATGTATATATATATATATATATATATATATATATATATATATATATATATATATATATATATATATATATATATATATATTGTGTGTGTGCCAGAACACACGATAAGGAAGCCGTAAATGCATGACGACTAACTATATTTCAAGGCGTGCGCTAAAGTTTTAAATTCTGCTTTCTTTCCTAGGGTTATTGAGAGCATTAAAATAGCAGTTTCCAGTTCCATGCAGGAGACAAATAACGCCCAATATATATATATATATATATATATATATATATATATATATATATATGTGTGTGTGTGTGTGTGTATGTATATATATATATATATATATATATATATATATATATATATATATATATATATATTACATATTTGCCTGTGATGTATGTGCCTAGTATGCCCTTATCAAGCGGGTGTTATTATGATTATATTGGGCTTCATATATTCGCACCTCGATATCATTTTCTTATCGTGCAGTTGTGTGAAATAATAATAATAATAATGATAAACTGCAAGAAATTTATATGAACACCACCCAGACCCGGTTACAGACATAGGACCTGTAACAATTTTATGGGACTTTACAATGCACACAGGCAAAACAATCAAACCTAATCGCCCAGACATCGGGATTATCGACTGCAAAGACGAAACGTGCCTCCATATTGACATGGCAGACCCTGAAGACTGCAATGTATCTTTAAAGATCTTCAAAAAAATAAAAAATAGAAATATAAGGACCATGAAATCGAAATCTCAAAAATGTGGCGCATGAGGACATCAACAATTCCAGTTGTAGTTGGAGCCCTCGGATTGATTGGAAAAGATTCCAATAGATTCATTGAAGGGATTCCTGGTAGTCTATGCCTTAAAGAAAAGAAAATAATGTTCTCACAAGTACAACCCACACCTCACGAAGAATTTCATCAATATAAAATATGTGTGGTACTTTATTTTTATTTTTTTCAAAACTTCTCAGTGAAAAATATCATGATACCATTTCTAACCTTAGATATCTGATCGGGGCCCGGAAAGAAATGAGTTTACACCAAAAATAAAAGGAAATGAAAATGCTTGCTAACTAGAAATTACCAAGCACGCATCTGAAAAAAATGCGTTGGCCCCAAATGCAGATTCTATAAATGTTCAGAAACAATCGTCCATCTTGTATCAGGTTGCACAGTGTTAGCACCCACTGAATATAAAACACGGTATGATAGATTGGGCCAATATCTGCACTCATTTGAAAATATGCTATTTTTATGGGAAGAAAACTGAAAGAAAATGGTTGGAACATCATCCAGACCCGGTTACAGAGATAGGACCTCAAACAATTTTATGGGACTTTACAATACACACAGACAGAACAATCAAAGCTAATCCCCCAGACACCGTGATCAAAGGCCACAAGAACAGAATGTGCTTTCTTACTGTCATGGCAGTGAATTCAAATTGTAATGTATGTTTGAAGATATTCAAAAAGCTATCAACATACAAGGATCTTGAAGTGGGAATCTCAAAAATGTGGCAGATTAGGGCATCAATGAATCCAGCTGTAGTTACAGCCCTCGAATTGATTGGAAAAAGTTCCGATGGGCTAATTGAATAGATTACTAGTAGCCGATGTCTTAAAGATATACAAAAGAAATGTACTTAGAAGTACAGTTCACACAATCCTAAGCCCTTCATGTATGTCAAATGTGTATGATCTAAGGGTTTTTTATTTTTACAAAACATGATCAATGGAAGATTTTATCAAGCCATTACTTAACTTAGGTTTCTGGTTGGGACCCTGAAGGAAATGCGTATACAACAGAAATCCAAGGAAATAATAATAATAATAATAATAATAATAATAATAATAATAATAATAATAATAATAATAATAATAATAATAAGTGACTGACGTAAATCTTCCAATATTTTTATTATAACTTCCTTTTCGAAAGCTTACACACACGTAATTGGTAAAACGTAATTCGTTAAAATATACGTAATGCTTAGTGTATTGTGCTACGCCTGTATAGTTAGTATAAAGACTGACTCCAATACGACTGGTTTCTACTCAGAACCCACTGGTTTGAGAGAAAAAGTCTGGTTTATTGTGGGTAACCCGAGCCTTTCCACACGGGCCATTGGACAAAATTCACCAAGTCCCTGCGAAAGCGGGCTCGGATATATTACTGGTCTGTTTTTCTCAGCCGAATCTCTATCCCGACTGAGTCACTTTCTGCACGAAGACAGAGGTCTTGTCACCCTCTGCACGAAGACAGAGGTCTTGTCTGTCACGAGCCTGGCAGCGAAATGACTGATTCCGATGCTCTGCTCACCGACTGAGATGAGTTGGGACACAACGTCGGCATTATTGTGTTGAGCGCGAGTGTTTTCACACAGGCCATTGGTCAAAATTTACCCAGCCCCCGCGAAATGGGGCACGGGTACATTACTTGTCAGTTTTTCTCAGCCGAGTCTCTATCCGAAGACAGAGCCCCGAATGAGTCACCCTCTGCCCGAATATAGAGGCCTGGTCATCATCTGCCCGAAAACAGAGTTCTTGTCTGTTATGAACCAGGCAGTGAACAACCCGACTCCGATGTGACTGCTATCTGCTGAATCTCCGAACTGAGATGAGATGCGACACAAGGTTGGGATTATTGTGGCGACCCCTGTCCTTTTCCCCCCGGGCCATTCGTCAAAATTCACCCAGCCCCCGCGAAAGTGGCCTTGGGTACATTACTTGTTTGTTTTTCGCAGCCGAATTTCTATCTGAAGACAGGGCCCCGACTGAGTCACCCTCTGACCGAAGACAGATGTCTTGTCTTTCGTGAGCCTGACAGCGAACTGCCCGACTCCGATGCGTCTGGTATCAATTCATTCCTCCAACTGAGATGCGATGTGACACAATATCTGGATTATTTTGGGGAACCACAGCGTTTCTAGTCGAGGCATTAGTCAAAATTTACCCATCCCCACTCCAAGGCGGGCTCGGGTTTATGATTTCTCTGTTTTTCTCAGCCGAGTTGCTGGCAGAACTGCCTCTCTCAAAATTGTCATTTTTTTCTCAGTCGTGTCTCTATCCGAAGACAGAGCCCGACTGTGTCACCTTTTGTCCGAAGACGAGGGTCTTTTCTTATCGCGAGCCTGGGTCTGACTCTGATGCGACTGGTATTTACAGGTTGCCCCACTGTTGTGAAGATGCGACAGAAGGTCAAGTTTTATGTGGGAAGCCGTGCGTTTCCACCCGAGACATTTGTCAAAATTTACCCAAAACTTTTAAAATTATACTCAAAAATCCAATGCAGTTTCCGATTTTTGTATTCCAGAAAACAGCTCAAGAAGGGAACACCCTGTTCGTTGTGCATCAACACGAGTCAAGTCAATTTCATCATAAATTCAAAGAGAAACATTACGATTTCTTTAAATTGTACTGATTTCCATTTCATATACGCCATCCGCTGTACCAAACATGACTTGATTTATGATGGTTGCTCAACGGAAAAATTAAAAAAGACATTTAATGGCCACATACATATCTGACACAACAATGTAACATCAGCATAGCTTGCGAATATTTGATCACAAATGACTGTAATTTAGACAAACATCTAAATGTGCACATTCTAAAAAAATTATCCAATAGCACTGACCTTTCAACCTTTAAAACTAATGAAAATACTTACATCTGCAAACCACTAAAGTCCCACTCCGAGGATGAACAAAATTACGGAAGAGTTCCAAGAGATTTATATTAAACTATTTAATTAATTGCTTTTATTAACTAATTGTTTTTTTACGTGCTAAGGGAATAAATACTTAACACCAGGTGGATAATAGAAGAAAGGTTTATTGTACACAACCAGTACAATATGAAATATGGTACAGTTATACACACAGGTCAATCTAGTAGTGAGTGCCACTAACTGGAAGGTCGGACGTGCTTGTGTTGTGTTGCTGTCCCACTTCCCCCAGTCTCTCGTAGATGGTTGACTTTATAGGTACTTACTACCTATAGTGTAATCATTCATAGGGGTGACTGGTTATTCCATTACATAACTAATCAACTAACAGAAGATTTCAAGATGGGCACCATCCCTATAATGTTACTCACATTTGAGCTGCATTGGTGAGATGACTGGCTCCCTTTACCGCTCCAGTAAGTACCTGACCCCTCATGCTATCCTCTACCTTTATAAGAACCAGATCAGGCCCAAAATGTAGTACTGTTGCCATATTTGGGCAGGAGCTTCCCAGACCTCATTTCCAGTCTTGATAGAGCCCAAAGGTGCCTCCGAGTCCTTGTGGGAGAAGAATCATTGTCCACGCCACTAGCCTCTCTCTCACGGTCGAGATGTGGCGAGTCTCTCATTGATCTATCGCTACTACCATAGTAAGTGCTCGGACGAACTGCATCTCCTGGTTCCATCAGGTCTGACCTTCACGGCTAGGACCCGCCATGCCACTTACATAGTAGCAAACCACCCACATTCGTTCCGTATTCCATCGGCAAGAAGTAAGTCCCTCTCAAGCAGCTTCTTTCCGCGAACCACTGCCATACGGTAACAGACTCCCTAAAGGATTTTTTCCCGATCACTACAATCTTAACTTGTTCAAATCTAGAGACAACGGTTGTATTTCCCTCCTATCCGTATAAACTACTCCTTATCCTAACCCTCTACCTCGAGTGCCCCCGGAACCTTTATGTAAAAACAAAATCCATTCTCGCTGGCTGGCGATGCCTTCTGATAAAATAGATATATTAAAGTATATGGCTACAATAAGTAAATATAATTATCTTGAAATTGTAGCTAAAAATAAAACGTGGTATCTTAAAACTACAGTTATACCTATAATAACTGGAGCACTGGGTACAATCAAGAAATGTACGGAAAAGTACATGAGCAAAATCTCTGACAGCTCCTGTTTACAAAGAGTTTAGTTTGGTTAGGTTTGTTTTGTTTTATGGCATATCAACACCTCAATGGGTTATTTAATGCCGACAAGATTTTTATTGCTGGTAATATTTTTTTTCAAGAATGTATTGCTGGTAATATTTTTCTTTTCAAAAAACATGTACTGCTGGTAATAATGTATTGCAGGAATGTTTTTTTCTTCAAAAATGTATTGCTGGTAATAAATTTTACAAAAAAAGTATTGCTGGTATTAAAAACCTATTTGTACATTTTCATGGTGTTTTGACCCAAGTTTTGGGGGTTAACTATTTGCCCATAGCTGGGACCCTGACAGGTTCTACTACCGTGGACCTGAGAATACCAGAAATTAAGTGGTGGTTCCACGCTCCTCAAAACCTCCTGATCTGAGGCCTTGATGTTGGATGTAGTTTATCGTCTTGCCCAGGACGCGGATGTACTTTATTGTCATACCTAGGACAATACAAAGAGTTAAATATGCCATTATGCAGTACTGCTCACCTACTCATGAGAGGATGTTTAATTTGGATAGAATACATGGAAAGAATCATTTAACACCAGAATGCAAATATTTACGACCTTGCCTTATCCTAGTAAATATTTGCATTCTGACCGACGTTTGCCTATAGGCTCAAGCATGAACTTATTGGTCATTGAATGTTCACTTACATATCCAAATATTAATCTGACCAATGCTTATCTAACGACCGATAATGGACTGTAATGAACAGAACGTTTGTTTGTTTAACGGCATATCAACTCCCTATGGGTCATTTAATGTCGAAATTTAATTTTCTCAGTAATTTCTTTTACAAATGTTTTGCTGGTAATTATTCTATGAAAATACATTGCTGGTATTTTTACTATAAAATTTCTTATATTTTCACGGTGTTTTGACAGCAGTTAACTATTTGCACATAGCTGTGGCCCTATCAGGTTTTACCACCCCGGGTCAGGGTGGACCTGGGAACAACAGCAATTAAGAGCCGGTTCCACGCTTCTCAAAACCTCCCGACCAGAGACTTTGCTGGCGGATGTAGTTTATCGTCATACCAGGACGAGTGAATGCAAATAAATAAAAAAAATAATAACAATAGAGAAACAAGAAAAAACGTAAATAATTTCTACAATGGAATGGGTTGGCTTTATTGATTTCTTTGAAATATCAACTCTTGTTTGGGTTTTTAAAGTCGAAATGTACCTATTATTTCACTTGAAACTACAAGTAAAAATTGGGAGGATTTTTACTTGAGTCTTTACATTGAGATGGAACAAATACATTGATTCAATAGCTTCATCTGCTTCAACAAGGAAAGTTGGTTCTTTGTGTCGTGCCAGAAAGTTTTTCTCGTCCGAGTTCATCCTTCAGATCCATAAATCAACCATTCGCCCTTGCATGGAATACTGCTGCCATATATGGTCTGGAGTCCCTGCTGTTCATCTTAAAGTTTTCGACAAAACCTATAGGCGGATATGCAATGTGACTGGCCTTGATCTGTCACCTCATTTACAGTCGCTCTCTCACAGACGTGCCGTCGCTTCCCTCTGTCTTTTCTACAAATACTTTCACAGTAACTTCTCCGACGAGCTACATTCGCTGGTCCCCCAAACTGCATTCATTTGAACGTGCTCCTAGGTTGGCATCTCAGTCCCACCCATTTACTGTCGAAACGGTTAAATGTACTTCTACTCCAATAGCTTCATGTTTCGCACTTCCCGTCTGTGGAACTCCTTTCCTCTTACTTGATTCCCTGATAGCTATAATCTCCAACTATTCAAAGGCAATGTCAATTGATCTAATTCCCCGTCCTTCTCTTCCCACTTTCCTCTATCACGCCTCTTTACCATTGCTCCCACTCTCTGTAACCCCTTGCGTGCTAGTGGCACTCCATACTTGCTTGGGCTGAAATGCTTAACAAAAAACATTGGTCAGGTTAATACTTGGATATACTAGTGAACAGTCAATGACCAATATGGACTGGTTCATGCTTTAGCCTATAGGTAAACATTAGTCGGCTTTATACTTGACTATACAGACAAACATTAGTCGAAAATGTTTGTCTATTTTTTTAAGGCATATCAACCTCTATAGGTTATTTAATGCCAAAATTTAAATATTTTGTACGCAGTTTTTGTTTTTAGATTATAAAGATCTCAGTGATAGAGGTTTTACTAATTAACGCAAGGCTGGGGAGAAATGTCGATTCATACCTTTCCCACAGCTATTTTCGCGTAAGTGAATATAAAGAGCCCAACTTCCGGGACGTTATCCATTGCACCACACCAACATCTAAGCTTACAACGCCTGGTATTCCCAAACGGTCACCCATCTAAGTAATGTCCATGTTCGACGTTACTTAACTTTAGTGATCGGACGAGAACCGGTCTTTGAAAGTGACATGTCCGTAAGAACTCGAGTTTGTAGTTATGGCTATTGATAAAGGTTTACACTTGAGTCTGTAGAAAAAGATTTGTCACGCTAATGATTGAGGCAAAAGGTAAATATTGATTGGGCTTATACAGGTGTCTATAGGTAAATTCGTGTTTATACTTGAGTCTTTTCTAGAAGCTTTAATAACTGCACAAAATATATGCAACTTGGAAAATTCGGTAAAATTCCTATAAATTTCCGGTCCAGGGGAAGACAATGAACTACATCCGGCAGCAAGGACTCTGATCGGTAGTTTTTAGGAGCGTGGAATCACCTCTTAATTGCTGTTGTTCGCAGGTCTCCACTCTGACCAGGGGTGGTAGCACCTGTTAGGGTTCCATCTTTGATGAAATAGTTAACCCTTAAAATGGGGTCAAAACACTATGAAAGTATAAAAATAGATTTTTATAGTAAAAATACCAGCAATATATTTTTGAAAAAAATTTCCAGCAATAAAATTTTGAAGAAAATAAATATTACCAGGAATACATTTTACTTTCAACAAAGCCCTCATTACAAACATACGACAATGAAAGCTGATCTACAAACTGATTTCTCACAAAGAGTACCTTCTATTAATAAGAATCTATCCTAAAAATCTTTTCGGCAATAAATAACCTATTGAGGTTGATATGCTGTATAACAAAATAATCCAAACCAAACCTAAAACTTTCCAGATCGGATGAGTGGCATGTATTCTATAATTCGTACAACAGGGTAATCTCTATCTATAAAAGGCAGGATCTATTGGCCAGCGTGAGAGCCAACAACTGACTGACACGAATGTTAACTAGCATGCCAAAAAAATCGATAGCTGCATTCGTCACAAGTGGAAAAAATTTAAATCTGCATGGTACTTTACTCCAATTGGCTCATTCGATTGCTTAAACTCAACGTTGATTCTGATTCTGCAGAACTGGGTTGGGTGTGAAAAAGTATTTGTTGTTAACATTCTTTTTTCATTCGGTTTTTCCAGTTACGAGTCCTTTTTTAAAGGTGATCGTTTTGTGTTCATTTTGTTTAGTTCTTTTTTCGTAACAGATTTAATGTTTAGTATAGAGGTTATAAGAAATTCGCAGTGTGAGATAGGCAAGAAGTAAGGCACGTAGCAACATCAGCACGGCAAAGGGTATCCTTTAAAGGCAAGGAAGGGCAAAAATATTTTAAGTCAAGTGATAGCGATTGCTGTATGAGTTGTACGATTTTTGAATCAATCACGGGCAACGCCGGGCCATGCTGCTAGTATCTAATATATTAATAGTACTATGGCCAACTAGTATTATACAGTCCCACATGTCACATAACAAGCTGAATTCTAACAGGCCGACGTAATGTAAACTAAAAAATGTGAAGGCCTCTTCGAACATTGCTGATCTAAAAGGAAGGTAACTTTAAAAATTGAATTCTTAGAACATAAATTAACAACGTACAATTATGTAGAATTTATAAGATGTTATTTCAATTCCTTAGATATGTTTTCAACACTAAAATGCATATTCATACTTTTTTTTTTACTAATCCATGAATTATAAACGGCTGTAAGTTAACGTTCTTTTATTATTTTCAAATGTGTATACGG
Organism: Acanthosepion esculentum; assembly: GCA_964036315.1. Classification (NCBI taxonomy): domain Eukaryota; kingdom Metazoa; phylum Mollusca; class Cephalopoda; order Sepiida; family Sepiidae; genus Acanthosepion; species Acanthosepion esculentum. The sequence goes on along the minus strand of OZ038485.1, from coordinate 37,762,441 downwards.
CCCGTTTTGCAAATGAACGCTATTAGGTAAATTTTCTACCTCATAGCCCATTGCATTTAAAGATTAAATTATAAAGTTTGTTGTGATATTTTGTTTAACAAAAATGGTTAGCAAAAGTGTTGCATTTGGCTGTTCTAGTGGATATGTTACTGACAGTGAAAAACTATCGACATTTTCTTTTCCTTTTGGAATATCTGGCCTCGTAAAAATGGATAGAATTCGTTAATCGTATTGATTGGTTTACTATAAAAAAAAATCAGTTCTCTGAATGAAACATTTTGAAGAAAAGTTTATTTTGAAAGGAAAACGAAACAAACTGAATTGGGATTTACACCCAATACCTACAATACATTCAGAAAAATAAGAAAACCGTCTCCTTTGCCGAATATAAGGGAATTCAGAAAGCCTCCAAAACAACGACTGGTCAAAACTGATAAATTACGTTATTTTATTTCAGCTGATATGAAAAGGATTTTATTCAAATGGAAGAAGCAAAATGTTGTCTTAACGGTTTTGAATTTTAAAAAAGGAAGGTTGTATTCTAATTTATAGAGTAAAATTAGTCTTTGACACTGGAAAACATTTTTCATCTCTAAAAAATGTATTCTCATTGGCCAAAACTTACACCTCCAGCTCCAATGCGATAGAACCTCTATACAGTTATCACAGTGGTTTACATATGGACAAAATAGTCCCACTGTTTTAAAAACAATTTAATGATTAGAATAACAAATACCTATTTAATAAAAACGCAATATTGTTTTTTACATATTTTTTCTTTAAATTTTGATATATACAAGAATTCAGTTTCCAGTTCGCCCTGCGTTTGCGAGAACTATAAACAAATCACAAGGTCAAACGCTTCAAAAGGTTGGAATTTGGCTCCAGAAAGATATATTTATGCATGACCAGTTGTATGTTTCATCCTCAAGAGTAAGAAATCCTAAGAATTTATTCTTCGCTGTTAAAAAGGAAACAAGAAATTTTCTTAAAAAAATATCGTTTCCCATGAAGTCCTATAAAATTAAATTAAAGAAATTATTAAACCGCTAAGTAGGGTTTTTGTGAAAGTATTTTTCCAAACAAATCAGCTTATTCAAATTTCGTCGATTGGTTTGTGAAATTGAATGAAACGTAGCGCTTGTAAATCTCGACAAAAATGTTAGCGATAACTTCAACAAAGCTAAATTCTGTAAGGAATTTCAACAAATTCTAGTACATCAAATGTTATAATATATACGTGATTATAGAGACAGATATCCCGACTTCCATAAAATCAGTTTTATGATGATTGCTCATTCAGAAAATGATTTTGGCAAATCGGTCGGGCTGAGAACTTTGTATGGTGATTTTCTGAGCGTAGTTTAGATGTGGCTCAGGGACGAACGTATGGGACACCCAGTGGGGATTGAACTCACTACCCAGTCGTAATTGAAGTAGCAAAACAAGCTTGCTAACAATTACACCACGTCGCGATGCCCGTAGAGAACTTCGCCTGTGTTTATATACATAGAAATATCTGTGCGTGTACGTGCGCTCTCCTTCGTGCATGTGGATGTGTGTGTGTGTGTTCATCACTCTTTCTTTCTTTCTTTCTCTCTCTCTCTCTTCCTTTCTCACTTTTCTCTCTCTTTCTTTCTTTCTTTCTTTCCTTTTCTTTCTTTTTTCCCGCTCTTTCTTTCTCTCTTTCTTTCTCTCTTTCTCTCTCTTTTTCCATTCTCTTTCTTTCTCCCTCTCTTTCTTTCATTTTTCTTTTTTCTTTCTTTCTTTCTTTCTTTCTTTCTTTCTTTCTCTTTCTTTCTTTCTTTCTTTCTCTTTTTCTCTCTCTCTTTCTCTGTCTTTCTTTCTCTTTCTTTCTCTCTCTTTCTTTCTCTCTCTCTTTCTCTTTCTCTCTCTTTCTCTCTTTCTCTCTTTCTTTCTCTCTTTCTCTCTTTCTTTCTCTCTCTCTTTTTCTCTCTCTTTCTTTCTTTCCTTCTTTCTTTCTTCCTTTCTTTCTTTCTTTCTTTTTCTTTCTCTCTCTTTCTCTCTCTCTTATTTCGCCTGCATACGAGTTTCTATGTCCGTGGTTATATGTACATGTGCAGTAGGTCTTCATAAATGTGCAAATGGGCCGCTTTGAAAGTCTTTTGAGTTTGGGCAAATTTATCTCCTGCCCATGCGTACGTATTTATTTTACTTATCTTTCTGACTGACAGTGTTTGCTTTTTACCTATATCAACATGACTTAGATATTAGTCATTAGAAAATCAACAAAGCCCAGCAATTAACACCTTTTTCTCGCTAATGACTGATTTAGGTTTTTATTTTTACTTTTTTCCCTTTTAGGGTGGTTCCTTAAATCAACGAGTAATCACGCCATCGAAAATGTTTCCCCTGCGTTCGGCAAACAATTACACATATACAAGGTACCCTCAAAATATATCCAGCATTTTTTAATAATGTTTTGCCTATGATATTTCAATATTCATCTGGAGAAGTCTCTTCTTATCTGGAAGTAAGTTGCTCAGCATTCATTGCCGTTTAGGAGATCAGATATTGTACAGGGGATCAATACTTTCTTTCTAACGACATTTTCCTATCTCTTAATACTTAGCTTAATTTCTGGAAAGGACCTTTTGCTATTCCTATAGGCCTTCCGATTTCTTTATCGCATTTCCCCTTCTCATTTACTGCACTGCTATTGTTATGGCCGTCTTCTCGAGTGCTTAGAGAATTTTATTTCTTATCATGTGACACGTTCATGCGTTTGATTTAAACAACACCATGGTCGATTTTTCATATCGAAAAGTACCTGAAAAGCCATACCACGGTTTGACCCAAGCGTTTGAGTGAAATCGGATAAAGGAAACTGTTCGTAAATAAATCATGACTAAGGATCGGATGCTCATGAAGAATTGGAATTGAGTTCATATATATATTATTCCAGGATCATTTCCCAACTTATTCAAGATGATATTCGCCCTCTCTAACTTTCTAACTTTCTGTCCTGGAGTAACAAGGTTCCTCACAGGTCTCACGCACGATGTCATTTTCAAGTCTTTTTTCACTACTCTTTGGACTGTCATGGCTGAAATTCCTCTCACCACTTGCCAAACGTCTTTTCTCCTAGACCGGTTGCCACCCAAGGCTGTCCTGTCAAATTGAGTTGGATCTTTTCTAATTGATTTCTTTAGCTTTAATTTGAAATGATGATCCCTCTTCCTGTTTAGAACTTCCTAATCCAGTTTTCCAGTTTTCCTCTCTACGGTTCTCTCGTTTTTAGACTTATTCACCGTTCTCTTGATGGTTTTTGAATGCACTTTGAAGATGGAAGTCAGAGAATATTGGTAGCATTAATGAGACCCTGAATGATCATTTTCCTTTCACCATCAGTCAATTGGGAAGGCACAAAACGACTTTAACCTGCTCTCTTTCTAGCCGAATAACCTGTTTTCTTTCTAACTAGATAACTCAAAGAGTTTTTCAGTTATTCTTACGAAAAATGGTGTCAAGATGGCTATTTCATATAGATATTAAACATTTTGGGGGATGGCCTATTATGATGTAAAACTATTTGGACAATTTTGCTTTTGCACCCAGTATATATATATATATATATATATATTTATTTATTTATTTATTTAAAGACATTTTTTATGTTTATACATTCTTTTTATAGATACAAGTATTTAAGTAAATGCTCTGTTTATAATAAACGGTATTAAATAACATTTACCCGCCTGAATGTCTATCGATGGGAGTTGGGAAATGCAAAGTCGATCTTGGCCTTCTCACTAACTTGGAGCATGTGCATGTAAATTTTGGTGCAAATCCGTCTAAAATTGCGGCCGTGCATTCGTTACACAAACACACACATCCTGCATTTTATAGATATAGATTCTTAGTAGATCTTCTCTTGTCAAAATGTGGGATAGTTAAAAACAAAGGTGATGGAGACAAAAAGAAACAGAATACAGATGAATATAGCTAGACTGAAAAATATGCATTCAAAAAAAAAATTCTTTCAAAAATTCTGAAACTACCAGCGTCTCTCGTTTCGTATGAATGTGTAGACATGACAACATCAGTCCGATGAAATCCTAACGGATGGAACGTCGTAAAAGGAAAGCAAGTGTACGTCAGCAGGCGTCTGCAACAGGTTTAAACAGTCACCTCAGCAGACAGGTATACTAGGATGCGTGCAGTCAGTCATATATATATCATGTAATGTCAAACGAATAATATTCGCAGCTCATAAATCAGCGGTCGGCAACCTTTTGGAGTGAGAGAGCCAGAAAGCTATGCAGTATATCGGGGGAGGGCTATTTTATCAAATTTATTATATTTGTCTCGACCCCAGACCGCTACGTCCAGAAGACTCCCTTGGTCTGGAGGTTTAAAGAAAAAAACAATGTTAACGTCATATTATTTAAACAAGTTCTCATATTTTGCTGCAGGTATAACAGGATAACAACTGACACAATCAACAAAAAATGCAGATTCCTTACTACAAATGAAATGCAGTTAAAAATGGCACTATTTATGAAGTAGGCCTAGACACGAATATATACAACAATTACCTAGAGCAGGGATCGGTAACCTGTTGGAGGGAGAGGACCAGAAAGATATACAGTGTATCGGAGGAGGGCCATGATATCAAATGTACGAGAATAAATTTTCTCGGCTTCAGACTTCTCCGTCCAGAAGCTTACCTTGGTCTGGAGGTTTAAAGAAAAAGAAAAAACAGCAAAGTTAATGTTATATTATTTAAACAAGGTTCCTTATTTTACCGTAGGGATAACAGAAAAATGAAAATTCTTTATTACAGACGAAATACAGTTAAAAATAGCAAATTGTTTAATGAGACACTTGTTTCTGCTTATTGTTCGATAACTTCTCCACATCAGGTGAAATATTTGTCGATGACGGGAGCAAAACATCATCCAGTTGCTCATCACCCAACCTTGTTCTTAAGACTTTTAGTATATTTCATTTTCGAAAAAAGTTGTTCACAAGCACATGTACTTCCGAATAACGATACCGTCATTTTTGCATTATTAGATAAGCTTTTTTTAGGAGGAACTGTGTAATGGATTTATGAATAGTGGCTTGGATTGAGAAATCGGAGAACCGAGTTCAAATTCCAGTCAGATCCATTACATTCACTTACGTGCTAATACCCTTGGAAAAGGTATGAATCCTCTTATTCTCCCCCCAGATATGGGTAAATAGCAGGACAGACCGGGTTCTATAGCCTTGGATGGCAAATGGTCTACCGCAGAAAGAAATAGCAAACTACTGCGGGGAAAAATCTTCCCCGTCAGTCATGCATCGAAAGATACATGATCTCCTAATCACACACGGCACATAACTGACTGATAATAGGCTTTTATATTTTTCGCTTGGCAAAACATATTTCTTATAGAAGTCAGCAGTGGATTCGCAATTACAAAAAAAATTTCTTCGCACTGTAAGTTGATTAACTCCAAACTGATATTTTTCTACCACTTGCTGCACAAATTAATTAAATAATTTGTGTCCAGGTGTTAAAGTTTGTGGGCCAGACAAAAATCCTTCGCGGATTGCCGACCCCTGTCATAAATCTATTCTATTTCCTACTTTTAAAACCACCTCTATAGGAAAACCAATGTATGTCTATATTAAATCCATTAGGCAGGCATTTGTAAGCTAAAGAAAAACTCTCATCGCAAACTCCACTGCCTTGAGGGAAAACCACGGAGTAGAACTAATACCATAGCTGTAGTGAAGTTAGTCTCTCTAAGAGAAGGAACATCTCCGATATAAAAATCATATTGTGATGGTATAAATTCCTGGTTGGTATTTGACACGAATAAGTTCACTTTTGGAAGAAGAAAGCCTTCTTTAAACCTGTTTATATATAAATCTTTGGTATAAAATGACAATTGGAAAAATCTTAGATTTTGCCCACGCGTTTCGTCTTCCGACTTTTTCAAGGCAAAGATGAAATCGAAATATCTCTGTTGTTATAGTTACATTAAAAATCCAAATGTTAAAAGATAGACGCTTCTGTCCAAGCCTTTTTTTTTGGTTAATATAAATTACCTTTATAGTAACAACAGAGATATTTCTATTTCATTTTTGCCTTGAAAAAGTCGGAAAACGAAACGCGTCGGCAAAATCTAAGATTTTTCCAAGTGTCATTTTATACCAATCTGTCTTGTCCACGAAATTGATCTGGGAATTTAACTATATAAATCTTTCCAACCCTGTTTTCGGGGTATGATACCTTCTTCCGCGTTGCTCTAAACTAGGACGGAAGTGAAGGCAAATGAAATTGGATGGGTGTATGAAACCAAAGATTTCCAGGCGAAAGGGAGATACCTCTGGTCCTTCACTATGCGATCGGGATAACGGACCAGCAACTTAGGACCTATGTGAAAGCGGTGAGCAGTTCAGGCTGCTTCGGTCTAATGTGAGACCAGAGGAAAATAAATATGACTTTCGATACTGACCTCTTTGAAGAGCCCACCCTTCGTGCGAAATCTGCTTTGATGGTAACGTTGTCTAATTTAAGTACCTTCCCGAGATCGCTAAAAAAAACTCAGCATACCGTGATGAAAACATACTCCAAACGTAATGAAAACATAGATTCATCGTTAAAATCGTTGTTATTATTAAGAGGAAGGGTCAAAGTATTTAATTAAATTGTTTACTCCTTTTTTGAACATTCGAAATTTTGGTTAAAATCTTGTTTTTCTTGTCTCAGCGGTTGTGCTAACTTTTAGCATAGCAAATTTTCCTTTTTTGTTGCGGTGACAGATACATTAATTTGGAAATTCTTGCAAAAATCAAATAATTGTCGGATTTTAATGTATTTTCAAAACTTATTTACAAACGAATGAAATTATTTTCGAAATCTTGGTAAAAATATATATTTTACATGCGTTTCTCCCCCTAACTTAATTTTATGAAAGCCTGATAAATTCATCGAGATATTTTTTAGTGACTATTAGACATTAGTTAAAAGCAGATTTTTTTTTAAAGAATTTAAATGGTCGATTTTTTTTATTTTTTTGCAAGATCGGACGCGGTCTTACCGAAAATCCGTTCTGAATCGAAAAATAAAAAACGCAATAAAAATAAGACATTATTTAATTAGATAAGTGTTTAATTGCTTTTATGAATAATATTTATTAAAGATAATATTGTCTGAAGAAGAAAAATTTCGATGAAAAATGAAATTTTACAAGATTTGTTTACATCTTTTACATTTTTTTACAATTTAAAATTGAATAATTTATAAAGTTGTTGAATCTTTTAAAGTTTGATTTCGATGAGATAATTCTTAGGGAATATTGTTATTAAGTAAAAATATATCTACTAATCATAATTTTAAAGCTTATTACAATCTTATGACCCCGACTATTTTTAAATTCATTTTGATTTGTTTTTATATATGTGTATGGATGAATAATTTCTGAAGTATGGATGTACAATCCGATAAATCTATCAATAAAAGGTCACGTGTTTTAAGGGTTGTCCACCCTCAAGGAAAAAACAAAACAAAGCCTACATAAATTTTCGTCTGCTACACCATAGTTAACTATGAACACGTTCGGCGGTCAATCCGCCGTCAATAAATCGATTAACACGTCAGAAAAATAAGACCCCGTTGTTAGGAAATGCTTGTATACAACATTTTATGATATAAGTAAGTAATATTTGCTTCAAATCAGATGAACATAACTTTATATTTACTAATTTTCTTCAAATAACGTTTCAGAAATATATTTTTTTATTTTTGCAAGATTTTTAAAACGGAAAAATAAGTTTTGTTTACAAATATCTAAAAAATGGCTGACGTTTTCGATTTTACTGAAAAAAAAATGCAAATCTATTCCAATCAATATAATTTCTGTCTGAAATACACCAAAGTATTTTGCTTACTGGATATAGTAAATTTAACCCTTTAACTTTCATTTAAAGCTAAACTGAAAGCTTCAGGAAAGATTTTTCATTTTAAAAAATCATTTTAATCCTTAGGTATACCGAATTCGTGAAGGTACCTAATCTAGCTGATCTCGCCTTTCCACACGAGGACAACATTGACGGAGTTCAAATCTGGAAAGATGAACGGTACAAAAATCAGGTGGAGAAATAACAATTTCCCTGAAGCATAGGAGTACACTTGTTAATATGGCTAGAATTCATTGGAATCAGAAGTGCGAGCTTAACCGTAATGGATATCCAAGCAACACTTGCGAAGTGGTCCATTCGATCTGGCTCAAAAAGAAATGATGAAAGTTTGCAAGGCAAATAATCAACAGGCAGTAAATCAGTCAGGTGTCAGAACCTCGCTCAGTGAGAGGGGGGGGGTGACATGTAATATAATTCTCTCCTAATGAGGCCAAGAACCTGCTGGTGTCCAGTGCACAGGGCATTCGCATTTACTGGACAAGGTGTTTTCGTTTTTTTTTTTTTTTTTTTTTAAGCGTATCACCCCAAGCAAGGCTGGAGGCCACTATCACGCATGGGGTTATAGAAGGGTTGGAGGAAGAGCAGATAGGAGTGGTAAACGAGAGGATGTGGAGAAAGATAGTGGATCGAACAAGGCAAGGGGGTTACAGAAGATTTGGAGCGAGAGCAGATAGGAATGAAAGGGGAAAGGATGTGGAGAAGGGAAGTGGATAGATCACGGCAACTGGAGATGTCGATTGACGTTACACTTAAATAGTTGCAGATTGTATTTGTCAGGGAAACAGGAATAAGGAAGGGAGTTCCACAGGCGAGATGTGCGAGACATGAAGCTATTGGAATAGAAGAGACGTCTACATCTAACGGTTTCAACGGTGAAAGGGTGGGAACGGGATGCCAGCCTCGTAGGACGTTTAAATTCATGAGGCCTAGGAACCAGCGAAAGCAGCTCATCGGAGCAATTACCGTAAAAGTCTTTGTAAAAAAGACAGGGCTTATCCTTTTACTGATGACCATGCATTTTGTTTTCTTGTAGTTTATGCTTAGTCCCTTCTTCACACTCTCCGTCGCTTCTGTAGGAGATTTTGTAATATCTTTTCCTTGTCTGCTATGAATACTGTGTCATCTGTGTATCTTGCGTTGTTAAGATTGTGGCGGTCAATGCTAAATCCCGGTAGGGTTTCCAATAATAATAATACTGATGTCCGGTGGCGACATACGGACAAAATTTAGACTTACATAAATTTTTAAATTATAAATAATTTATTCCATTATTATTGCTACATAGGAGGCCTGTTCTTGTTTACAAATCCATGACAACTGATAATTCATTTCTTTCTGATTTGCAGTGCATTTCCATAGTAAAAATCATTTAATTTTAAAAAATTGTCAAAACAAATTTTCAGTGATAATTAGCAAAATTCGATAGTTTATTCCAAAATAAAATTCCACGGTGAAGTAGTGGATAACGGCTCGGATCTATTGCTATTACATTCACTTACCTTGGGAAAGGTATGAATCGTCTTCTTCTCCCCTCCCCCTAGCTAAGTGTAAATAGCAGGGCAGACTGTCTAGGAGAAGGAAAAACTCTGAATTCAAAACCGGCCTCGGCTCTGTAGGTCTATGGACATCCTTTCTCGTTAACTTACTGTTATGGTCCAAGTTCCTTGTACCACGGTGATGGTCCAAGGTAGAACCAATGAATAATAACTCGAACACAGGTATGGAATAACACAGATATATTACAAACAGAAATATGTACAAAGAAGTAGAAGTATTAGTAATGACAATCGGGTTTGGTTAGAGTGAACTATGTTGTCTCGACAAGTATCACTATTCCAATGTCTTACAGTAATCGTCTGACGCGACTCTGTCTCTGACTGACTCTGAACGACTCTGAACTTGACTGAACTGATGTTCAACAACACGCCCACGTGTGTCGAATGTGGCACAAGGCCGGTTTAATGTGGGCTCACCGAGCCTGTAGGCTCGGCCAAAAACTGCCCGTAGAACCCGTATAAACGGGATCGGGTTGGTCAACCTCCCCGAACGAGCCTCGTCCGGGTTCCTCTCTGCCCAAAGGCAGAGAGTTCGACCGTCTAGCCGAGTCGTCCAAAAACGACTGACTCTGAACTGACTGCTGTCTCTTGAGGCGCAGTATTTATGATGTCCGGAATAGTCCATTATTATTATAGGTAAGTTCCCATAACACCTACTTAGGGAGTCCTCCTCCTCCTCCTCTTTCTTGTTCTTCTTGTTCTTCTTCTTCTTCTTCTTCTTCTTCTTCTTCTTCTTCTTCTTCTTCTTCAATGCTAACTCTTCTTACATCGATGAAAATAAGTTTCGGACGAACTGCTAAAAACATGTTTGTCATGGACGCTAATTTTATCGATTTGGTCACGGTTACCTTTTTATCGAAAGCATTTTGGTTTTCTGTTGACGCTGCTCGTTTTGGAATTTAACAAATTCGCCTTCAGCTCACTTCGGATATTTTTAGGCTCAGAAGTTGTCCCAGAAATATTTCATCACACATCCAACGATCCAGTATATAAATAAAACATTTTCTGATTTTCAAAAAAAAAAAAAGAAAAGAAGACAAACTGAGAGCTGTATGCAACTATGCACCCCAGCACACATTATTCTGTTAATAAAAATGAACAGAAGTGTAATTGACACAGTGTCTTAGGGGGAAGTGTATCTCTGTTCTGACTTCCTTAGGTTGACCTTAGGAGGAATCATATGCAAGACAAAATAAGGAAGTCGATTTTGATTGGCTGAGCCAACGGGGGAAAGGAGACAGAGTGTTGTAACTTAAGTAAGTTTACTGAATAGAATAATCAAACGAAGGTTGGTAATGAACGATAATAATTAGGAAACGAACAACACATGTAAGACTCGCCAGTAGCGCGTAGAAGTGAGTCAAGTGAATTCCACAATGAATCTCCC
>OZ038485.1:37744060-37746560 GCA_964036315.1 Acanthosepion esculentum | reverse complement strand
TATATATACATATATATATATATATATATATATATATATATATATATATATACATATACATATATATATATATATATACATATATATATATATATATATATATATATATATATATATATATATATATATAGGGGATACTCATAAATGGAGCTTCTACTCAAATATGTGTAACCATTAAAAGGTTACTTTTCAATCACCTTGTGTATTAATGGTTACACGTGTTTCAGTAGACATCATTTTTTACAAGGAAACTGGCGTCTCGAGGTTCTCGACAAAATCTGCAATGTAATCGGCCCTGACTTGGCATCTCGGCTTTAGTCACTTTTTCATAGACGGGGTGTGGTTTGCCTCTGTCTTTTCTACAAACATTTTCATAGCAACTGCTCCGACGAGGTTTTTTTTTCCCTGGTGCCCCGACTACACGATTTTAACCGTGTTACTAGATTGGTATATAGGTCCCAGCCTTCTACTGTTGAAATATTTAAATATAACCGCCACTTATACTCCAACAGTTTCTTTTCCCGTATTTCCCGACAGTGCAACTCCCTCTCTCTTATTTGCTTCCCTGAATACAAACTTCAAAAATTTAAATGTAACGTCAATCCCCATCTTCTGTTGTCCTTATCCCTGTTCATCTTTTATCCTTTCCTCAATCCCCCTATATCCCAGGTGACACCACCGCCTTGCTTGTGGCGAAATACTTAAATAAAGTTTTTCACATCCAAGGTTTCATAACCTGATCGCGTTTGCGGGTAAGTTGGCGAAATATCGTCTTTTTAACACGAGCTTGGGTTAATACTCTTCTTCTTCTTCTTCTTCTTCTTCTTCTTTTTGTATCACGTCTCTTCAGGACGTTGGAGATCATGGCTCTCCACAATTTCCTGTTCTTTGTCGATTTAATAAATGTCTATTTTTTTTGTTATCTCTCCTAAACCCTGTTCCGCAATTATTTACTCAAACTTTTCCAAGCCGTCTTTCCTCATTGTGTGCCCTTGAAATCTCAACTGCCTCTTTCTGATGTTAAGTATATGTGACATTTTGTTTCCATTTTCCACTTCAGTCATGTTTTGTTTTTACAATCTTTTACTTTTTTTATATTTGATATATGTCCGGAACGGGCAAAAAATGAATATACCCACAGACATAACAAGGTAGCGACATATGCGCTCTCGAAGATATGCAAGTAGCACAAAATCGAAACCACTGAGAGATGGTATGAGCACCAACCAGACACAGTTATCCAAAATAACAATGTAACTATCCTCTGGGACATGCCAACTCAAACTGACAGGGAAATAAAAGCCAACAGACCTGATATTATCATAAAAGACAAGAAATTCAGGAAGTGTATGCTTATTGACAAAACAGTAGCATCTGAGAGAAAACACCTCCATAAAATTATCGAGAAATAGTCCAAATACAAGGACCTAGAGATCGAGATTAACTGGATGTGGTGAATGAAAACTGACACTGTACCAATAGTAATCGGAACTCTGAGCCTCCTGAGAAAAGAAATGGACAATTTTAGTAACAGTGTCCCAGGCAACATCAACCTAACAGGTGCCCAGAAAATGGCCCTACTAGGAAGATCTCATATACTAAAAAAGTGCAATCAATTAAATGACAATTCTCCTATAGAGCCTAAGGACCATAGTTTGGACCCGGCTCTACAGGATACAAAGCAGGAAACATAACACAAAAACAATAATAATAATGCCTTCTTATTTACATGGCAGTTCCTGTAGATTGTAAGGTATCTTTGAAGATATTCAAAAATCTATCAAAATACAAGTATCTTTAAGTGTATATCTAAAATATGTGGCGCATGAGGACATCAATAATTCCAGTTGTAGTTTCAGCCCTCGGATTGATTGGAAAAGGTTCCGATAGACACATTGAAGGGATTCCTGGTAGCCCATGCCATAAAGAAATGTAGAAATATTATTATTATTGATATAAATAAATAAAAATAAAATATAAAATAATAAAACTTATAAATAAAATAAAACAATAATATAAAAAAAGTTGCGTGAAATAAATAAAAACAAAAATAAAAATAAAATACTTCCAGCATGCAACAAAAACTTTTCCTATCGGAAATACGAACATCCCGCCAAAAGATAATGAATTTAATCTCTTCGCCACGAACCCTGGTACGGGCAACACGTGTGTTCTCTCTCTCTCTGTAATACTACGGAGTAGATTCTCCCTTTTATAATATGTACCTCAAAACAATTGTAACCACAAAATTACATACACCAATACACGCAAAATATATACATAAATTGTATGAAATTTACATACAATTTACGATACTTTCTTGTTATTTCTGTACGTTTTAGTTCCTGTCAAGTATGTTTCTATCTTCGTGAACACAAAGCTAACATTACTCTTTTGAGTAGTTACACGTCTACTTATCATCTCTAAGTTGCGTATCGGTCTTTGGGCAGTATATCAGAGAAATGATAATGATAATAATAATAATGAAATCGGTTGTTTG
>OZ038485.1:37734060-37741560 GCA_964036315.1 Acanthosepion esculentum | reverse complement strand
ATTTTTCATCGAAAAAATGTTTTGCTTTCAGAAAATATTGTTCATATTCATAAAAACAACTGAAAGCAAATAAAAGCATTTGAAATTAAATAATATCTTTGTTTTATTGAGTTTTGTATGTTACAATTCAGAGCTGATTTTCAGGTACGTGGGGTCCAATTAAAAAAAAAAAACATGATTTGCATTCCTCAAAGCCTTGTGATTTTAACTATTGTAATCACTAAACCCGATGCGATCGAATTTCTAGAGTTTTTATAAAATTAGTTATGGGGGAGTAATAAATATAAAAAAATATATTTCTGCCATGACTTTAATAAAAAAAAACATATTTGTAATAATTTCCATCATCTATGAATAGTTTTTGAAAGGTTCATTACCTTCCGACAATTATTTTTATTTTTGCAAAATTTTCCAAATTAATGTGTCATACAAAAAAACGTGCTAAAAATTGTATGTTATTTTAGTAGTTCCGGTGATACAAAGAGAAACAAGGTTTTTTAATCAAAATTTAGAATGTTCTAAAAAGAAGTAAAATTTTTTTCAAATAATTTAAAAAAAAACTTTGGTCTTTCGTCTTCATAATAACATAAACATTTAGACGATAAAATTTTGTTTTAGTCAAGTTTGGCGTCTATTTTATCAGGCTATGTCATTTTTTTTAGCGATTTCGTGGAGTTTAACCTAATTTAAAACTTATTGAAAAATCGATTCACAAAGTCATTCGCATGGATTCGGTAAATACTTCGTTCGCTTTTGGTTTCTGGGTGAGTGGATTTCGAAGAAAACTCGGGCTTCGTATAACTGGACACAAAGCAATAAATAGTAAGAATCTTCATCGGAGCGATAACAGAATTTTAACAGAAACGCTCTCATTTTCAATTACTTACCATTTTTCTACCGCCGCCCGTCGGACGCACGTATTTATTGTTTTTGTTTTTTGTTTTGTAGCGAAAAGCGATAAGTAGTGACAAATTTGTATTTACTTTAGCATTAAAAGCAACTCATTAGTAGCTGTATAAACAAACTGGGAGTTCAAGATGAAAAGAGGGGCCGCGTGTCGGCCAATGATTTTGGTGACTATTCGAGAGTGGGGGGGAGATTTCAAGAAGTTGGAACATTCAGAAAACAGATGAAAATATGAAAGTTAGCAGCACAATATCCATCTGTCTGACTGTCAGTCTATCTATCTATTTCAGTTTGTTCTTGTCTATTCATATCTATCTATCTATCTATTTTTATATATATATATATATATATATATATATATATATATATATATATATTTCAGTCTGTTCTTCTCTATTCATATCTATTTATTTCAGTCTGTTCTTGTCTATTCATATCTATCTATCTATCTTTCTATCTATCTATTTCAGTCTGTTTTTGTCTATTCATCTCTCTCTCTCTCTCTCTCTCTCTCTATATATATATATATATATATATATATATATATATATATGCAAGCAAATATGTGGATGTAGATCCGACGGTATGATGAAAATGTGGAAAAGACAAAGCAAATATATTGGTTATTGGAGACATATTAATATTAAATAATTTCAGTTTTTCTGTTTCTGACTAGTCCTGTAACTATCGTCTCTTCATTTTAACTTAAATTTAATATAAATATGTCTCCAATAACCCTGTCCTGAAGATGGTCTATTAGACCGAAACGTCTGACGTTGACAGAAAAACAAAAAAAACAAAATAAAAAACAGTAAATTCACATATTCGGATTTTGCTTTGTCTTTTCCACATTTTCATATATATATATATATATGAGTTTATTCGTGCCTGTCTCAGTTTATGTATATCAATCTATCATGGTCCGTTCAAATCTACCTACCATAACCCGTTCAGATCTATCTGTCTATTTATCTATCTATCTATTTCTAAAATGTATTGTAAATGTAATGTATATTTAGGCAGCAATTATCCTATCAATGATATTTCATTAAATAAATTCAACAAGTTTTTTCTGATGAAAAATGTGTTGCGTATCATGATCAATTTTGTAGAGAACCTATCCAAATTTCAGGCCAACTTCAAATACTATCGTCATTATCAGGAACGGTAATGTTATTCATAGTGAATCTTTTATCAGTTTCATCCCAGCATTTTTTGCAAGTATTTCTTTCAAATATAAACTTATGTGGATCATAATACTGACACTATGTGTAAAATAGTTTTGCATGAATTGACAGTATCAGAGAACCAGGATATTACTAAATATTTTGTAAGTATTTTATATATATATATATATATATATATATATATATATATATATATATATATATATATATATTATAAATTAACTGGAATAACTTTTTTAAAAATGTATACAAGTACGAATTTAACGGGAAAAAAAGCCGAAAAAATTTTTGCCGTTGATAAAAAACAAACAGACGACATGCGTTGAACGGATGTCATAATTCGTTAAAAAAGGCACCCCTACCCTACCAAGACTTAACCTCTTTTCGAACGTAACTCATAATTGATACAATAATAGTTAATAAAAAAGAACACGCTACCACCCCTGTCTAAATGATTGGATTTCTCTGTATCCTTGTAAACGAAAATTATGAATGTATGTGCTTTTAAAACTCAGTAAATTTCATCATAAGTAATTCCAAAATTCGCTTGAAGATGAAACAGAACTAGTGCTTTTAATTTAATTTAATTTATATAATTGAATTTGAAGTGTTTAGTTTCTGTTTTTGAAACATGGTAATTCCTGCGTAGCGATGGAATCATATTTTTAAATCAGTTAATTTATAATATTTATGCTCTGTAAATTTACAATGAGCACTGTTTTGTAAAAATAAATATATCAATATGAACACCGGATTATATATCTTACTGTTCTTTCTTTTTTTACCATATATATATATATATATATATATATATATATATATATATATATATATATATATATATATATATATATATGTAGGGTTCTTGAGTAAACTGTCGACATTTTACACTTTTAATTTTGCACATGCGCATTGTTTGTTTTTTATTTTGTCCACTACACAGCATAGTCGGGTCAGTTGGGCACCGTCTCTCTGAGGGCTGAAAGACCCTATGTCTGATAACAGGACTCTGCACCATGACACACAAGCAGGAGAAGACAGTCATGGCTGTCAGACAATTTCAGCGACCACATCACCCTTTACATCTGTCCACCTGACTCCGCAGACTGCAACCCCCTTGATTATTATGTATGTGGCGCAGCTGAGCGAGAGACCAACAGAACTCCTTGTAACACCAAAGGCATGGATTCTGGCAACTTAAACAAGTACACCGTCCCGAAGAGATGCAGAAGATTCCGAAGTTGTCTGGGGTCCGTGGTTGAAGCCAATGTCATTTTATAGAATAAATTTCCTCTATTTACATTATTCGGACTATTGTTCTCATCTTTGTCGCCATATTTCTTACAACGTTACGGTCGTTGTACGGCCCGGCCTTCTTCAGGTCGTTGGAATGTCGAACTGAACCCTTTATTTCTGAATAATGTAAATAGTGTACATATTACCTCATCTCAGAAATAGAGACAGATAAATTTACTCTTTAGATATTTTTTTATTTACTCTCAAGTTTTGTTTATTTTATTTCTTATTTACTCTCAATATATTTTTGTGTAATTTTGGAAAAATGTATCTGTTAAAATGAGATGTCAGTGTTATTTTCATTTTTGCGTATTTTAGGCGACAATTTATCCATCGCACACACACACACTATATATATATATATATATATATATATATATATATATATATATATATAATATGTGTTTGTCTGTGTGTTGAATCATTTCACCCGAAGTACGGCAATAAAGCCACGTCGTCACTGTGACAGAAAAAATCTAAGAAATAAAAAAACAATCTACTAATCGAAAACAGAATTCTTCCTTTCACTTCCGGGATACTGTTGATCAGGAAGAATTTATACTTGGAATGACAATAATTTTGAACAAAAAATTCCTATTCTCTGAAAAGTTCTCTAAGAAATAGAACTCATGATAAAAGAGAAGCTATGATCTGAAAGCAGTGATGGCACCTTCCTTAATCCACCACAGAAAATCTAAATGTGAAATTAATAAATACTAAACATTTCAAAGACCTCGGTCTAGGGATCAATCTGGAGCCCCTGCTGTTTGCCTCAGGGTTCTTGATAAGATCCAGAGACGGATATGCAATGTAATTGGCCCTGATCTGTCATCTCGTCTGCAGTCGCTCTCTCACAGACGCGCCGTTGCCTCGCTCTGTCTTTTTTACAAATACTTTCACGGTAATGGCTCCGATGAGCTGCTTTCGCTGGTTCCCAGGCCTCATGAATTTAAGCGTCCTGCGATGCTGGCATCCCGTTCCCACCCCTTCACCGTTGAAACTGTTAGAGGTAGACGTCTCTTCTACTCCAATAGCTTCATGTCTCGCACATCTCGCCTGTGGAACTCCCTTCCTTATTCCTGTTTCCCTGACAAATATAACCTCCAACTATTTAAGTGTAACGTCAATCAGCATCTCCAGTTGCCTTGATCTATCCACTTCCCTTCTCCACATACTTTCCCCTTTCATTCCTATCTGCTCTCGCTCCAAATCTTCTGTAAGCCCCTTGCCTTGATCGATCCGCTATCTTTCTCCACATCCTCTCCTTTACCACTCCTATCTGCTCTTCCTCCAAACCTTCTGTAACTCCTTGCGTGCTTCCAACATTGCTTGGGGTGAAAAGCTTAAAAAAAAAACTTAATATAGGGAAAAAAGGAATAGAACATAGATAAGTTATTCTTGGTGTAGTTTCGCACAACACCACAAGTTGCTAAAGAACCAAAATTAACATTAACCTAAAACCTCAAGTCATGACCTTAAATTGCCAGATCCAGTCTTTCATGCGGATGTCATTCATAGCACCAATCTCGTTCAGAAATACCTAAACTGTCAGCTATATACAACAGTCTTCTCAGAAAAATGATTAAAAATGGCTCCCCGCGAAGGATCTCTGTAGGTCTAAGAGAGTATCATTACTTCATCAGATCTCGTGGACTGGCGCTACAGAATCACAAGCCAAGAACTGTACCAGATAACAAGATCACATCACTTGAGTACTTTTAACAGCAGCGACAAGGAAAATGGATAGCACCTGTAACCCGATGAGAAAATAATGACATAATCGAGATAGTGACATTCCCTACTGCTTCAAACAAAAGGTCAAGAAAGAAATTCACAATAGCGGAAATAACGATAACAGCGGACTTGACAAACCAATTTTCCTGAAAAATTGCTTTAAGAGAAAGATTTTATAAATTTCAACCGACAATAACACTGGCTGCTTAGTCAATAAATGCCGGATGTTTCCTTATAAGGAAACGGTTAATATTACTATTACCACCACCAAAGTTTGTATTAACCTTAATAAAAATCGAAGATACCATTTGTATACAAACGCTTTCTCAGGTCAATGGTTAACAATGCAATGAAGATGATAGCTGTTAACGAATACCATTCATTTTCGACACTTGTAGGGCTGGCGCTAAACAATCACAAACAAAGAACTATATCAAATAGCAGAAAGGCGTCCTGGGTGTGACGATAAACTACACCCAGCAGCAACGCCTCTGATGGGGAGGTTTTGAGAAGCGTGGAACCACATTTTAATTGCTGTTGTTCCCAGGTCCACCCTGACCCGGATTGGTAGCACCTGTTAGCGTCCCAACCATGGGCAAATAGTTACCCCACCAAAAAAAATAAACAGGGTCAAAAGACCATGAAAGTATAAAATACATTTTTATAGCAATAATACCAGCAATACATTATCATAGTAAAAAAATTACCAGCAATGAATTTGTGCAAAAAATTATAAAATAAAAAATTACAAACAATACATTTTTGTAAAAGAAATTCCTAATGATCCCAAGAAAATTAAATTTCGGCATTAAATGACCCATAAATATTTGATATGCCACTAATCAAACAAACAGAAACGAGATCGCCGAACGACTTGCAATACAGTAACAACTAACATCGATAACACTTGTAACTCGAAGAGAAAATAATGACATAATCAAAACGATCACATGTGTTGAATTTCTGGGTTCATGCCTTTATTAATGAGACGACGTACTAAGTAGATTGTTTTAATCTGCGTTTTTAATATTAGTAGACTATTAAAATCAAAAGTAGTTATGTGTTTTCAAATAATTATTTCTGGGTTCGTGCCTTTATTAAATAGATACTATTCTAAGTATATATTTTGAAAATTTGCGTTATTAATATTATTAAAATATTAAAATAAAAAAGGGTTATTTGTTTTCAAATAATTAATTATTTCTGGGTTCATGCCTTTATTAAATAGATACTATATTAAGTATTTATTTTGAAAATCTGCGTTAATAACATTATTAAAATATTAAAATAAAAAGGAGTTATTTGTTTTCAAATAATTAGGTATTTCTGGGTTCATGCCTTTATTAAACAAGTAGTTATTTTTTGTAAATCTGCGTTATGAACACCATTAAAATATTATAATTAAAAGTGGTTATTAATATTCAAATAATTAGGAATTTTTGAGTTCATGCCTTTATTGTGCATTGATATTCATTAGCAAAATGGGACATTGTATGTTCTTGTTTCTATTGAAAATGTTTTATTCTATGCTGTCCGGTCTAACGATCGAAACACTTTCGCTGGCTCCTCTCAGAGACTTTATTACCACTGCACAGAATCCTCCTAATTGGAGGTAATAAAAACAAGGTTGGTAGACGCAGAGTTAGTTACACAAAATCTGATCGATCGTCCAGTCGATCGATAAGTGCATAGATATAAAGACGTAGAAAGTGATGCCTAAATCGATAAAGATGCGTTTGATGTAATATGCATTATCCATCGACCTGTACTGGATGTGATTTTTGGCAGACATGCAACTGGCTTAAGATGAAGCCAGGGCAAAGAAACTCGTGGCTACCTGATGGGCTGACGCTCAGATTGACAGCAATACAAAGAGAGAGAGAAGAAGAAGGATAGAGAGGACGGAGAAAGAGAAAGGAGAGAAAGAGAGAGAGAGAGAGAGACGAATACAATAAGAATGTCCTGAGTGGCCAAATCCGAAAATGAAGAACAAGGCTGGGAAAAAGGTAGAGAAAATGTGGCGCAGGGTTGTGGGATCCGACTAAGAACGGCATTTAGAAGAAACCCAACCCCTTGACCTCTCTCTGTGAAATCCTTAATCGACCACTTCACTGTTTCGCTTTCTAATAAGACATCCCCAACGTCGCATCTTCAGTCCAGAGAAACTTTCTGTGCCCTTTCTGCGTTCTCATTTTAAGTATCAGGTTTTTTTTTTTTTTGGTTTTTTTTTTTGCTTTGCCATTTTGATACTTATAGGAAAGCGTAGAAGGAATTATTGGCGTTCATTTGTGAAGACTAAGAAAGGCGGGAAGGCGAGGGCAGAGCGGGAAAAGGGTATGAGGATAATGTGGAACTACAAAAGACAGAGTGCGCTGAA
>OZ038485.1:37689060-37731560 GCA_964036315.1 Acanthosepion esculentum | reverse complement strand
TCCTACAACAGCGAGTTTTCTTTGATAGACCAACATCTGTGAACAACATGTATAGACAGGTTACGATGGATAAATTATCATCTAAATTACGCAAAAATCTAAATAACACTGACATTTCATTTTAATATATATATTTACACAAATTACACAAAAACATCTTTAAAATAAGAAAGAGTTAAATTTATTCAATAAAATCACCATTGGCTTCAAACACGTCCTCCGGATGACTATGGAATCTCCTGCAACGCTTCTGGACGGTCTCCTTGTTTAAGTTAGTCAATGCTGCCATAATCCTTGTCTTCTGTTCATTTATGGTGCTACAGGGAGTTTTGTTGGTCTCTCGCTCAATTGCATCCACACATAATAAAGGGGGTTGTAGTCTGGGGAGTAGGTGGCCAGCGGAAGAGCTGATGTGGTCGCAGAAATTGTCTTAAAACCATGACTGACTTCTCCTGTTTGTGTGGCATGGTGCAAAGTCCTGTTGCCAGACATAAGGCTTTCCAGTAGTCACCCTCTTGACTTAGAGCAGCACGACCTCATCAAGGCACTTGATATAGGCCTCTATATTGAGTCTGAGGCCCTGTGGGAAGATGAATGGAGGTATAACGTCGCCATCACTAATGATCACTCCAAACACCTTCTTAATCACCATTAGACTCATCCAAATCTTTCGTGAATCCTTTCCACTAACATCCAAATTCCCTGAAATATTCGTATTGGAGTTTCCGTTCTGAATGCCAAGCGGTACAGTATGCCGTTTCCAAATTTCTGGCGGAGTGAATTGCGTCATATGTCCTCTTTTTCTCACAGACGTTGCCCAACTGACACTACTATACTGTGCAGGCAACAAAATCGAAAACAAACAACGCGCATGCGCGAATTAAAAAACTATAAAATGGCGACAAATATGTATATATATATATATATATATATATATATATATATATATATTTTCCTCGGCGGTAGCACGAACTGAGTCTCAATTCAGTACCTGAATTCTGCGTTGTTCATGAAACTTCGAGTCGGGCTACCGGTGAGGAAAAATGTATCTTTTTTAATACAGCTTTGTTATATTACATTGAGCACTACCAGACGTCAATGTGTAGTATTCTCTCTTTCACTCTCTCTCTCTCTTTCTCTCTCTGTCTGTCTGTCTGTCTGTCTCTCTCTCTCTCTCTCTCTCTATATATATATATATATATATATATATATATATATACACACACACACACACACATATATATATATATATATATATATATATATATATATATATATATATATATATATATATATTGCGGATACCCCACAAGTATGTACGGACAGATTCGCCTACGAAACTCTGGTGTCGGGATGCTGAAGTAATATCAATCATCTAAGGGACAAACTTTTACTCATGTTAATCATATATATATATCCACAGACAGACTGTTTCGCTGTTTCACAGCTCATCAGTGTGGCTAGACGTCCCGTTGCCTCTAGCTAGGATCGAAACCCGACTGAATTTGCGTCAGTCGGAACTTCTTCCACTAAGCCGTCGGCGCACGGCAGGGATGAAGGTGAATTTTAGCGTGTTTATTTTTAGATTTAGATAAACACTCAGTGACTGACAGTGACTCAATTCTGCAGAAGAGTCGTGCAATATTAGCTTAAATAGTCACTGTTTACAAATTCACACCTCAAACCAGAGAGCTCAACCGAATATATATATATATATATATATATATATATATATATATATATATATAATGATCAAACTATAGTTTTAAGGTATAGTATATGTATGAGTATAAAGTGCTCAGTATAGATAGATCATGTATAGATTAAATATATACTCAATAACCCCTAGATTAAATTGAATGCTTTATTTAACCGGGCAGCTTAGATTCTAAGAGGCCGTAGTAGGACGGGCGTACTTTGGCTCATGCGGGTGGTTTTAAACGGTCGCAAACCAGGGTGTGGGAGACATATCGACGTGAGAGAATTCTCGAGATCTTCTGTTAAATTCGCACCGTTTGGGATTTATAATCAAAACCGAGACAAAGACAATTCATCACTGTAACAATGACCTGCCCACGTGTCACTCCGGTCATTCTAGCTCTGTCTTAGCATTCTGTAATACTTGTTGCCTAATTTGGTTTGCTGCTTTATGGTAATCTTAGTGCTGGCGGATTAAAATTTTGGTAAGTCTCTCGAAAAAAAACTGTCGCTATGCGCTAATGGGTTTAATAGTTTCAGTGGGCAATAAGGTCAATACCGAGCGGCGACAGTCTGTTTCGTGCGTGAACGTAATCTTTAGGCCATGTGTGTCGTGTTGGTTTGATAACTGAAAAAAAAATTAAATTTCATAGTCTAATAAAAGGTTTAAAAGCTTAACCCAATCACAAGATAAAAAAACCCTTTATGAAGTCGTCAAAAAAACAAAAACAAATTGTAGTTCAATACAACGCATGTATATACAATCAAGAAAAACAAAATCTTTAGACACTTAACAATGTAGCAATAACGCCAATAATATAATAATTCTCTGTCGCTGAAACAGACTAGATGTTGATACAAATTGTTAACCCTTACGCCCCTTATTGAAATTATTGCTTCAGCCTTTTCTATAGTAATTAATTGTACGAGTGAATACGCTTATAAAGACGCGTAAATTTCAAGATTAGTTATTCCAAAAATTTCGCGTGTAGATGAAACAGAGCTTGATACTTTAATTCAGTTTAGTTTTAATAATTATATTGAAGTTTTTGGGTCTTGTTTTTGAAACAAGAGAACTCTTATGTTGCGAAGGAATCATATTTTTTTAAAATAATTATAATATAGACTCTACTTTTTTTAAAAAATAAAACAAAAATACTAAAGAACTTCGGATTATTTACCTAACGTGTTCTTTCCTATTTTTCTATATATTTGTACACACACACACACACACACACACACACACACACACACACACACACACACACACACACACACACACATCTATATATGTGTATATATATATATACGGAAAAAGTTTACTTGTGACGAGATTCATCCGTAAAGGCTTCATTGAACTAACGGAAGAAACGCGTCACGAATAAACTTTTACATTGTCTTACAATTTCCTTTATACTGTTCTTATATAAAAATATATATTATTATCTCATTCATATATATACACACACAGACACACACATATATATATATATATATATATATACATACTCGTGGCCTGACGATTGCATCTAGCATGAAACAGACTGTCGCCTCTAAGTGTTGACTTCTATGCTCACTTTTATATTTATATTTATGTTTATATATATATATATATATATATTTATATATATATATATATATATATATATATATATATATATATATATATATATATATATTAACAGTATTTCTCGCTTGAAAAAACTCGGATGACTCAAATTGTAAACACCTGAGGGCAAATTGGTACCCGAGGAAAAAATAGGAAGTAAAATTAGAAAGAACTAAAAACATCAGAAAAAGGCGAAAAAAATCGTCAAGTCTCTTAAGTCCTTAGTCCAAACAAAAAAAACAATCCAGTATAAAGACAACGAAAACGTAGAGTGCTCAATACGCTAAGTAGAGCGGTAAATAGAATAAATTCTAACGAGCCAGGCAAAACGACCTAGGTTTCACCAAATCGGGTCTTCAGTGTAGTACCGTGAAGATCCGTTTTGGTGAAATCTAGGTAGGTTTGACTGGCTCGTTTTGGTTCATCATATATATATATATATATATATATATATATATATATATATATATATATATATATATATATATATATATATATATATATATATATGTATATATATATATGTATATATATATATGTATATATATATATGTATATATATATATGTATATATATATATATGTATATATATATATATATGTATATATATATGTATATATATGTATGTATATATATGTATATATATGTATATATATGTATATATATGTATATATATGTATATATATATATATATATATATATATATGTATGTATATATATATATATGAGATTATGATATATATTTTTTTATATCAAGAACGGTATTGAGAAAATTGTAAGGAAAAATGTAAAAGTTTACCCGTGACGCGTATCATCCGTTAGTTCAATGAAGTCTTAACAGATGAATCTCGGCACAAGTATATATATATATATATATATATATATATATATATATATATATATATATATATATATATATATATATATATATTACACTAATAACATTTGCACCAACAATATTATCCTTATTTATTTGATAAGTATTTATGATTAGCGTTTCCCAGAGGCGAAAACTGAAGTAAATTTGAATCACTGAGAGATTGTCCTTTATTTACAATCCCCAGTCGTATGTTCCGTGGATTGACGACCTAAGAAAAACTTTAGATGAAAAACAACTAAAAATATAAATAAAAATTAAAATAAAACTAAATAATGCTCAAAAGTTAATAATAATAATAATAATAATAATAATAATAATAATAATAATAATAGTTTCAATGTAAAAATAAAA
Organism: Acanthosepion esculentum; assembly: GCA_964036315.1. Classification (NCBI taxonomy): domain Eukaryota; kingdom Metazoa; phylum Mollusca; class Cephalopoda; order Sepiida; family Sepiidae; genus Acanthosepion; species Acanthosepion esculentum. Next base: position 37,727,022 of record OZ038485.1, on the reverse strand, counting down.
TAAATCGAAAAATAAAATAAATGCATAAAGGATTATTAATTAAACAGCAGTAGAGAGGGGAGGGGAGGTATTTGTGAAAGAAAGAAAGAAAGAAAGAAAGAAAGAAAGAAAGAAAGAAAGAAAGAAAGAAAGAAAGTGCAAATCAAAGTAAATAAGATGATAATGTTAAAATATAAAACGAATTAAATGGGAAGAAGTTTGAGAAAGAATCTTAAATAGAAAAAAAGAACAAAAAGAATCAAGGAAAAAGTTTCATTAAAGAAATAAGAAAGCTTAAAGAAAGAGGAGGAAAATGTGAATAAAAAAAAGAAAGAAAAAATATAATTAATGAAAGAGAGAAAGAAGTATCATGCGGTTAAAGAAGCAAACAAATTGCATGGAGAAATGGAGAGCGAAAGAATTTCAGTAGAATGAAAGGAAGGAAGGAAGGAAGGAAGGAAGGAAGGAAGGAAGGAAGGAAGGAAGGAAGGAAGGAAGACTGAATATAATTAGGGAAATCAATAAAATGAGAATAAAAACGTGAGAGAAAGTGAAAACAACGAAAGAAAAGACATAAAGAATTTGAATAAGAAAGAAAGAAATGGTTAGAAAGAGAAAGCAATAAATCTCAGTAGAAAGAAAAAAAGAAAGAAACAGACAAATAAACGAAGAATAATGAAAGATATGGATGGAGAGGAAAAGGAATGAACCTCAATGGAAATAAATAAATAAAGAAAGAAAGAAAGACTGAATTGTAAATAAATAAAATGAGGTTAAATAAAAAAAAGTATAAAGAGTGTAAGAGACAGAAAGAAAGAAAAAGCTGAACAGAAAAGAAAGAAATGTAGAATTAAAGAAAGAGAAAACGAAGTCATACGGCTAAAGAAATAACTAAATTGAATGAAGAAATGGAGAATGAAAAGCTATCAATAGAAATAAATAAATAAAAAAGAAAGAAAGAATAACCGAATAGTGTTAAATCAATAAAATCAGGTTAAAGAAATGAAAGAATCTAAAAACCGAAAAAGTATCTAAGAAAGAATAATATGTACTTAAAGAAAAAAGTGAAGAAAGGAAGAAGAGAGGAAAAAATCTGAATAATAAAGAAAGAAAGAAAAGAAAGAAAGAAAATAAAAAAGAAAGAAAGAAAGAAAGAAAGAAAAGAAAGAAAGAAAGAAAAGAAAGAAAGAAAGAAAATAAAAAAGATAGAAAGAAAGAAAGAAAGAAAGATATGAATAGAATGAGAAAGGAAATCATTTGATGACAATATACAGAAGAAAGAAAGTATATTGTTCGATTGATTGGAATGGAACGGGCAATTATACAGGCTGGGATATTTTCACCCCTCTTCATACTTTATATGCAGTTGCTTTTAATAAGTGTTGCAGCGGCTGTTCTTGCAACGGTGGTGGTGGTGTGTGTGGTGGTGGGTGTCGGGTCATGCATTGGTCGTCGCTGGAGATTATGGCGGCGGAAATATTTTGACGGCTGGCGTTTGGTCAACGCACCGAATTAGTCAAATAATAGTGGATCAACAGATAAGAAGGACGAAAAGAAGCGAATAGAATAGAGAAAAAAAAAACACGAGAATGAAGGAAAAGAACAAAAAATGTATTGAAAAGTGCAACAAAGGAAAAGATTAAGGAAAAGTCGGACAGAGAGACGAAGCAAACAAAAGAGCAAAAGGGGAAAGAAATAAAGAATAAAAGAAGATATTAAGAAAGGAAGAGAAAAGAACAACGATATAAAATAGTATTTAATATATATATATATATATAAAAAAAAAATCTGCCGGACGAAGCCATAGATTCCCACGCGAAGTTCTACTGCTTTGATTTCAATTGAAAGAAAGGTTATCCTAGATAGACATGCTAGCCTCTCGCCACAACCGGTTTTAAATTAGGAGATATCTTTTTTTTTTAATCAATTCGCCCCAAGCAAGGCAACAACGCCACTAAGACGCAAGGGGCTACTGGGAGTGAAACAGAAACAAAAAATTTGAAAAAGAACCGGTAACCCAATCCTAAATAGAAAACAAGGGATAAACCTCTACTTCAATTCAAAAAACCGGAGAGAAGTGTGAACCGGAAAATAAGCGAACCTATCCATTCCTATTGAAGAAAAAATTTAAAAAAAGTAAACAGTAAATAAAATTTCACTGTTTAGGCCGAGACGATGGAAGTACAGAGATGAAGTAGCTATTAGAAGGAACCGGTAACCCAATTCTAAATAGAAAACAAAGGACAAACCTCTACTTCTGTTCAAAAAACCGGAGAGGAGTGTGAACCGGGCGATAGGCGAACCTATTCACTTGTGTTGAGGAAAAAAAGTAAATCAATAGGAAATAAAAGTTCAGTGTTGAAGTAGAGTTTAGCAGAAAACGAAAACCCGATCCTGAACAGGAAACAAGGGAATAACAGTGTCAAGAAATAAGCAACCTTTTCATACACTGATAAATTCATAATTATATAAGAATATAGGTATATGTATATGTGGCGGTGCATATGGTTACTTATACACACACACACACACACACACACACACATATATATATATATATATATATATATATATATATATGTACACATATATATGTGTATGTGTAAACGCACAGACACGTGTATGCGGATATATGTATGTGTATATGTGTTGGATAGCATGATCTGTTCCATTAGGTGTCCCGGTATTACCCGCAATTTATTAATCTATCAGTTAAATGATTTACCCAAATTTAATTGGTCTTAAGGTTAAATCCCCTATAATAACATTACACCCTTATGCTGCAAATACTATTTACTGTAAATCCCAGGAAAACACAATTGTTGCTAGCATAAATAAGGTGTCTCTCGGAGGAGGGACATATTGAAAATAAATTCAAATCCCTACTTCCAGACAAACACTTAAGAGCTGATGACGGCTGGGTTCAGACCAGCTTGAAATAGACTATACTCATGTTGAGGTAATTTTGTATATATATATATATATATATATATATATATATATATATATATATATATATATATATATATATATATAGCGCTTAGTAATAATCGTCTCGGATACGAAAGATTTGTAAAGGTATCCTCGATATAACTGAATTCATCATCTAAATATTTTGCTGAACAGATTCGAAGAGCTCTCAAGTAGAATCCAATAATAACACCTCTCTTAGTCCTAGTATCATTGTGAGAGTAAAAGTGTAAATAGTCGTTTTTACATGTGGGTTTACGATATACTTTGAATTCTAATTTGTTATTATTTCTAGTAAGTAGTATGTCTAAAAAAAAGTTAAGAATTATTAGATTCAAGTTCGTGGGTAAATTTTATAGTAGGTTCTACTCTATTCAATCTATCAGTGATTTTGTTTAAATCATGTTTCTGTGGGTAAATGAATAAAATGTCATCGATGTAACGGAAGTAATGTGTATCACCAGGAATGATATATTTGAAAGGTCCAGATTCAAGAAATTCTAGAAATATGCATGCTAGGAATCCAGAGAGAGGACTTCCAATTTGTAAGCCAAATTTTTGTTTATAATAGATATCGTTATACTGGAAGTAACAATGAGATGTGCATAGGGTGCATAATTTGATGCATTTTGAGATGGGGATAGGTAGCTTAAAATCAGTTTTCTTAAGGTGGTTCTCTAACCGTTTAATGCATTTATCAACAGGTACATTAGTGAATAAGGATTTAACGTCTAAGCTAGCTAGGGATTTGTTTCTTATATCAATATTACTTAACTTATTGAGAAGAGCGCCTGAATTCTTTACATATGCGTCACTTATGGTGCCCAGAATTAGAGTGAGAAATTTAGTTAAAAACCTAGTGATATTATGAGGGGCTGAGCGTATTCCCGAGATGATGGGCCTTAATGGAATGTCAGGTTTATGGGTTTTGGGGAGACCATAGATTTTACGGATGGTGGGGTGGTAATTACTAAGGGAAAGCCAAATTTTATCTTCATTACGAATCAGTTTCTTATGGGACCTATTAAATTCTTTTAGATTTTTAGAAACCTGTAGAGGAGAGATCTGTTCATAAGTGTCTCTCTCATTCAGCAAGTCCGACATTTTCTGGTTGTGTTTGTGTGTGTGTGTGTGTGCTTGTTTGCGCGCGCACGTGTGTGTGGGTGTGGATGTGTAAGCGGGTGTGTATCCAAGTAATAGGAAAGAACAGTAAGATTTATAACCCAAAGTTCTTTAGTATTTTCTTCTTTTTTTTTTAAAACCTGCTCGATATAAAGTAGAGCATAATATTATAATTTTTAAAATATGTCGCCATCGCAACACACAAATTACTATGTTTCGAAACCGAAGCTCAAGTCCTAAAGTTTAATTTCAAAATTGAACTTAAAATTTATATCTCGGTTTTATTCTCAAGCGATGTTAAGAATAACTTACGGATAAATCAGTTTACTCAATTTATAAGTTAGGACAGGTCGTGGTATAAGGCTTCCTATTTCTAATCAGTGGGTTTTGGCTTTTACGAATGAAGAGAGTAGGAATGTTTATTGTTTGTCAAGTTTTTGGATTAGGTTGTGAGGAAGTCTACTAACTTTAAGATAGATAAAATTAGAAACATAATACATAGAAAATTTAAAAACCTAAATTTAAAAATTGCTGTTAATACAAAATTAAAAAAAAAGGTAAACTTCCTCGATATAATATTAGATTTAATCAATAATATATACCTACCCTATAGAAAACCTAATACTAATCCTTTGTATATACACCTCAGATCAAATATCCATCCTCTATAAAAAAAAAAAGCACATACCTTCATCTATTGAGAAACGAATAAGTACAAATTCCGCAAATGAAGACATATTCTACGAAAATAGTAATTTTTATAATCAAGTTCTAAAGATATACTAGCTACAAACGCCTTAACATCAATTATATAAAACATTAAGATACAAAACAGAACGAGAATAAAAATAGAAATATCATTTGGTAGCGAACCCCGTTCAACGAAATGGTTAGTAATAAGCTAGGACAAAAATTCCTGGCTTTTGAAAAACATTTTCCTGGTAGTAGTAAACTTAGCAAGATCTTTAATAAAATACCCTAAATTTAAGTAACAGCTGTACCGAAAATTTAGAAAGGATTATAAAAAACATACTAATTAAATCTTGAATAAATACAAAGAAATAAAGATACTAAAATAAAAACAAATAAAAATAATAATGAAAAATTAAGTAAATGTAAAAATCCTAAAAATTATCTCTTGAATAAAGAATGCCGTATAGAATCCGTGGTTTACCAATGTACCATCTCATTCATTGAGAATCCAAATGTTGTAAAAATATGTGTAGGATCCAGAAAAAAAAAACGAATTTAAAATTAGGTGGAGACAACACCAAAGTTCCTTCAATAATATTAGGTACCGAAACCAGACATACATATCCTGATATTTTTGACATTTAAGAGAAACAAATAAAACACCAACAGTAAAATGGAAAATAATAAATAGAACAAGAACTTGTAGAACTCTGGATAACTCATGTCTTTTATGCCTACATGAAAAGCTATAAATTATTAAGTTTCTGAAAAACAAAAAAATTATTAAATCAAAGAAATGAAATAGCGGTGTTCTGTAGACACTGCCTCATATACTCCTTAAAAATTAATTAATTAATTAATTAATTAATTAATTAATAACGCACACATGTTGATAACTATTTTTTATCAAAATATAATAAAAAATAAAATAAAAAATTATAAGAAAGTAATTAAATCCTAAAATATAAAAATTTCACAATACCATATATAGTCTATAAGGAAATTCAACGAATTTTAAACATGTATAAAATTGTAAAATAAAAAATATAGCTCAATCATACCTAAATACCCCTGGTTAATGACATAGGTTTTCATAGTGAGTAGAGATATAATATAAAAAAGAAAAATCAAAATCCTTTACCAAGTGTTTCAAGAAGTAAAACTCAAGATAAACCGTTCCAAAACAGAAAATTTGATCTGAAATTGGACTGAAAGCAGTAATGGCCCATACCCTAAAGTCATAATAAAAATTCTGGAAATAGAATTAATAAATACGAACCACATTTGTGTCTCTCTAAATTCTATTTTTTTTTTTAATCTAGAACTTAGATCCTTAAACTTAAATTGCCTTCATGTTTCAGTTGGTGCAGCCTTGCTGTCAAACTTGGCTCTCTCTGTCTCCCTTTATTTGTGAATTGCCTCCCTTTGCCACTGCAGTCTTTCTTTTAACCTCATGCTTGCATATATAATGTCTCAGTTGGGGCAGTTTGGGTAAAAACAAATCGATAATCACGGTTCTATTTATGCACTGATTCCATTTGATAAAATGACTATATCGGTCAATAGACGTAAGTGTTTGATGAAGATCCTAACACCAAATCATTACAAACCTGATCAGGAGCATGACAAGGTAGAAATGAATGTATCAGCCTGTTTCATCTCTTCCTAGAATATGCTTTGCACATATACATGCTCAGATGTGAAGAGATGGGGGCTGATCATTGAAACATGCCATACCATATTCCTAACGAATCTACCAAATATAAAACAGATCATTGCATAACCATATGGTACGAGAAACCTTAAATTGCTTCCTTTCTCAATTTAACTGGGATATTTTCCTATGCTAGGGCTGTTAAGTTAGGGATGTGCGGGTAGCATAACTGTTATCAACACAGAAAATTGAAACGGCGAGACGAGTTCAAAATCCTAACAGTACTAATATGGATTTAAAACCGTGAAGAAGCCTATTTCCATGGAAACTGTGGAGAGCCATGATCGCCTATGTCAAAAAATAATATATGATCGCCTATGTCAAAAAAAAAAAATATATATATACATATATATATATATATATATATATATAATATAGAAAAAAACAACTGAAAAGTTGCAAATTAAAAAAAATTGATTGTTTTTTTGTGAAAGTATTTATATTTTTTTATATATATATATTTGATATTTCAGATCGGCCCCGATCTTTCTTCAGATATATATATATAGAGAGAGAGAGGGGTAGATAGATAGATAGAGAGAGAGAGAGAGAGAGAGAGAGGTAGGTAGGTTACTTAAGAAGACTAGTACACACATAAAAATAGAGGAAAACCATTTTGGAAATTTAATATTAATCGGAACTGCCTCAAGCTGCGACAATCGTGAGAATTGAAAAATATCGACCATTTATTATTTTAGAAGTGGATGGATCTATTCATATATCAATACAGAATAAAATCGGTTACTTACTTATTACAGCGATATCTGGACATGATTAGCTGGTCTACAGATGAAAACGGACTTATTGTTTAATCATTTTAGAAGTGGTGTCCTGTTTCTACTATCAATACAGTGTAAAATAGATCCCTGTCTTTTTACCAAGTTATCTGGACATGTTTACAAATGTTGGCCGTTCTTCAGATGAAAACAGATTTTTTAAAATCATTTTAGAAGTGGGGATCCTGTTCATAATATCAGTTCTGTGTCAAATCGATCCCTGACCTTTTATAGAATTGTCTGGACTTAGGTATTCTCCGTTCGAAAACATACTTTTTTTGTAAGAAAAAAAAAACTTTCTTTTAAACAACGGATAAATATATTTTTAATTGAATAACAACAATTTACACAAATAAAAGTATATCTTCGTTTATTCTTCATTTAAGATAAATAATTGTCGAAACTGTTAAATGTATCCGTCTCTTGTACTCCAATAGATTCTCGCACTTCTCGCCTGTAGAGCTCCCTCCCCATTTCTTGTTTTCCTGATAACTATAATCTCCAACTATTCAAATGTAACGTAAAATCGACGTCTCCAGATGCCCAGATCTATCCCATAACCGTCTCTTCATCCTTTCCTCTATCACTCCTCTTTGTTCTCGCTCCAACTCTGTAACCCCTTGCGGGCTACTGGCTTCCCGCCTTGCTTGGGGTTGAATACTTAAAATAAAAATTATTACCCATTAACGATTACGCCTTTACTTTTAAAAAATTCCTCTCACAATTTTTTTTTTAAATGAAAGTTTTTAAACTCAGAAAATGAAAAATCAAAATCAGATATCACTGTTTTAAGTATAATTTCAAAACTGACATATGTAACTCCAATAACTTTAAAACTGGTGCCCGTTCTGGTATTATTATTATTATTATTGTCTCAGGTACACGCTAGGAGTCTTAGAAAACATTCCCCCCCAGATGATAAGGGAGCGACAACTGTACCTGAAAAGTTTAATCTAACCTTTTTCATAAGCCTCCCTACCACCATTTACCCATTTTTTGCTGTCACCACCCGTTTAGTGAAAATGGCGCTGATTAGGGTTGGCGTATCAATTACATTTGCCCTCTCCTGATTGGCCTGTCATTGTTTGAATACTGTTTTTCTTATTTTTGTTTTTAGACAGCCAAACCAAACACTGATAGGGAGTGGCGAGGTAGATCGGATGAATCCATACGTCGACGGTTATTGCGACATGGAAGCAGGCATGAGTTGAAAGCGGTGGTGGAAGGGGGAAAAAGGTGGTGGTGGTGATGGCGATGATGACTACCTCTTCCACTTGTTTTTTAAACCGGGTGTTCGAACTTGAAGCAATAGCCGGAAGCACGTGACATGTTAAGGTCGTTGCAAGCGTTCCGATACATAGCAATTTAGCCTGTTTTATACGTTCAACGTTCAGGCCTGCTTTAACGTCACTTGCATCACTAAATACCAGCAAAGAGCTTTCCCCTTTTTGCCTCCCATTGGTAAATCGTTCATTAAAATAAAATAAAAAAAATATCCCCAATTTTATTTAACTAACCATTAAAATATAAATGTCAATAATATCCAGTTCTGTCAATCTATTAAATAGCTGATTGTGTTTTATGATACCAGTTCCCTTCAGGACGTGGGTGATCATGGCTCTCCATGATATCCTATAATTTGTAGCTGCCAATAATATTTCTCTCTTGACTATTTCTCTGAAGCCCTGTTCTACTTACAAAATCACGTTACATATGTTTTATATGTCACGTGTGTTACATATGATACGTATGTTACTCGCGTCACACGTGTTATGTTATGTATGTTATATATGTTACATGCGTTACACGATATTTCCATTTTTCCTGTTTTTTTACAATTCTTGTGAATATCAAATTGACCAAGTTTCTTCATTGTATGTCCCAGAAATTTCGACTGTCACGTTCTGTTTCGTTGTATCACAGCTCACCAGTATGGCTACACGTCCGGTTGCCTCTAGCTAGGATCGAAACCCGACTGAATTGGCGTCAGTCGGTGGATTCTACCACTAAGCCGTTGGCGCACGGCAGGGATGAAGGTGAATTTAAGCGTATTTATTTTTAGATAAACACACGGTGACTGAGAGAAGTCGATTCGATTTACCGAAGAGTCTTGCATTATTAGCCATAATAGTCACTGTTTACAAACCCACACTTCCTCCCCAGAGAGCTCAACCGAAATAAATTTTTCAGGGGCATATATATTGTCATCCACAGACAGACTGTTTCGCTGTATCACAGCTCATCATTGTTATATATATATATATATATATATATATATATATATATATATATATATATATATATATATATATATGAAGAAATATAGTCTTAAGGTGTGCTATATTTATGGGATAAGGTGCTCAATATCAGAGATAGAGCCTGTGTAAATATAAAAGTTAACATTGAAGTCAACACTTAGAGGCGACAGTCAGTTTCATGATAGACGCAATGTTCATTTTATATATATATATATATATATATATATATATATATATATATATATATATATGTTAAAATTATAAGATAGAACAGTAAGATTTATATTCCGGTATTCTTAATAATTATTTTTATTTTATCATAACAGTGCTCGATACAAACAGTAGAGCATAATATTATAATTATAATTATTTTCTTTTTTTAAACGTATATTCGTACCATCGCTAAAGATGCTGGAATAGAAGTCGGTTTCTTGTACTGCTCCAGGAAGTATCTGACTCCTACTACAATGTTTTATGTTAACAAGAGTCAGATTAAAGCCAGATATGGAGTATTGCTACCAGATCTGGACTGCTTCTGCCCAGTTCCCACTGTCTAGAAGTGAGTTCAAAAGCGAATGTACGCCCTTCAGGCGATAAATTGTTCTCTTACAACGTTTTTCCCAGGGATGAAACTTTGCTAGCCCCTCGCTATTTCCGTGGAAAATGTTCAAACGATCTCTATTCCTTCGTTCTAACAATCCAGATATCCACAGCTAAGACGCTCCACGCCACGTACTCAGAATCAACTCTGCTTTATTCTCTTCGTATTTCTTTCGTAAGGAAGAAGTTCCTCTCAGACAGCTTTTACCCCAGAACAGTTTTTTTTTTTTGTGGAAAGGTCATATGGATAAGAAGATGCTTCTCTGTGGCTGAATGGTAACAGTACGTCAGTCGAATTATCCCAAATTTTTTGTAAGAAAATGATTGATTTTTAAATCATTGTTATAATTTGTGGAGAAAAATTATGCATTTCAATATTACGCAATGATCTTGCCAATGTGACAACCATCTTCTGGTTTTATCCTTCTATATTTTGGATAGGAGTCATTCCCTTGTTTAAATTTAAATTTAATTTATATCAAAGGGGAAAATTTTCAATGGAGGGAATCCCCTTAGATCAAAATGAAATATACTTATCCAGGTACTCTGGCTAATGTAGTTTCAAAATATATATGGTTATGGGGGTCTATATCCAAGAAGAAGTTCGATCAAAACAGACAGACAGAAACTACAACTTTATATGCGGATAGATAGATAGATAGATAGATAGATAGATAGATAGATAGATATTAAAACATCTTAAAAACAATTTGGAAAAGGTCCTTTAACAAATAGAAGGACCGACCAAAATTAACGATTAAAAACAAATGAAACTACAGAAAAGTTCACTTTCTTCAGAGAGAGTCATTCACTTCTATCGTTCACTGCTACTAACAAGCAGGGATTTTTTTTCTCCTGATGATGGCCATGCTGGCCGAAACTAGTCGAAGAACTTAATTGAAATAATAAAACAAAAGATATTAATCTAAAGAGAACGCATATTTTCTACGAAATTTCTCGAAAATTTCAAGCCGGTAAATTTAATTAATACTGTTTAATTAAAAACAAAACAGAGCATTTACATAAATTATATCTATAAAAATAACATATAAACACAATATATATATATATATATATATATATATATATATATATGAAGAAATATAGTCTTAAAGTGTGCTATATTTATGGGATAAAGTGCTCAATATCAGAGATAGAGCGTGTGTAAATATAAAAGTGAACATTGAAGTCAACACTTAGAGACGACAGTCTGTTTCATGCTAGATGCAATCGTCAGGCAACTGATGGCTGACGATTGCATCTAGCATGAAACAGACTGTCACCTCTAAGTGTTGACTTCTATGTTCACTTTTATATTTATATATATATATATATATATATATATATATATATATATATATATATATATATATATATTAAATATTTCATCTCAAGCAAGGTGTTAATGCCACTAAGACGCAAGGGTTTACTAGGAATGACAAAATTTTAGAAAATGACAAGAATTTACTGAGGAGGAAGGGCAATAACACAATAGGTCTCAGGAAGACATGATGGCGACTGGTGTTTCATTTAAATTATTGAAGATTGTAGGTGGCACTGAAGTAATAAATTGAAAGGGATTTCCACAGGCAAGAAAAGTGCAAAAAAGAAACCATTAGAATAGAAGATACGGTTACATCTAACTACTTCGACATTAAAACGATGAGACCTAGTTGTCAATTTAATACTACACTTAAATCCACTGCCACATATGCGGATTTATATTAGGCTGCATTTAAGGACTTTTTCTTCTTTACTGACAAACTTTCCCCTGTTTCTTAATACTCTGTTTAGCTGTTGGAAGGTTAATATTAAATGATCAATAGTTAAGGTTGGACCACCCCGCTATATCTTTTTTTGCCACTGGTTTAGCAGTTGTTTGTCGGCGTCTCATTCATTACATTGAAAGTTGTGCTACCGGAAGTCCTTTGTTTTTTGGATTTTTTTTTTTTTTTTTTTTTGTTTTTTCGCCTTGATGGCTACTTCCGGCAACATTTGGCTGGGAAAGTATGATAGTTCTATCGAAAGTTACGTACACTTCACAAGGCAGTTTGAAATCAAACAAGTTCAGCACATCATTAACAGTAGTCGAATGGTTATTTTGTTAAGCGTAGCTCGGTCGGACACAAGTGAACTATAATGGTAATTGTAATATTAACCGTTTACTTACACGGAGACATTCGGCATTCTTTTATCGAACAGCCCGTGCTACTGTCGGCTGAAATTTATAAAATCTTTCTCTTAAAACAATTCTTCGGGTAAATAGGTTTCTCAAGTCGAGAGAGTCCTTTCCGGTATTGATGGAGGTTTCTTTCCTAACTTGTTGCTTGGTGTAGTGTGGAACGCCATCTTTGGTTTAGTTTGGTTTGGTTTGGTTTGGTTTACGGTATATCAACCTCAATGGGTCATTTAATGCCGACAACCTTTTTTTTCCTGGTAATATTTTTGTTTTGTCAAAAATCTATTTCTGTTAATATTTTTTTCCTCAATAACGTATAGCTGGTAATATTATTTTTCAAAAACGGAGAGCTGGTAATATATTTTTTTTTTCAAAATCGTATAGCTGGTAATATTATTTTTTCAAAAACGTATAGCTGGTAATATTATTTTATAGCTGGTAACAGTTTTTTTTTCTTCAAAAACGTATTGCTGGTAATATTTTATAATGCTTTTTACCTCAGTTTCAGGGTTAACTATTTGCCCATAGCTGGGACCCTAACAGGTGTTACCACCCCGGGTTAGGATGGAACTGGGAACACCAGCAATTAAGAGATGGTTCCACGCTCCTCAAAATCTCCTGATCACAGGCCTTGTTGTTGGACGTAGTTTATCGTCATACCCAGGACGCGAACGCCATCTTGATTATGTTATGTTTTTTCTTTGAGTTACATGAGTTAAACATTTTGTTTTAGAATACTAACAAATTGGTTCGCGTGATGAGTTTTCAAATCTTGTCAAGCAGATATCGGATAATTTACGTAAGTACCTCTTAAAATAAATATGATCTGAGTCTTGCATCTGATTCCTCCACTGGCATAGCTCAAACTGCATAATGGGAGGCAAAAAATATCGCTTGTAACTTTCGCTAATTCAAAAATCTTTTTATCATCGCCGGTCAGAAACTAAAATTTCTCCAGACATGATAAAGATGATGAACTCTCAATGAGGCTCCTTGCATTGAACATCTATTGGGATTGAAGTTCATTCCCGATCTGAAGTGGAACACACACACGCGCTCTCTCACACACACATACACACACACATATACACACACACACATATATATATATATATATATATATATATATATATATATATATATATAGATAGATAGATAGATAGATAGATAGATAGATAGATTAAAAAGAAGAGAGGTACCGCAAACGTTTTTGGTTGTAATGTGGATTTTTTAAAAATATTATGTTTTATTTTCCATAATTTTACTACACGTGTTTCTCGTCTCGCGACCGTCTTCAGTTAAAGAGTGGAGATTCCACATATTATTAAAAATAATTTTTTTTTTTCCTTTATCTTTTTCGATGTTAAATATTCTCGATATGAGATATTCTCTGTTTTTGTGTTAGTAATCCGAATGTCTTTCTTTTTAATACACACACTTTTCTCTCGTTGGAACCACTATAACTTCTTATATATATATATATATATATATATATATATATATACAGGCATTTAAAACAACATGCCTGGCCGCATACACCATTCCGGAAAATCCTTGTTGAAAACACAACTATACTTAAACATGAAAACAATAAACAAAAACTAAAAATTCTTGAAGCGATATACATAAAACAGTTGAAAACCTAACCTGAACAAAATAAACTACGAAATCTCCACAAATATTCTTAAATGTCTATAATTGGTAACAAAAGCCATTGGTGTATACCAACGGCTTCCCATACTTAATACTTCTCGTTTTCACTCTCGCGTGGTCATGTGTGACGTCATGAGCTGCGGTGCGATTTTCGCTTCCAGCGTCTTGTATGCGCGAGCTTGTCGTTGCTTGGAAATCTTCTATGTAAACAGAAACAGACTATCATCATTGTTTTGTCCGTGTATTGCTTAATATATTGTAATGTAATTGTCATCTTTGATAATGGCGTCAGTCTGGCATAAGGTCACAATAGGAGAGCACCAGTAATAGTTCAAGTAATTACCTGTTAGAAAATGTTATGTTAAGTGTTAGAACGTCAGTTGATCTTCATTAACAATCTTCCCGGTGTCATCAGTTCCCAAGTAAGTATCTATGCAGACGACACCACCATTTACTCCTGTCTAAATAGCAAATCTGGTATCGCTGACAAAACTAACCTGGCCGTTCGTCTGGAAAAGGACCGCCAATCTGTGGTTGATTTGGGCAAGAAATGGCTGGTAAAGTTTTAAACGAAAGTGATCTCTTCTACCCACCACAGAGAAGAACCCTCCCTGCCTCCCAATAGAATATCTGTTGTTCATTTCCAGGAGAGCACTTCTCTGCGACTGCTTGTTCTCACACTGTCTACTGACTTGAGATGGAACAAATACATTGAATGAAAAGCTTCATCTATCGCAAGAAAAGTTGATTCTATGTGTCGCGCCAGAGTTCATCCTTCAAATCTATAAATCAACCATTCCTCCTTGAATGGAATACTGCTGCCATATATGGTCAGGGGGCCCCGCTGTTCGTCTCAAGTTCCTCGACAAAATGCAGAGACGGATATGCATCGTTATTGGTTCCGGTTTGGCATCTCGTCTACAGTCGCTTTCTCACAGACGTGCCATTGCTCCCCTCTGTCTTTTCTACAAATACTTTCACGGTAACTGCCCTGACGAGATACTTTCGCTGGTTCCCAAACTGCATGATTTTAAGCCTGCCACCAGTTTGGCATCTCAATCCCACCTTTTCACTGTTGAAACTGTTAAACATAACCGTCTCTTCTACTCCAATAGCTTCATGTCTCTCACTTTCCGCCTGTGGAACTACCTTCCTCTGACTTGCTTCCCTGATCGGTATAATCTTAAATTATTCAAATGCAATGTCAATCGACATCTCCAGATACCGTGATCTAATTCCCCGCCCTTCTCTCCATCCTTTCCTCTATCACGCCTCTTTACTCTTGCTCCCACTCTCGGTACACCCCTTGCGTGCTAGTGGCCCTCCATACTTACTTCGGATGAAATGCTTAAAAAAGAAAATCACATCAGTCGTAATATGAGGTAAGTAAAAAAAATTATCCGCACTTTCGCATATTTTTAGGTTCGTCGCCCCAGGGGGGCCTTACCCACCAGGCAGTACCTCTCCTTCGGGAAGCGGCTGGTTTTATTGCCCGGTGCCTGAGGCGTCTCCAAAAAGGGAAGCGTCGAGGTGGCTTAGGAAATTGTTCGATGGTTTTGCCGTTCAACACACTTTAATCCTCGACCTTTTGCCACACCCAGTAGCGATGTGTATGTTCTGGTAAATACCGATCTTTAGGTTTGTCACGTAGTCTTCTGGTCATGCGTGCTTATAGCTGGTACTATTGTGATCGAAATTTGAGTTTGATCGCGACAGTTTTTTTTTTGCTGCTGTTACAGTGTAAACATGACCGCTCCACTAGCAGTGTGCCCCAAAAGTGGAACAAAGAGCAGCGATCCGATTTCTCTGGTAGGAAGCTGTGTCAGGGTCTGGAATTCATTGAAGGCTTTTAGCACAATACGGCGACAGTGCACTGCCGCCTAGAAGTGCTTGTGAGTGGATCGCGAAGTTTAAAAGTGGCCAGACAAGCGTGGCGCACGAAGAAGCAGGAGGACGCCCGTCAACCTCCACCACTGACGAGAATATTCAGCAAGCTCGAGAGATGGTAATGGCGAACCGGTGAGTTATCGACGCAGTCGTATGTTCTCTGCAGTTTCCGGATCACTGCTCTTAAAAAGTCATAGTATTTCTGGACGAATTTTTTATCTGAGTCGATCTTTTTTTTTTTTTTATCATATCGCGAAATGAAAGTTGTCTTGGACATCCAATCTTCTAGATCTTTTGGCATTAATGCGGGTACCCGCCACACCAGGGTATCTATCGTTGGACTGAAGTTCTTCCTAATTTTCATCAACGACGTTGCCGATATCAGATCTCAACTCGGTAACTATACTGATGACAGAAATATTTATTCCTGTCGTATCGGTAAGTCTGATCGGCTCGATAAGGTCAAACTGGAGCTGTTCACAAAAATGACAATCTGTTGTTAAGTGCGGCAAGAACTGGCTTGTTAATTTTAACGCCTTTAAAAACGAATCTGTCCTCTTTTGATCGTCTAAGTGAACCATTTTTGACTTCCAACAATATGGCTGATGCTAACCTCCTGGCGAGTAACTCGTTTCGCGTTTTAGAGCTAACGCTTGTCGCTGACATAAAGTGGAATATCATATTGAGTCGGCCGCCAGGTCTGCTGCTAGGAAATTGTCGCGCGAGACAATTTTTCTCGCCAGAATCTATCTAAAACATTTATCCATGCTCTAAATATTACTGTTATGTCTGGTCTGGTCTGGTGCTTCTGCTATATATTTAGATATTACTGATAAAATCCAAAAAAAGAAATCTGTAATGTTATTCGTCCTGATCTGTCATCTCGGCTTCAGTCACATTCCCACCGAAGTAACGTAGCTTCTGTGCCTTACTCTATAAATCGTATCACGGCAATTGTTCTGTTATGCTCTCCTCTTTGGTGCGTCTAATTTACCAATTTAAGCGCAGTACTAGGTTGGCAGGTAGGTCTCATCAATTCACAGTTGAAATTTCTAGATGTAACCGTAAGTTCTATGCTAACATTTTCCTCTCTCGCCCTTCTCGCTTGTAAAATTTTCTTTCGGCTTCTTGCTTCCCAGTCAACTTTTATCTTCAAAATTTTAAATACAAGGTCAATCTTTATATTCGGTCTTCTTAATTCCTGTTCGCTCCCCTTAATAATATTGTTTTCTTTTTCTCATATTCATTCACCCTCGTTAACCCCTTGCGTCTTAGTGGCTTTATTACCTCGCTTGGGGTAAGATAATCAAAAGCGTCATGTCTGAGAAAAAGAAAGAAAAACATTATTTCTATAAAATGTTGCAACATATATGTGATTGGTTTTAAACATCCGACAATGAACTTTATATACTCGTTTATAAGACGACCTCATGTATAGCACGACCCCTGAAATTTGGGCATAAATTTTAACCACGCCAAAAAATCTTACCTGTGTATAGTGCAACCGTTTACTGAAAATTCACGTTTTTTTTTTACCTATTCGAAAAAGTTACTTGCGTATAATGTGACCCCTATTTCTGACGTAAAAAAAAAAACTGATCATAAAAAGTCGCTGTATAATCGAGGTTATACGATATGTGAAAATGGAATATGTAATCTCCAGTTGCATGATAAATACCGTATATACACGCGTATCATGCGACTTTTGAAGACCTAATTTTGAAGCTAATTTTAAGAGGGTCGCATACACGAGATATAAAATTAGCGTATGTACTGCTGTCCCTGGCTACGCCGTTGACTAAACTCTGTATTTAAAATAAACATGATTTCGATAAAACTGATATTTTACTTAACTGTATTCTATAATAATTCATGTACTATTCACATATTAGTATCGTATTATAAAATAGAAACATAGCGAATATGCATCTTTTCCATTGTTTACGTTTTTAAGATGTTTAGCGGTTTCTCGTTCGGTTGTTTATGGCTGTACGTGTTTACGCAACGAGTATAGCGTTACTAACGATACTTTTATCATTCTCTTTAACTGTTTTAATTTATTTAACTAGAAGATGGGATAAAGAGATAGAGAAAAAGAGGTTAGTCTATTGTAATTTGGTTTCTCAAAAAGGAACTCGCATGATACACGAGATACATGATAAAATCATTTTTTATAAGTGAAAATTTTGGGGTCGCACGATAGGCAAGGATATACAGTAAATATTTTTAAAGATTGACGTTTCGTGAATGTACGTGATCATTTTCAAAATACAAATGGAGCCTTCATTATTATTTTTTTATTCTCCCATACAGAAAGCAACAACTATTCTTTCGAGATTAAAAAAAAAAAAAGATGCTAAAATAGTTAATAGGTACATTTAATCGCCATGAATCATTTCAAAGAATTATTGAATCAGCTATGAAATCGTCTAACCAGATACAAGTTTTTATAACCTATTACCTTTTGTAGCAACGATAATACTTGAAGGAAATAACATTAAAACATATATTGGTTAAAGATCTTAATAATTTTTTTAAATTGGTCCTGATCTTCCGTTTCGGCTTCAGACACTTTCCCATCGCCACCTGTGCCATTTCTACAACTACTTTCATGCTAATTGTTCGGATGAGCGCTTCATTAGGGCACGTAGATTTTTTTTTTGTAATTAAGCGCAGTATTTGACTGGCGACTAGGTCTCATCAATTTACAGTTGAGTTTTCTAGTTTTATGTCTCCTTGAGTTTTCTAGCTTTATGTCTCCATGAGTTTTATGTCTCCATAAGTTTTATGCTAACAGTTTCTTTTTCTCGCACTTCTCGCTCGTGGAACTATTTTCCGTTTCCATGACTTCTAGACAACTTCAAAAGTTTAAATGCAATTTCATACACTCTCTGTCCTCCTGATTACGTTTTCCTCTTCTCGGGCATTATTAATCTTTCTGTTCCTAATTCTTCCACACCCAGTAACCCCTTGAGTCTTAATGTCTTAGTATCTAAACACAATCGTCAGGCCATGACGATCATGCTTACCATGAAACAGACTGTCATCCCTGGGTGTTGACTTCAATGTACACACACACATATATATATATATATATATGATGAAAATGTGGAAAAGACAAAGCAAAATCCGAATATGGGAGTTTACTGTTTTTTTATTTTGTTTTTGTTTTTTTTATTCTGTCGACGTCAGACGTTTCGGTCAAATAGGCCTTCTTCAGGACATGGTTAATGAAGACATATTTATATTAGATTTAAGTTAGATGAAGAGACGATATATACAGGACTAGTCAGAAACAGAAAAACTGAAATTCTAAAGTCAGGGTATTCTTTCTTGGAGTCGGATACGCTGGCGCCGCGTGGGCGGCGCTGCGAAAACCTGCTCCCAGGGAAGAGATTTTATCCTAAGTGGAAAGAGGGGGGAACCTATTCAAAACTATAGCTTATCGGTACGTTTGTCAAGCATTAATCTTGCTAGAAAAGTTGATATATTAAAGAAACCTTGTCTGGTGTTTATTGTGTGTGAGGTGGCTATCATGCCAGCCTCGTAAATCTGCCTAAGGTTTTTATTGTGGATATATTTTAAAATCTTCACAGAGTCGAAATCAAAATTGTGATCAGATTTGGCTATGTGTACAAACAAAGCACTACTTAAATTACCGAGGCGAATATCTCGTTTATGTTCGGAAATGCGAGATTTCAAGGACCTCCCTGTCTCGCCTACTGATAGACGCAAGCATCGGATGTAATATGCTGTCTGCTGGTATTATTTAATATACTGCGGATAGTTTTAGTGGGTAATGTAGTAGTTTTAATTTTTAGCGCGTTTAGATTGTTGGAGATGTGTTCGGTCAGAGGGTTATTCGGTAGAAAGATGCGGCCAATAGGATTATCAGGGGCAGCTGAAAGTGTGCCTCTCCCTACCTTAGATATAGTAGTAGTCGGTATGTTATTATGCTCTGATGAACGAACTCTGTGAATTTTCAAGGCTTTAAGCTTAGCGCCGAGTATTAATTGTCTCGGATACGAAAGGCTTGAGAAGGTATCCTCGATATAACTAAATTCGTCATCTAAATACTTTGCCGAACAGATTCGAAGAGCTCTCAAGTAAAATCCAATAATAACACCTCTCTTAGTCCTAGTATCATTGTGAGAGTAAAAGTGTAAATAGTCGTTTTTGCATGTGGGTTTACGATATACTTTGAATTCTAATTTGTTATCATTTCTAGTAAGTAGTATGTCTAGAAAAGGTAGAGAATTATTCGATTCAAGTTCGTGGGTAAATTTTATAGTAGGTTCTACCCTATTTAATCTATCAGTAATCTTATTTAAATCATGTTTCTGTGGGTAAATGAATAAAATGCCATCGATGTAACGGAAGTAATCTGTATCATCAGGGATTATATATTTGAAAGGTCCGGACTCAAGAAATTCTAGAAATATGCATGCTAGGAATCCAGAGAGAGGACTACCCATTGGTAAGCCAAATTTTTGTTTGTAACAGATATCGTTATACTGGAAGTAACAATGAGATGTGCATAGGGTACATAATTTGATAGGGGATAGGTAGCTTACAATCAGTTTTCTTAAGGTGGTTCTCTAACCGTTTAATGCATTTATCCACAGGTACATTAGTGAATAAGGATTTAACGTCTAAGCTGGCTAGGGATTTGTTTCTTATATCAATATTACTTAACTTATTGAGAAGAGCGCCTGAATTCTTTACATGTGCGTCACTTATGGTGCCCAGAATTGGGGTGAGAAATTTAGTTAGAAACCTAGCAATGTTATGAGGGGCTGAGCCTATGCCCGAAATAATGGTCCTTAGAGTAATGTCAGGTTTATCGGTTTTGGGGAGCCCATAGATTTTAGGGATGGTGGGGTGGTAATTAATAAGGGAAAGCCAAATCCTATCTTTATTACGAATCAGACTCTTATAGGACTTATTAAATTCTTTAAGATTTTTAGAAACCTGTAGAGGAGAGATCTGTTCATACGTGTCTCTGTCATTGAGCAAGTCCAACATTTTCTGGTTGTACGCAGCGGTGTCCATGACCATGACCCCTCCACCTTTATCCGAAGGAGATATTGTAATATCACTGTTCGTAGACAGGGATTTTAAAGCGTTCATATACCTCTTGGGTAAAGAAAACTCCGTATTTTGGCAGTCCAAGGAGGCAGCTAAGATGCCTTGGGTAAATCCTTTATGGAAGTCGGTGTCACTGTGTCTGTAATTGAGATTTATCAGTTTGCTAATGTTGTTGTTTTTTAAACCAGTTGCAAACTTTAGGGGCTTCAGTCTCTATGGTACTAAGTGTAGTACTGGAGATGTTTGTGACTAGATCGGCTCTGCCCATCTTCTTCCAACTGCTGCGATCACATAAAGTGTGAATTTTTAGTTCTAAACGCTTGAAGTGTTTATGATTAATTCTGTCCACCTCAGAACGGAGTCTCTCAGCTGTGTTGTGAGATGTTTATGTTTCATCATACCGTCGGATCTACATCCACACATTTGCTTACATATATATATATATATACATCAATACAACTAAGTATGTTAGCTCTATCACTGATATTAACATATCCCTTCACTGCTTTATTACATCGAGTACTGTTTCATTAACACCAGAATTATATGTACGATATATATATATATATATATATATATAACACCAACATTATATGTACGATATATATATATATATATATATATATATATATATATATATATAGGGTGACCAAAAAAAAACGGGAACTTTTTAACAATCCAATAAAACCAAGAGTGATGGAAGAAAAATATTTAATTCATAGTAATTGAAATCTTAAAACATGTCATTTAAGAAACAATGATAGAATTTTCATTTTTTTTAAATTACTTCCTCTAGATGGCGTCCTCCTGTACGAATGCATTCTTGAAATCTGCTGTTGAGATTCCTCATTGACTGCTGCAACATCTCAGCTGGGATACTGTGAATTTCATTCTCGTTACTAAAATGGCGAAATGTTCACTTGCTCAAGGTCACTGTCTCGCAGTGTTGCCACTTGCTCATGTCTGGCAATGCGCACTTAAAAAATTCCCGTTTTTGGGGGTCAACCTGTACATATATATATATATATATATATATATATATATATATATATATCGTAGATATAATGCTTTTGTTAATGAAACAGTTATCGATGTAATAAAACAGTGAAGGGATATGTTAATATCAGTGATAGAGCTAACATACTTAGTTGTATTGATATATATATATATATAATCATTTATTCGAAAATAATGACATAAAATGTTATAAAATCACTACAAAAATAACCATTTTGTTTCAACACTTATGGTGTCGTATCAAGTGATGATGTTGAATATAGAAGAAAGGGTTTTAAAAGGTTCAAATCAATCAAACACTCCTCGCTAGGGGAAACGCTGTTACATAAGCTGGAATGACCAATCAAAATATAAATATATGAGAATTAAAAAAAAACTTGGCAACGAACTTTGGTTATAATAATTATTTAATGCTTTAATTTTAGGGTTAGACTAAAATAGAATTCATTCTAACTAATAAATATTAAATTATGCTATAAAATTCAAAATTCAAAATAAAGATTTTCATTTTTAATTTTATAGGATAATTTAATATTTCTGTAGTGATTTTACAACATTTTTATGTTATAATTTTCGAATAAATGATTATATTTGCACTCTTTTCAGAATAGTATTTGTTGGTTATTGGAATTTATTCCGTATACACCAATCCTATATTTGGATATCTCTCTCTCTCTCTCTCTCTCTCTCTCTCTATATATATATATATATATATATATATATATATATATATATATATATATATATATATATATATATATATATATATATATATATATATATATATATATATATATATATATATATATATATATATATACCTAAGTTTACAAAAACACACTTAATCGAACCTGTGTGAATCGAACCTACAGCCCGTCAGATCAATTGACGGTTCCGTATAGGACACAGGTTCGATTTCTGTCGGAGGACGCATATTTTCTAGGAACATTCAGACCGGTAATTAATACTGTTTATTAAAAAAACAGAGTATCTACTTAAATAAACCCTAACTATTAAAATAACTTATAGACAGAAAATATATATATATATATATATATATACATATATATATATGTATATATAAATAAAAAGGAAAGAACAGTAAGATATAAAATCCGGTGTTCTTATAGATATTTTTATTTTTACACAATAGTGCTCTATGTAAATTTAAATTTACAGAGCATTAATATTATAAATTAATAGATTTAAAATATGGTTTTACCGCTACACAGTGATAACCATGCGTTATCACTGTGTAGCGGTAAAACCATATTTTAAATCTATTAATTTATAATACATATATATATATATATATATATATATATATATGTGTGTCTGTGTATGTTTAGCCGGCCAGTCATCCAGATCTTTATTCACACGCCAAACCCTCTCTGAAAACTTAAAAATTAGATATCAGACGAAGGTAACTTTAGTAAAGATATGTCCAATAACACACCTATACACAAAGAGAGAGAGAGAGTGTGTATGTGTGTGTGTGCGTGTGTGTGTGTGTGTGTAAAAAGAGAAAAGGAAGAAAAGGGAGCTAGTCTTGAGGTAACAGTTCACACAAACAGGAGGTGTGTCAATCATAAAAGTAGGGGCATCAGAGGAACGAACAGAAAGTTTTGTGGGAAAAAAAACCTGTTGAGGAGACTCTAAAAACAAGGAAGCAATGAAAGCGAAAAAAAAAAAAATGAAGGAAAAGAACATAAAAGAATTTCTAAAGGTTTTACAAGGAAGTGGTGAACGGTTCCAGTCTGGCGATAGTCGAAAAGACAGATGCTGGGAGGTAGGTGTTTGGAGAGTATGACGAATGACGAGAAAAAAAAATAGTTACGGATGGCGACAGGTAGTTGCGGGTGGCGACAGGTACACTGTTGTATTCACGCTGATATAAGGTACATAGAAACTTAATGACATGGGTCTTTATCAAGACACAGCATCCGGAACGTTTAGGATTAAAAAAATAAAAAAAATAAAAAAAACCAAGTGAAATCTATTTTAAGTGAGGGTTAAGGGTCATTAGATCACGTCTTAAAAATGTGGATATTTCAATAGAACGAAAATGAATTTAGGGGAAATGCATTCTCTTTAACCCGAAACACTTTTACATATTGTTTTTCTTCCTTTGTCTTTACTAAATTTTGTTTGCTACAAGTAATGGCGCATGCAGTTAAGATCGAACTCTGGACTTTAATCTATGTGAAGGATAACTGAGATGACTTAGGCATTATTTAGTCTCATTATGGCGATTTTCTAAGCGTAGCTTAGATGTGGCACAAGGCCGAAAGTATGTGGCACCCAGTGAGGATCGAACTCACTACTGACTCTTAATTTTCTAGCGAGACAAGATTGCTAACCATCACACCATTTCGAGTTACCTTAAATTATTTTCTTAGGATAATTTGGATGCATACGGATGTAATGGATATCGGCTCGGAGTTCGAATTCCAGTCGAGTTCGTTAGACAGACTTACACACAGATACACCTGGGAAAGTTATGCGTCCATCTCTCCTCCAGCTATGAGCTGAATAGCAAGACAGGCTGGGTTCTTTAGCCTTGGGTCGCAACCAGTTTAACGCAGAAAGAAATGGCAACCTATATGAATGCATTTGTATGGTACAGTGTAACCCGGATATAAGGGACCCGGATATAAGAGAAATCCGGATATAAGAGAGATTTTCTCTTGTCCCAAATTAGAGCCTGTGTTAATGTATATAAAATAGACCAAACCCGGATATAAGAGACGACTTCTCCGGTCCCGACAACTCTCTTATATCCGGGTTACACTGTATTTAACTGACTGACTGTGTGTATGGAATATCGAACACACTACTCAGGCGTAATTTTTCCAATGAGACAAACTTGCTAACCATTACACTACGTCGGGGTGACTTAAAATATTTTCTAGGAGTAGTTTAGATATGGCAAAGCCGAAAGTATGGAGTACTAAGAGAGGATCCAACACACTACTCCGTCGTAACTGAACAAGCTTTGTTCACCATTACACCACGTTAGTCAGAATTCTTATTGCTAATGTTTCAACTCAGAAATTCTAATTCTTTTACAACAGGCGCCTCTTTTCAATATTGAGGGCGATTTGGACGTTGAAAAAAAAAAAGCAACAAAAATGAGATCAACAATTAACTACAATTGACAATGCTTCATCTAAGAAATTTGAATTCTATTATCATGAAGGGCGTGAATTTAACATAACGGCTATTGACGCGTAAGTGGAGTCAGTGAGCCCAGTTCAGGTTTCTGTCTAATCGGTTTTCTTCACCTGAATCCAGCTGTTCTACCTTGCCTCTAGCTATGGGTTAAATAGCATGGTAGATAATTTCGAGTCTCAGATGACAGCCGGCCTTGGAAAAGGACAACTCTAATAAAAAAAATAAAAAATAAAACGTGTAGAATGCAAGGGGAGATAACTTCACTATATTTCTAAAGAATTTATAGCAATTCACAGATAATGAAGAAAAGGAAATTGTGAAGAGCCGTTATCGCCTATGTTCTTAATAGACTTGGCAGCCAGCCGAGGCGAAGAACAACTTTGAATTCAAAAACTGTGCAAAAGGTAACATAAAACTTCACTATTATCTTTCCTAAGAAGGTTTAAGAATTCACAGATAATAAACAAAAAGAATGTGTACAGCAGTGTTTCTCAACCTTTTTACCCTTGCATAACCCTTAAAATAAATTACATGCCTGAAGAACCCCCTGCGCAAAAAACAAAATTATATACCATATCTTTCTCATTTTATTTTCATCGTAGTTCACGTGATAAATATTATAGTGTAACCCGGATATAAGAGACCCGGATATAAGAGAAACCCGGATATAAGAGAGATTTTCTCTGGTCCCAAATTAGAGCCTGTGTTAATAAAACAAAATAGACCAAACCCGGATATAAGATAGTTCTTCTCCGGTCACGGCAACTCTCTTATATCCGGGTTACACTGTAGTATATATTTTTGAATAACTGGTTTAAGGAAAAATTAATACTTCTTTGTCAAATTTTTCGCTAATGCTAAGTAAAATTCATACTGTTCATTTCCAGCTATGGGCAAATATTTAACTCCCAAACTGGGGTTAAAACACTATGAAAGTGTAAAAATAGGTTTTTGTAGTAAAAATACCAGTAATTCATTTTTGGAAACGTAATATTACCAGAAATAGATTTTACTCTAGACAAAAACCCTTCCGTCCTGGGTATGAAGATAAAATACATCCGCATCCTAAGTAAGACGATAAACTACATCCAGCAGCAAGGACTCTGTTCAGGAGGTTTCGAGGAGCGTGGAACCACCTCTTAATTGCTGGTGTTCCCAGGTCCAGCCTGACCCTGGATGGTAGCACCTGTTAGGGTCCCAGCTATGAGCAAATAGTTACACCCCCCCAACTGTCGTCAAAACAGTATGAAAGTGTAAAAATAGCTTTTAATACCAGAAATTATGTGTAAAAATTATTACCAGCAATATATTTTCGAAGGGCATATTTAACGCCGACAGATTTTTAGGGTAGGTTCGGATGAATAGAATTTCTTTGTAAGAAATCAGTTTGTTAATCAGGTTGCATTGATGTATTTTTCTAAAAAAGGGTTTTTGGTTTTGGCTTGGTTTGTTTTACGGCATATCAACCCTTCCATGGGTAATTTAATGCCGACAATTTTTATTGCTGGTAAGATTTTTTTTTCAAAAATATATTGCTGGTAATATTTTTTCCTTCTAAAATCTATTTCTGGCAATATTTTATCCTTCAAAAAATCTATTTCTTGTAATATTTTTTTCAAAAATGTTTTGCTGGTAGTAATGTATTGCTGGTAATAAGTTTTACCAGCAATATATTACGACCGGCAAAACATTTTTGGAAAAAAATTTTTTTTTTATATATTTTGGGGAAAAAAAATTACCAGCGATACATTTAGAAGAAAAAATATTACCAGGAACAGATTTTTTGAAGGAAAAAATATTGCCAGAAATAGATTATTGAAGGAAAAAAATATTACCAGCAATACATTTTTGATGAAAAAAAATATTACCAGCAATACATTTTTGAAAGAATATCTTACCACCAATAAAATTTGTCGGCAAGAAATTACCCATGGAGGGGTTGATATGTTGTAAAACAAACCAAACCCAAACCAGAAACCCTTTTTTAGAAAAATACATCAATGAAACCTGATCACAAACTGATTTCTTACAAAGAAATTCTATTGATGCGAACCTACCCTAAAAATCTTGTCGGTGTTAAATAAGTCCTTGAGGTTGATATACCGTAAAACAAAATAAACCAAACCAAACCATAATTTATGAAGTAATTTATCAGAACATAAAATTGAATTGTGAATGATATAAAACAATTGAATTATTTGAATTTTCAACCCTATTATAAACACCGTATCGTCCCGCGTTTAATAATCTACAGGGCTGTTCGATAAAAGTGACTCGCCTCATTTTTTACTAAATGTTCTCTTCTCCGATAAAACGAAAGTTGAGCTAAATTCAAAGGATAAGCGATCTAAAATCCGAAGAAGAAGCTTTGAAAGCTCTTTGAATTTAGCAGTAAGTACTGTCAAGCATCCGTTCAGTATAATGTTCTGGGGGATGCTTTTCTTTTCATGGAACTGGTTTCTTAAAACCTATTGAAAAGACCCTCAGGAGCAAGCAGTACAAGAGAATTTTAGAGTCTTGTCGGCTCCCTTCTGCTGAAAGGGTGCAAATCGACCACACCAAGCTCATTTTATGCAGGATAATGCTCACTGTCACAAATAAAAATTGATGAAGGAATACTTTGATGAGAAGCAGGTGAGTGTTATGACATAGCCGCCCCAATCTCCTGACCTCAACCCCATAAAAAACTTATGGAGCATTATAAAGTACAGGCTCTCGAGAAAGCAGTTGAGCAACAAAGAGGATTTGATTGTGAATTTCATATCCGAATGGAATTCAATGCTTGGAGATGAGATTTGCCAGAACCTAATCAAGTCAATGCCAAAAAGGGTTGAAAAGGTTATTCAAAATAAAGGAAGACCCATAATTTATTAAATATTTCGAACTATATTACTTATTATAAATAAATTATAGCTCTAGTATTCTTTATTTAAACCTATTCCATTATGTTTCTATTGATTACTAGTTGCAAGGAATAAGTGAGTCTCTTTTTTTTTTTTGCACAGAGTTTTTCCTTAAATCTCATTTATATCCAAAATTATAATTTTCAATTGAATACTTTAGGGTGAGTAAACTTTTTTACTAGGTGGTCGGGAAGGGGTCTTTATATTAGTAAGATTAAAAATTAGTTTGACCCCAAAAACAACAGGCGAAAAAAACTTTTAAGTAAAAACAAAATCAGGTGAGTCAGTTTTATCGAACAGCACTGTACTTACCTACCGCTTATATAAATTGTGTGTGAACGATGTAAATGGTTCTAAAACATATTCTTAACGAGAAATATTTACTTGGAGACAACACGAGACTTCATTAAACAAACATTAAAATGAAATGGTTTTTATTTACATTATTTACGTTGTTATCCCCATCTTTATTGTCATATTCCCATTTCGGTCGTTGTGGTTTCCGTCCTTCAGGTGATTGGAATTTTGAACCGATTTCGCCCATCGGGGTAGAATGTTCTAGTTCTACGTGCCATGCCTTTTCCGGATATCTCAGTTTCAGTTATTTCTATTTAACTCAACATCCTATTGTTTTGTTCACCTTTGCTCTGGTCAGGTATTGAACTTCCAACAATAGTTACAATACCCCATCTTAGAAATATAGACAGATATTGAAATTGGTTTATTTTTAACTCGATAATAGGATCATTTAGCGATTTTCAAATGAATCCCAAACACTTCTTGTAAAAAAAAAATGGTTGCCATTTTGTTCGACTTCAAATGGGGTTAATATTTTTATGGCACAAAAATGAAAAAAAATTAGAAGGATTACATCAATATAATAGTGGGTGGATGTGGAACTGCGAAAACCAATCCAAGATTCTATACTTCATTCACACAAATCTGCTATTTCTATCGTTTCGTTTTTAGTTACAGAAAAAGAAAGAACAATCCTATTTTTGTATAAGAAAACAAGATGGCGTCAGTTTATATAGAATGAACTGCTTAGTAAAATCGAGTACGCGGATTTCGAATTCGAGGTCGGAATTATCCACTGCATCTCAGCATGCTGTGATATGCACAAGTGCACGATTGATGCATCTTTCTCTTACATAAATGAGATCGGGTAAAAAAAAAAATTTACTTTATTCGGACTGTTCTTTTCATCTTTATTGTCATGTTCCATGAGATTTCGGACGTTGTACGCTCCGGCCTTCTTCAGATGATTGGAATTTCGAACTGAACCCGTTATTGGGTCCACCGGGGTAAATTATTCTAGTTCCACGTGTCATGCCACTTCCGGATGACTTAGTTATCTCCCTTTAATTCAACTCGCCAAGAGTTTTTTTTGTTCACCGCTGCCGTAACCAGGTATTGAACGCACAACTCTTTGGGTCATCACTGGATCCAACCAACGCTTTTATGCACTGAGCCATGCGGTGTGAACCCTTAAAAATAAAAGATTCGAAAATCAACGCAACTAGCTTCATTTATTTGGATAACCGGTTACCCACATAAATGAAGCTAGGTGAGCTGATTTTCGAATCTTTTATCTTTAAGGGTTCACCCTGTACAAGACCCAGGGGACAGCCTAGGTTTATGCCGATAGGAGAGGAAGATAGCCCTAGACTTGAACAGGTTAAGATTGTAGTGATCTGGGAAACATCCTTCTAGGAGTCTGTTCCACAGAGCAGTGGTTCGCGGGGAGAGGCTGTTCGAGTGCAACTTACTTCTCGCATCTATGCTCAGAGTGGTCCTAAAACATTACGATTTTCAGATAAGCACCTAGCATCTCTCTATTCAAGTCAAATACGAATTGAACGTCGGAAAGTTCACCGCCCACGCACTTCCTAGAATCTGAACAGGACATGTCGGAATGGAATCTAAATATAGAGAATGATTGAACCTAAATATGATGGGTTGGTTGACGACTAGTGGTCCCTACAAATGTAGACTAGTTTGATGCTTTTCCCCATTTCTCTCCTTTCTTCACATGTACTTCTTTCTTTCTTTTTTCTCTTGTTATTCTATCTTTTTCTTTCCATATCTTTCTTCTAGTCTTTTTCTTTCTTTCCTACCCTAATTGTGTTCCTTTGCATATCTGCATATTTCTTTCTACCTTTCGTTTTTTTCCATTCTTTCTTTCTTTCTTTATTTCTTTCTTTATTTCTTTCTTTATTTCTTTCTTTCTTCTCCGGTTTTTCTATCTTTGTTTCTTTCCATATCTTTCTTCTAGTCTTTTTTTCTTTCCTACTCTAATTGTGTTCCTTTGCATATCTTCATATTTCTTTCTACCTTTCGTTTTTTTCCATTCTTTCTTTCTTTCTTTCTTTTTTCTCCTGTTATTCTATCTTTTTCTTTCCATATCTTTCTTCTAGTCTTCTTTTTTTCTTCCCTACCCTAACTGTGTTCCTTTGCATATCTGCATATTTCTTTCTATCTTTCGTTCTTTCCCTTTCTTTCTTTCTTTCTTTCTTTCTTCTCCGGTTTTTCTATCTTTGTTTCTTTCCTTATCTTTCATCTAGTCTTTTTTTTCTTTCCTACTCTAATTGTGTTCCTTTGCGTATCTGCTTATTTCTTTCTATCTTTCGTTCTTTCCATTTCTTTCTTTCTTTCTTTCTTTCTTTCTTTCTTTCTTTCTTTCTACCTTTCTACCTTTCTTTCTTCCTTCCTTTCTTTCTTTCTTCTCCGGTTTTTCTATCTTTGTTTCTTTCCATATCTTTCTCCTAGTATTTTTTTCTTTCCTACTCTAATTGTGTTCCTTTGCATATCTGCTTATTTCTTTCTATCTTTCGTTCTTTCCCATTCTTTCTTTCTTTCTTTCTTCCATTCTTTCTTTCTTTCTTCCTTCCTTTCTTTCTTTCTTCTCCGGTTTTTCTATCTTTGTTTCTTTCCATATCTTTCTTCTAGTATTTTTTTCTTTCCTACTCTAATTGTGTTCCTTTGCATATCTGCTTATTTCTTTCTATCTTTCGTTCTTTCCCATTCTTTCTTTCTTTCTTTCTTCCATTCTTTCTTTCTTTCTTCCTTCCTTTCTTTCTTTCTTCTCCGGTTTTTCTATCTTTGTTTCTTTCCATATCTTTCTTCTAGTATTTTTTTCTTTCCTACTCTAATTGTGTTCCTTTGCATATCTGCTTATTTCTTTCTATCTTTCGTTCTTTCCCATTCTTTCTTTCTTTCTTTCTTCCATTCTTTCTTTCTTTCTTCCTTCCTTTCTTTCTTTCTTCTCCGGTTTTTCTATCTTTGTTTCTTTCCATATCTTTCTCCTAGTATTTTTTTCTTTCCTACTCTAATTGTGTTCCTTTGCATATCTGCTTATTTCTTTCTATCTTTCGTTCTTTCCCATTCTTTCTTTCTTTCTTTCTTCCATTCTTTCTTTCTTTCTTCCTTCCTTTCTTTCTTTCTTCTCCGGTTTTTCTATCTTTGTTTCTTTCCATATCTTTCTTCTAGTATTTTTTTCTTTCCTACTCTAATTGTGTTCCTTTGCATATCTGCTTATTTCTTTCTATCTTTCGTTCTTTCCCATTCTTTCTTTCTTTCTTTCTTCCATTCTTTCTTTCTTTCTTCCTTCCTTTCTTTCTTTCTTCTCCGGTTTTTCTATCTTTGTTTCTTTCCATATCTTTCTTCTAGTATTTTTTTCTTTCCTACTCTAATTGTGTTCCTTTGCATATCTGCTTATTTCTTTCTATCTTTCGTTCTTTCCCATTCTTTCTTTCTTTCTTTCTTCCATTCTTTCTTTCTTTCTTCCTTCCTTTCTTTCTTTCTTCTCCGGTTTTTCTATCTTTGTTTCTTTCCATATCTTTCTTCTAGTATTTTTTTCTTTCCTACTCTAATTGTGTTCCTTTGCGTATCTGCTTATTTCTTTCTATCTTTCGTTCTTTCCCTTTCTTTCTTTCCTTCTTTATTTCTTTCTTTCTTTACACTTTTAAATGACCCTCTATATTTCTATTCCCTTAACCAACACTTCCTTTTTCTTGCTATTCTCATAATACCTCTTAATTCAGAATTGATTTACCCCTCTTCTGTTTGCGAAAATGATCGGTGACGGCACCTCACGCACTACCCGGCCCCAAATTATTTGCCAAATCCTACAATTCAACTAACAACCGACATCGGCAAATGGAGACATTTTCCTCCTTTTTTCAAATCCTCGCTCGTCTCTCGCTTTTTCTCGTCGAGGCACAAAATGAAATATAATAAAACAAATTTACAATGTAAATAATCAATGCTTCCACGTCCCCTTCTTTTGGGAATTTGTTTTAGAGGGGCGGAGAGACTGAAGATTAAAAGGAGCCATAAGTTTTATTTTTTTCTTTGGGATTTTGTTTTATTTGCAATAAGTGTTTGAAGAATGATTTCAACGCCATTTGCATTTTGCTTGCAAATTGCGCGGGGCTTTTTTATGTGGTCTGGGAAATGCCCTCATGTTACCCGCAAACACGATACTTTCTTTAATGGCGTTATTTGCCACCGTTTTCCTTTTTATAAGAAGTTCTGCCAGCAAAAGTGTTGTGTTTGACGACGGAGACGTGGTAATGAATTCATAACGGTATTATGCCACTAAAATGATGGCGGAAAGTGTTTTACGAGATTTCCAGCAAAAAAAAAAAAAAAAAAAAGCGGCAAATTTATTCTTCGAGAAAATACGCCAGTTGTAATTGGTCCATCTCAGTGGCCCTCTAAAAGCACAGATGTGAATTTCATGGATTATTGTATCTGGAGTATAGACCTAACTTACTTGCAAAAAACTCTCGTCGTGACATCGTTGATATTGATTCAGTGAAGTTCCACTTCACTGAAGCTTGGATTGAAATTCCTCTAGACACGATCCGCAAAGCTACTGCCTCCTCCTGGTTACCACGCTTACAACTTTGTGTGAAGATTCAGGCAAACATTTCGAACACTTACAATAATTTTTAAGTTTGTGCATGAATCATGAGAGCTAAATAAATTTATTTCTGAACTTACTGCCTTTTTACTGAGAACCCTGAAAAATTCGAGCAATTTTTCTATCTTTACATTTCTTCTTCTTCTTCTTCTTCTTCTTCTTCTTCTTCTTCTTCTTCTTCTTCTTCTTCTTCTTCTTCTTCTACTTCTTCTTCTTCT
Organism: Acanthosepion esculentum; assembly: GCA_964036315.1. Classification (NCBI taxonomy): domain Eukaryota; kingdom Metazoa; phylum Mollusca; class Cephalopoda; order Sepiida; family Sepiidae; genus Acanthosepion; species Acanthosepion esculentum. The sequence continues at coordinate 37,693,864 of OZ038485.1, read as the reverse complement.
TCTTCTTCTTCTTCTTCTCCACCTTTTTCTCCACCTTCTTCTTCTCTACCTTCTTCTTCACCTTCTTCTTCTTTTCACCTTCTTCTCCACCTCCTTCTTCTTCTCCACCTTCTTCTTCTTCTTCTTCTTCTCCACCTTCTTCTTCTTCTCCACCTTCTCCTCCACCATCTTCTTCTTCTCCACCTTCTTCTCACCCTTTTTCTTCTTCTCCACCTTCTTCGTCTTCTCCACCTTCTCCACCTTCTTCTCCACCATCTTATTCTTTTCCACCTTCTTCTTCTTCTCCACCTTCTTCTTCTCCACCTTCTTCTCCACCATCTTCTTCTTCTCCACCTTCTTCTCTTTTTTTTATACCATTAAAAAATGGTTGATAATTTATAGAAAAGGAAACAATCAATATTTTGCTTAAATTTATTTTTGTCATATAATATCACAAATATATTTTTATCTGATGGCACTTCTATATTTTGAGGAGGCATCTTTTGTTTGCAGTCATTAATCAGCATATCTGATCTAGAGGGTCACCAGTAAAAAAGTGGCAAATTTATTTCTTCGAGAAAATACATCAGCTCTAATTGGTTCATCTCAGTGACCTTCTAAAAGCCCAGATGTTAATGTTATGGATTACTGTATGTGGAGTATACTTCTAACTCACTTCCAAAACTATCGTTGATATTGATTCAGTGAAGTGGAACTTAACTGAAGCTTGGGTTGACACGATCCGCAAAGCTACTGCCTCCTCGTCATGACCGCGTTTACAACTTTGTGTTGAAGATTCAGGCGCACATTTCGAACATCTACGGTGATTGTTCAGTTTGTGCATGAATCCTGATAGCTAAATACACTTCCTTTTGAATTCACCGCGTTTTTACTGTGCACCCTGTAGATAACACCGCATCTTGCTTTTTTATGCTTACATTTTATTATTGTTTATTCACAACATTTGGAGTTTAGGAAGCCAACATTACAATTTTATATTGTTGTACAAAAGCACAAATTTACGAAACCCACTTTTGGGGTAGTTTAGTACAAAAAAAAAACAAAAAAAAAACGATTACAATCTGCCGGCCACTGTCACCGAGCGGAGAGTGAAATCGTTTCATCCTTACTCCTACGGCATCTTCTCTCGAATATTGACTTTCTCAGACACAGCTCGGGGCTCAGGCTTGGACACTGGGGATCTGGGGACAGCAATGCAGGACCGAACTGTTGGAAAGGGATTGTCAGTGGAGTTCCGACCAACCATAGGGAGGTCGAAGGATGATGATGATGATGATGATGATGATGATGATGATGATGATGATGATGATGATGATGATGATGATGAAATATGTCCATTTTTTAACGTTAGAAAAGATGCCACCTCATGGCAGCAAAGTCGTCTATAAAAATGATTAGTAATTTTTTTCAATCATATTTCTTCTCTCTGCTGTTGCTTTTGATATCACGCTCCTGGTCACTATTCTAAAATCATTAATAAATCTTGGCTCTCCACAATCTCCTATATCTTGAGCCTCTTAGTAATATTTCTGTCTTTGTCGAAGCTTCTCGACCCCAGTTCTGAAAACCATTCACACAAGCACGTCAGACCAGCTGCCTTCTCCTTTTCCCTTTATTATGTCTTGTGAGTGTTAAATTTCTCGATTATTATTATTATTATTATTTCTGTATGTTAGTGTTATATACCGTATCTATGAACACTAATGGGTGTGTCTCAATCCTCATAAATACGTTGGTCACTATTGTAAGTGCGGGTAATATACTAAGTAGTCCACCACTAGCATTGGTTTACCTACTTCACGCCGCTGGCGATTATTGTATTTTGTTGATGTTATAAAGATTACAATTCCATTTCCAACCTCCGTTTTGATTATTCCTCATTCAGTAACACTTTCTAGGTTGCAACAAATAATAAAACGATGAGACCTAATTGCCAATCTAGTAACACGTTTAAATTCATGCAGTCGGGGCACTAGAGAAAAAAGGCTCATCAGAACAGATGCCCTGAAAATATGTGTGGAAACGACAAGAGGGAAGTGTAGCGGACCTGAGAGCCAACGAGTGGCATGCGTAATATGTAAGTAGAATAGTGGCGTTTACGCAAATGTAGCAACAGTTCCTGGAAAAATGAAATACTGGACGAACGAGGAAAGAATCAAAATGGCGGCGCCCATGTTTTATGACAGGTGGTCTCGGACGACTAACGCGAAATCTCGTTGTCTAGTGATTCGTATGTAAATTCTGGTCGGGCCTCGGCTGTATAAAGCGAGCCGTTTTTTTGCGGGGGGGGGGCGTCTTTGCTGGTGAGAAGTGAAATTTGGACGTGTAACTCCATTTTGTCGTTTCTAGGTTGCTTGTTGGACTGTTACGTCGGACTATCGTTTTATCTGTGATTTGGCTACAAGTGTTGCGGTCGAGAGACGGAAGAAATCTATTGCAGACACTTGTTGCCACTTTAAGTTGACAGTCTTCTTTGGGTTTTTTTTCTTTTACTACAACAGGAAGCCATGTCGCATTGGTGAGAAAGTGGTTGAAGTTGTGATGTCAAATCGGAACCGACAACAGCACAGACCCTTCTTTGAATTTTGTCTTTGAATTTTGTCAAGAATCTCGAAATATATATCAAGAGCAAAAGACCAGATATGGCGGCAATATTCAATGTGCGGACGAATGGTAGATTTATAAATATGCAAGATAGATTCTGACGAGAAAAATCTTCCGACACGACACAGCGGGCCAACTTTCCTATTGTAGAAATTAACGTGTTTGCGGGTAACATTAGGGCATTTTTAAAATCACATGAAAAAGCCGCACGCAATTTGTAAGCAGATTTAAAACGGCGTTTAAATCATTTTTTAAACCCTCACTTAATTTAAGAAAAAAAATCTACTCGTGACTTCTTTAATGATCAACGGAAAATTTAATACTCACAAGACAGATTGAGGACAAAAAAAAATGGACAAGTCATAAGCTATCTAGCGAGATTTTTCACATGGATGGTAAAACGGTTTAGGAGAGATAACAAAAAGACCAAATTTATTAAGCGCTACAACGGGCATGAAATAGGGGAGAACCATGATCGCCAACTTGCTGAAAGTACACGGCAGACGAATGATCAACGTCTGCGTTCTTTCTCCTTTTTGTTCAGCAAAGGATTAAAAAAAAGCAGGGTAGAGTGGGTTCTTTGGTATCAGTCAGTCTAAACATTATGTCTACTTTTAATTTTAATTTTTATGTGCCATGTCCTTTCAGGACGTAGGCAATCATGGCTCTCCACCTCTTCCTATCCCTTGCAGCTCTCAAAAAAGTTCCTGCCTTCTGCTTCCTCCCACAGACCACGTTCTGTCATCCACTTGCTTAACTCCGCCAGCTATGTCACACGTTTTTTTCCCTTGTCTCTCGTTCTCTCTATTCGATCTGTGAGTATCAGATTCTCCAGGCCCTTCTTCTTCATTATGTGTCCCAGAAATTTCAGCTGCCTCTTCCTGATATTAAGTATAAGCCTTCTCCTTGTTTGCAACCTCTCTAATAACTCATCGTTCCTCACACGCTCGGTCCATGATATCCTTAGCATCCTTCTGTAGAACCACATTTCCGTCGCATCTTTGAAGAAATCATCCAGCATTCGCTGCAGTAAAAAAGGACAGATGTCAGGTAACAGTTCAGTATTCTTTTCGTTGTTACCAAAGATATCTTTCTGTCTCGCAGTACTCTGCCCATCTTTTGGAATGTGTCATTGGCCATCCTGATACGCCTACAGATCTCAGTGTCGCACTTACCGTCCTCTGTCAAGACGCTTCCCAGGTATTTAAACTTCCGCGTCTGCTTTTATTCTAGTGTTCCCGACCTTCAGATCGCATTTCGGGTTCATCCTCTTACTGACGACCATGCACTCCGTTTTCTTGTAGTTTGTGCTTAGTCCCTTCTTCACACTCTCCGTTGCTACCTTCTGTAGGGTATTTTATCATTTCTTTTCTGTGTCACAATCATCTACATTCTTAAGGAACATAGAATTTGCATACTAATAACACGAAGAAAGGTTTGGCGGAGAAATTCAAATGTACTTAGGAACAGTTAAAGTGACTTTTCAGAAATAGAATAAGGTACGAAAATACCATAAAAAACGAAGAAGGCTGTATTGCTATGCAGCAACTGATTTACGCCAAGAAATATCAGATGCTCTGAATCAAATTTAATATCAGTCAGGAAGCTTTCATCAAAGAGGATCTGGTCTGCGGTAACCCAACATTTGTTGTTTTGTATTAGGTATCACTTTATGACATAAAAAATAGGAAACCGAATGACTTATAGACACAAGTTGTAGAATCGACCCTCAAAGGATGCCAGTGGCCGCACCAACTTTACAGGAAGACAACTCATCTGAACTTAAGGTTATATATACACAAGTTATATAAACGCCTGACCCACGATAGGGGAAATAAAAAGCTTCCTATTCTTGCAAGTCTGAACGTTCGAAGATAATCCTCGAAAAATCATATTCTATCAAAATTCTGACCCACGAAGGGGGAAGTAGTGACCTACACATTCTGGCAAGGAGATCGAATGTTCGAAGCAAGTCCCTGAAAAATCAAATTCTATCAAAATTCTATAATTCTATCAAAATTCTATCAAATCTTGAACCACGACGAGGGAAGTAAAAACCTTCACATTCTGACAAGAAAATGGAACGTTCGAAGCAAGTGCCCGAAATTCAAATTCTATCAAAATTCTATAATTCTATCAAAATTCTATCAAATCTTGAACCACGACGAGGGAAGTAAAAACCTTCACATTCTGGCAAGAA
>OZ038485.1:37624060-37684060 GCA_964036315.1 Acanthosepion esculentum | reverse complement strand
TTCTCTCTTCCTCAACCTCGCTTTCCCATCTCTCATTTTCAAGATCTCCCATTTACTTATTTGTTTACTCACGATTTCACTCTATCTCAGTGGCCTCCCTTGTTTGTTCAAGAGATGTAAACTCCATCGTGGAGCTCAATTACATAATGGTGATCCCAGATTATGGTCTGCAAAATGGATTAGACATGCAAATATGCGCACACACGTACGTAACGTATGCCAATCAGAAATATCTTAAGGGGTGCGTGCATATGTGTGCACATATGTGTGAGTTTGTTCGCTGAGCTGGGTTGTGTGTTTTGCGCATGCTTGTGTATAATTGTGTATTTGATTGCAGATAGATAGATAGATAGATAGATAGGTAGATAGATAGAAATTTCTAAGTAAACTGAAGAAATAGAAACGAATGATTGGAAGAGAAAAAGAAAGAATGTGATTTTGAACATAGATAGATAGATAGATAGATAGATAGAATCTGAACATAGAAATCAACACTGTATAGTAACAGTTTTTTTCACATCTCAGCTGACCAAGTGCTACTAATCTTTTTGGTAGCTGCATATATAGACCATAGGCAGATCAAGAAAAGTAGTTATAGGAAAACACAAGCTCTTTCCAGTTCACTTGTGGTCTATATGGAAGGCTTGAAAATGAAAAGCGGCTTTCGGTATTGACAATGACTCAAGGCAAGAAACTGACAGTCACAATGAAGTGTTGATTCCTATGTCCATACTATGTATACGTACAATGATTTCATTTTGCACTGTTCCTCTCTAAATACAACACATTCTGAAAAATACATGTATGTATGTGTGTGTGTGTGTGTGTGTGTGTGTGTAGTGAGAGAGATAGGGGAGAAAGATAGAGAGAGAAACAGAGTGAGGGATCCTAATTTAGAGTAAGTTTTATGACTGAAATTTGAGATTGTAATCTTATATAAGTCGAATACATTTTAAATATATTCTATAATAGGTACCACCAAAAAAAAACGCGATATCTGATACCTTAGGTTTAAAATGAATTTCTAAAAAGGAAAAAAAAAATCTTGAAGCTTTTATTTTAGTTTTAATTCCAAGCTAATAGATTAAATTTAATATTTCCAATAAGCAAAATACTTTGCTGTATTTCAAAATAATTGACTGGAATTATTATTATTTTTTTTTTTGCTAAAATAACTGATTAATGCATTTTTTTTCAGTCGTCTTTCATCGCAATGTAATCTCCTTTTAAAACTCTCCCCAAAATATAATATAATTTTCTGAAACTTTATTTGAGGAATATTAACTGATTTAAAGTGTAATTAATCTGATTTGAAACAACTATTATTTAATTTAAATTTAAAATATCACAGAAATGCATTTGTTAACTCGACAGTAGCTGTTTATTTAACCTATTGACACGTTTGACAGATTGATAAGGATTTAGTCGTAAAAATAAATTTAAATCGATTTATCGAAAATTCAATAAGCCATTAGATTAAGGCAATATATTTTTAAGATTAATGAGTACTTAAAATTATATATAAAAGTCGTTCATTTTATATATTGAATATAAAATGAACGACTTTTATATATAATTTTAAGTACTCATTAATCTTAAAAATATATTGCCTTAATCTAATGGCTTATTGAATTTTCGACAAATCGATTTAAATTTACTGTAATTATCGCTCTTATTTTCTAATAAGGTCATGTATGGGCGTCCGTATATGCAAAATTCAGCATGTTTATACACATACAAAAATTGAAAATTCTTTTAAAAATATTGGTATTCAATACAGAATTTTTAAATATTTGAAACTTAAATTATTAACTTAAATTAGTCTAATTAAATTTTTCTAAAAATTTCTTGTAAAAATTCACTATTCATCGAAAAAAAATTCTCTAAAGACTACAGTGTCCGTAATATATATTAATTATAAAAGCAATTAAAAGCTTTCCTAATTACATAAGGTTATAGTTTTATTGCACTTTTTATTTTACAATTCAGAACAGATTTTCGGTAAATGGAGTTTCTGTTTGATAAAAACAAATTGATGATTTAATTTATCTAAGGAGCCCTGGTTTTAACTAATATAAATATGAAGAGGCTGAAATTTTAATTTCTCAACATTTCTTAAAATAAAATAAGTGTGGGTAACAGATTTTTAAAAAAATACTTTTAACAAGATTTTCTAAAAATGACAAAATTTTAGAAATAATTTCATCCATTTGTGAATAACTCCTGAAAATTTTATTATTTTAAGAATTTCCAACATAATGTGTTTTAAGACCAAAAAGACGTTAAAATTCTCTAATACTAATCTTTGGCCCACCCGCTGACGCAAGAAAAACAAAATTTTAAACCAAAATTTCGATCGTGTTAGCAACGATTACAAAATTTAATAAAATAATCAAAAATATTTGTTCATTCCTTTTAATAATAACATGAACATTTTAATGATAAAGCTTTGTTTTTATGAAGTTTGGGACCTTTTTTCATCATGCTACGTTCTTTTTTAGTGAATGTTTGGAGGTACCTATAGAGATATGAAATAAAATCCTATTTCTTGAAGATTGTCATTCTTAAAATAGACATTACATAAATATTAAATTAAGACAATTGTAATTGATTAATAAAGAAAAGAAAATTCACGAGGTGTAATTCCATGAAATTATTTACCTATCATTCATAAATATCACACTAATTTCCACCGGGTCCTTAATATTTCACTTGACCACGCAATTGACTAAAAATTAGTCCACCTCTTAAATTAAAAAATAAACAATCAAAAATGTATCATATGAATTTTAACCATTAATTTTTATTTTTTTTTACAGTGAGATCAACCCATATGCAAGGCTCAGGAGCCACTCCAAGTAAAGGGTTGCAGAGTAAAAAGTAGTTTATGTGGATAGGAGGGGAAGATAGGAGGGGAAGATAGGGGGGGAGATAGGAGGGGAAGATAGGGGGAAGATAGGGGGGAGATAGGAGGGGAAGACAGGGGGTAAGATAGGAGGGGGAGATAGGAGGGGAAGATAGGAGGGGAAGATAGGGGGGAAGATAGGAGGGGAAGATAGGAGGGGAAGATAGGAGGGGAAGATAGGAGGGGAGATAGGGGGGAAGATATGAGGGGAAGATAGGAGGGGAAGATAGGGGGAAAGATAGGAGGGGAAGATAGGGGGGAAGATAGGAGGGGAAGATAGGAGGGGAAGATAGGAGGGGGAGATAGGGGGGAAGATAGGAGGGGAAGATAGGGGGGGAAGATAGGAGGGGAAGATAACGGTTAAAAAGGTTAAGATGTTAGTGATCAGTGAACCATCCTCTTGTAAACTGGTTCCACAGAGCAGTGGTTGGCGGGAAAAAGATGTTCGACTGGAACTTACTTCTCACCAATGGAACACAGAGGAAATGTGGGTGATCTGCTACAATGTAAGTGGCATATCGGGTCCTTAGCGTGAAGGATAGAACTGGCCGAACCAAGAAATGTATTTCGCCCGAACACTTTCCATAGAAGTAGCGATAGAGCAGTGAGAGACTCGCCACATCCCACCTGTGAGAGAGAGGTTAGACGGACTCTGAGACGCTTTTCGACGCTATCGTGACTGGAGCGTGAGGACTGAGCAGTTCCCGTACAGTATTCCGCTTTACGGTATGCTGTACTGCTTGGCATTCACGCCGGAAGCTCCAATACAAACATTTCAGAGTGATTGGACGTCAATCTAAGGGCAGTGCACAGGATTCGGAAGGAGTTGAATGAGTTTAATGGTGATTACGAATGTGTGTTAAGTGAACACTATTGATGGATGGCGACGTTATGCCTCCATTCATCCCATAGGGCCTCAGACTCAACACTCAAGAGGTAGTGCTTCCCTGGGGCAAGAGGGTGGCTGCTGGAAAACCCTATGTCGAGCAATAGGACTCTGCACCATGTCACGCAAACAGGAGAACCTAGTCATAGCTGTCAGACAATTTCTGTGACCACATCACCCCTTACATCTGGCTACCTGACTCCGCAGACTGCAACCCCCTTTGATCTGGCTCTTTTCCTGATAGAGGATAGTGTGCGGAGTCATTTTTTAGCAGTGGATCGTATGTACGAGTTCTACCTGAGGCCAGGAGTGTGTTTAAGGCCCAATATCTGATCTCAAGTGGAAACTTTTCTATTGCACAGGGTTTACCTAAATCTGGACATATTGACATAAGTGTGTATTTTCAAGAAATTAAATTTGCAACAGCATTTTATTGAATTGGAATATTAATAAATAACATCTTCAGTATGAGTTCCTTTATTTATGATGCACAGGTTGAAGCGTTTTGCAAGATTCACGCGAATTCGATGCAGTAAGTTTAAATTGCCCTCAATTTTAGCACACATTCTTCATGCGTTCACTCAAGTGTGTTGCATCAGTGATTTTCATTGAGTACAACTTCTCCCTAAGCATACACCAGAAACATGAGATTTTTGTGTTTAAAATGTTTTCTTTTTTTTCTTTTTGAAAGTGTCTTGAAACACTGTTTAATTTGTTAGCATGACACAATCTGGAAGTGATAGGCCCACCATTTCATCACATTTCATTTCAGCTTCCAAAATCTGAGAGCGATTTCCGTCAATATCCGCCAAGTCTTTGATTTAGCTGCCTGGCCTGACGAGGACAGCACTCTTGAAAAATCGGTCTTCAGTTATTCTGTTAGTAGTTTCATTCGTTTCTTTTTATGGCTGTGTCTTTTAAAGGCGGGTCGCTTGATCGGTTAATATCGTTTGCCTCTTGATATGGGACCCCTTGTAATTGTCGACACTTCCTCGCTGACACAACCTTTTAATCTTCGCATACGGATGATTCGTCCCGGTGTAGGCGGGGCACGTTGGGTTCTTAGCTCTTACGGTCTGAACTAGTGGGACTAACGAACAATGCACGTCAGAACATTTTCTAAGGAAATAGCGACAGAGGAGAGAAAGACTTGCGATATTTTGTCTTTGGGTTAAGAGTTGTAGAGTGGGAAATAATTCATCACCCACAAGTCTGTGAGCGCGCTTCTGAACTCTGTCGAAGATGGAAATGAGACCTTGCACTTTTCAATGCTTGCTTGCTGATAAAGGACTTAGAATGTCGAAATGAAGTCCTCCACTTGCCATTTCTCAGATCTACTCCGGAATCGTCAAGCTTCTTTATTGAACTAGCACATCTGGGCTGAAAAATGCTTCAGAGTAAGGTAACTGTTAGACTAATCAACTAATCAATACTTATACTTAAGTCAATAGCTAGACATAACTCACGTTTAGACATAGCTCTAAAGCAGACATAAGTAGTTAGTTTTATTATTTTTTTAATCAATTCAAGTAAGTCGATACTGATATTTAGACGCAAGGGGCTACTGTGAATGAGAGACAATGGGAAATCTTTAGAACGAAACGGAAATTCAATTCTAAACAGAAAACAAGGGATAAACCTCTACTTCTGTTCAAAAGACAGGGGAGGAGTGTGAACCGGGCGATAGGCGGACCTATCCACTCCTATTGAGGAAAAAGTTAAAAATTAAATAGTAAATAGATTTTCAGAGTTTAGGCGGAGACATTGGAAGCACACAGTTGAAGTAGATTTTAGAAGGAACCGGTAACCCAATCCTAAATAGAAAACAAGGCATAAACCTCTACTTTAGTTCAAAAGACCGGAAAGGAGTGTGAACCGGGCGATAGGCGAACCTATCTACTAGAGTAGCAAGAGGCTTGAGACGTTTCGTCTGTGGTGTCGGAGTTGTAGAGTGGAAAATAATTCATTATCCACAAAGCCGTGATGACGCTTCTGAGCTCTGTGAGGACTGGTCGGCTTCGATCCAGATACGGCAGCAGTAATCCATAACAGTAATAGCTTCATTTGAATGCGATCAACTCCGACTCGTCTATCTGACCGTGGAGCATCGCCTAATGAAAAACCTGCAGCACGAATTTTAGCAAATCATTTTTCATACGTTCGATTAACCGTTATAACTTCTCATTGAACTGTATGAATATTGTTTTTGCATTTAAGACGTATTTTCCCTTATTTAAAAATATTTAGTAATTTATAGCCACTCAGTAAGCAAAAACTATGAAAATGTATTTATAGCCAACCAGTAAACGATTTATAGCCAATCAGTAAACAAAATCTATAACAATGTATTTATAGCCAATCAGGAAACAATTTACAGTCAATCAGTAAACAAAATCTATGACAATTTATTTATAGTCAATCAGGAAGCAATTTACAATCAGTAAACAAAATCTATAACAATTTATTTATAGTCAATTAGGAAACAATTTACAGCCAATCAGTACACCAAATCTATAACAATGTATTTATAGGAAATCAGTAAACAATTTACAGCCAATCAGTAAACAAAATCTATGATAATTTATTTACAGCCAATCAGTAAACAAAATCTATAACAATTTATTCGTAGCCAATAAGGAAACAATTTACAGCCAATCAGTAAACAAAATATATAACAGTTTATTTACAGTCAACCAGGAAACAGTTTAAAGACAATCAGTAAACAAAATCTATGTCAATTTATTTACAGCCAATCAGAAAACAAAATCTACAACAATTTATTTATAGCCAATCAGTAAACAAAATCTATAACAATGTATTTATAGCCAATCAGGAAACAATTTACAGTCAATCAGTAAACAAAATCAATAACAGTTTATTTATAGTCAATCAGGAAGCAATTTACAAACGGTAAACAAAATCTATAACAATTTATTTATAGTCAATCAGTAAGCAATCTACAGCCAATCAATAAACAAAATCCATAATTTATTTATAGCCAATCAGTAAACAATTTACAGCCAATCAGTAAACAAAATCTATAAGAACACTAATATTTTCAATCGAAGTGTACGTTGATAAGACAGCTTCCATAATACTTCGAGGAAGATAGTAACAGAAACACTGTGTAGAAACGCAGGCGTCAGATCTGTCGTTGGAAAATTAACTGTTTTTCGACAAGCAAACTTTCCTGCCAAGATATGCGCACATCGGACACATGCATCAACCATAAATTAAAATGCACGTGTTCTTTTGTTATTCTTTCGAGATCGTGATTGCGTTTAATGTTTGGCGGTTTTTTCAGGTGCAAAAGCGAAGCTTGAACTGAGTTGTTATACGTAAGAACTTCCGCAAACATAGAGTAGCCCATGAAAGCCATAAAGAACCAGACGAAACAGAAATATGGTCATACTAGCCTTCCATTTCGTTTTTCAAAAGTTTCATCGGAAATTTGCCGTTTATGTATGACTAAAGTAAATAATATAAAGTTTCTTTAAAAGTGTGCGAGCGACGCGCTTGGTTTAAAGTCAGTTTGCTATTTTAAGCCTTTTTTATGACACAGACACTAGTTTTAATGTATCTTCTAATACTGCATAATTTTTATCCTATCTACGACAATATATACGAAGCTGGTCTCTTGAAATAAAAGAACGCATAATGTCAACAAAGAGAAATATTCCCTGTGAAATCGAGTAGGGTTAGGTTATTCTGAAAGTAGTAAAGAGTCACACGTCGCTTATAGAGTGAAGCTGGAAGGAACGGGAATCTGTAGGAAGGCACGATCCGTCTTGTATGAAGGGTCGCAGCCCATAAAAGAAAACTGGAACTAAAAGAAAATTGGAACTAAAAGAAAAAAGATTTTACTTAAAATCAGAAAGACGCAGCTGAAATTTTTGGAACACATCTTAAAGAAATAAAGACTTTTAAAGACACTTTTCTCCTCACTAACGAAACGTTTTGGCCTCTTGTTGCTCTCTCTCTATTTACATGCTAAATGTTCAGACAAGTTACGTTCCTTAGTGCAGACCTTCACAGATAGAACTCGCCATGCCGCTTAAACAGCGTCGAACTATGTTTTGACCCCACTTTGAGGGTTAACTATTTGCCCATAATTCGGATCCTAACAGCCAGCCCGGATCAGGGTGCACCTGGGAACAACAGCAATTAAGATATCGTTCCACGCTCCTAAAAAATTCCCCCATCAGAGGCCTTGCTGCCGGATGTAGTTTATCGTCATACCCAGGACGGTTGGTTAAAGCGTTTTAACCTTCCTTCTCATTGTAGACCAGGTGTGCGTAAACTACGGTCCGGGCTCCGAATGTGGCCCGCTTGATTGTTTCATGCGGCCAGCAAGAGCCCAGCAAACATTTAAATATCGATTTTCAGATTTTGGTATTTTTGGTTACATGTTTCATAAAATAGAAATCTATTCAACAACAAACAACAAACAAAAATGCAAACCGTATATATTTAATAGCGAACACCAGTTTTCCACAAAATCAACCTATTGTGTTATGTACACTACAGAGGCACATGGATCGCTACGTCCCACATTTTACCGATGTCAATGCCTTGTCATCATGGGAAAACTGCGGACCCGCCGACCACATGACGCCCGATTGGCTTTATGAATGGCCCACTTAATTTCAAGAGGATAATAGCGTTTCTTAAAATGTTTGTTTCTTTTCGTTTTCACTTGTTCACTCACGTACTCTTATACATAGCCATATACATAAACAATGATTAAGTACAAGGTTTCTTGATATTTTTTTCACATTTCGTTGATGGTAATGCTGTCAGCATTTTAAACTATTGGCAATTTTCACTATGGAAGATCATACATGTAAATATATTTTGCTTCAGAAACAGGAAACGTCAAAGACAATTATTATTCTTTTATAAATTTTTTTGTCTACTCAAATGAATAAATTAGAAACACATCACATATAGCAATGTGTGCTGATCAAGCTGTCATCGGTGATAATATTATAACTAGAATTCATTTTTTTAAATATTATACACCAAATCTTTTCTCCAAAGAAACAAAAATCAATTTTTCCCCAATTCTAGAGCAGATACCTTTGTTGGGGAAATGGCTGCGGTGTCCTTAATAAATAAATACCTTAATACTTTTAGTGGTGCGTCCTACCTTGTGAAGCACTGTACCTCATGCGGTCCACTGTACGAAAGAGGATGACCATGCTGGGTTTAATCAGATGATCTAGGTGTCTTGGTGTCTGTTCAACGGAGGTGTCGTTTTTTGAACACCCCAAGAGATTTATCGAGAATTTCCTATTATTGAAACGTATTTTCCTTGGGTGTACAAATCTCATTAATCCTAGCAAATATATTTAATATAATCTAAATTCTCATATAGTTTGAAGTCTGTTTCCAAAATGTGTCTAATAAGCAAATAAATGTACAAGTTAGATGCATACATATGATTGATATTTATATGGCCGTTGTGAAACTAAATTTGTTATTGTGTAACGACCCACTTTGCACAGGGCCAACAATGATGTGGCTGTATGTGAAAAATGTTTTTTTGCAACTTTGTTGTTAAACAGGCACAGGCCAGATTTCAGCGACTGAGTAAGTCCTTTAATCTTAACGCTAGGGACTGGTTTCCATTTTGGCTGAAAAACAACGAAGATTGCAAATGCTACTCTTTATTTACCTGCAGTTTTAAAACGTATATCTTTCTTTTTATGTGCCATCTCCTTTAAGGACGTAGGCGATCATGGCTCTCCACCTCTTCCTATCCCTTGCAGCTCTCAACAAGTTCCTTCCCCTCTGATTCATCCCCCAGAGCACGTTCTGTCATCCACTTGCTTAAGCCCGCAAGGTATGTCCTGCGTTGCTTTCCCTTGTCTCTCTTTCCCTCTATTCAACCCGTGAGTATCAAATTCTCCAGGCTCTCCTTCCTCATTATGTGTCCCAGAAACTTAATGTATATGCAAACAGTTTCTTTGCTCGCGCTTCTTACTTGTGGCCATCTCTTCTGCCGCCTTACTTTACAGTAAAGTTTGATCCTCAACAATTTAAATGCAATGTCAATCGTTATCTTCTGTTTTGGTAACAAAGAAAAGAATACTGAGTGACATCTGGCCTTCTTTACGGCAGCGAATGTAGGACGATTTCTTCAAAGATGAAAAAGAGACTTGGGACGATGGAGATGTGGTTCTACAGAAGGATGCTAAGGATATCATGGACCGAGCGTGTTTGAACAACGGTAAGATCTTAGAGAGGTTTCAAACAAGGAGGAGGCTTATACTTAATATCAGGAAGAGGCAGCTGAAGTTTCTGGGACACAAAATGAGGAAGGAGAGCCTGGAGAATCTGATACTCACGGGTCGAATAGAGGGAAAGAGAGTCAAAAGAAAGCAACGCGTGACATAGCTGGCGGACTTAAGCAAGTGGATGACAGAACGTGGTCTGAGGGAGGAAGCAGATGGGAGGAACTTTTTGAGAGCTGCAAGGGATAGAGGGAGGTGGAGAGCCATGATCGCCTACGTCCTGAAAGGACATGGCACATAAAAAGAAAAGAATATGCCAAACCGAGTTGGAATTCGAACTCGGTTCTCCGATTTCTTATCCCGGGGGTGCTATCCATTGCACCACCTGCACACCCAGATAATGAATATAGATATACAGAGGGACAGGTAGTAATGGAGTGCTGTGGGGAGAAGAAAGCTTGCAGATCGAACAGAACGAATGTGAGAAAGAAAGAAATAAAGGAAGAAAGAAAGAAAGAACGAAAGAAAGAAAGAGAAGGAGTAAAACTGAAAGAGAAAACGCGAGAGAAAATTGCGAACGGATCGCCTTATGGACAAACAGAGAGATGCAGTGGCGGGTCGGATGAAGGGTGGACGCGGGAGACATGTGGCTGGATGCACGGATGCTGAAACACGAAAGGAAAACAGCACATTGTTATTCTGATAAATAAATCAGTCGGTAAGTAAACGTGTTAATTGCCAGAGTAATTTAGACCACACGAAAAGTGAGATTGGCGACAAGGCAAGGTGCGGGGCGGACAAGAAAAAAAAAAGAGAAATTTAGTCGATCAATCGGTACGTCGAGCAGAATTATAAAGAGGCGATTGTTTCGGCATTGTGAAGAAAGTGTGAGAAAATGAAAAGTTGTTTGATCTATCTATCTGTCTATTTAGCTGTTAGGTTTGCGCAAAAGTTCGCAGTGCCCTGGAAAAGCTGAGGGTGATGCATAAGTAATTTTTGGTTTGAAACATTAACACACTCACTAAATATCTATATACTAACAAGCGTATTTGTTATTTAACGGGTTAAGAGTACGATCCATAATTAGTCTTAAAATTATTTTATGGGGGGGCAATCAAAGCAAATTCTGTAAAAAGTGTTTTTTAAAATTTATACTTTTTATTACAACATTCCTTTTAAAATGGTCTATATATTGATTCATCTAGCCTTCCATATTCCAGCCAAAATAGATTTAATAGATGTTTAAATATTTTTTATGCTATTGTTCAACCAATAAAAGGTCTAAGCCTCGCTTAAGATATAATTTTATTGAATGAGGTTGTTGTAAGTTCGTAAATCAAGGAATTGAGTAGTGCAGACTGCGATGTTATTTTTTAAAACAATTCAACCCAAGCAAGGCGATAATGCCACTAAGACGCAAGTGGCGATGGGAGTTAAAAAGAATGAGAACACTTTAGAAGGAACTGGACACCCAGTCCTAAACTGGAAACAACGGATAAAGAGTTTATCAGAGTGGGGAGCAGTGTGAAGCGGACGATAGGCGAACCTATTTACTACTGTGTAGGGTAGATAACGGTTGACTCAATACTTGAAGAGGTTGTAGTGATCGGAAAGCATCATCTCGGGAGTTTGATCCACAAAGAAACATTTCTGGGAAAGAAGCTCTACTGCTCTTGGTTACTAATGGAAAACGAAGAGGATTCAACACCGGTAAAGTGACATGGCGAGTCCTAGCTGTGTAAGTCTAAACTTAAATTTAGCTCGTCAGAACATCTGCCATGAAAATATTAGGTTGGTGCAAAAATAATGTCGTTTTCTCACATATGTTACTTATGTAAATAACGACATTATTTTTGCACCAACCTAATAAAAACTGAGTTGTGAGCGGCTAGGAACGTTTCGTCTGTGAGGAAAGTGGTTGTAGGTAGGAAAATAATTCATCATCCACAAAGCCGTGTAAACGCTTTTGAATTCTGTTGAAAGATGGAAGGTAAAACTTGTGTGGTTCCAGCCGAGATATTGCAGCAATACTCCATCTTTGATGTGATTTAACGTTTATACTGACAGGTACTTACTGGCGCGCTACAATGAACAGAACATTTTCCAGCATCTTTAGCGATGGACTGGATTTTACATATATGATATATACAGGGTGCGAGTGCTATTTGAGAACATTTTTAGTATGTTAAATAAACAGCAATATCTTAGCAAACAATGTATATATTTAATTCAGATTGACACAAATATCGTTCATGATACTTCTTTATCTAATTATTCTATGAAACCACCTTTGGCTTCAATGACTGCTTCGATTCGGGCTCAAAACCGTCCACAAGCTGAAATTAAGTGGTCCCTATTCATTTTGGACATTACGTGGATAATGGCGGCCTTCAACGACGGTCCACACGTAATAATCCATAGGATTTAAATCTGGCGAGTTAGGGTGCCACATGTTGGGGATCACATGATCGTAAAAATTCTCTGATAACCAATCCTGGGTTACAATGGTTTTGTGTGAAGGTGCAGAGTCTTGTTGAAAGACATATGGCTTTCCATTGCATACTTTATTTATCCAGGGCTTAACAACCGTTTTAAGAACATTAATGTATCCAGCAGCATTGACCCTAAAACTTTGTGGGAAAATGTATGGTGGCATGACATGACCTTCACTGCTCACAACTCTTAAAATCATCACAGTAGACGGGTATTTGGTTTGCATCACCCTGGGTACTTCAGAAGGAGATGCACATAGCCACCTGTCATTCCGTCTGTTTGTTTTCTGATCTTGGTTACAGTTTTTTCGTCAGAGAAAAACCAAAGCATGCCATGTTCGTGGGGATTCTTCACCTTGTTCAGCAACCGTTTTATTTGTTAATAAAAATTGATGTTTTGTTTACTTTGTTTTTAATAAAAAATATTATTTTATTTTCGGATTATAAAAATGCGTGTCGATAATCATACGCTCCGGAATAATCATTTAAAAATGTTATTGTTATGTTTCTTTTTTTTATAATAAATATTGTTTTAAAACGCCTGATAATTATGCACCAACCCAATAGTTTATTACAGCACTGTTAAAGCTAGTTATACCGGAATTCAAAATATTATTTGTAGAAACACGTTTTATAAAACATAATATGGAAAACTTAATGTTTGTAACATTTACGGCTCTAAATAATTTGTTCGTAACGCTTACTATAGGAAACTTAAATTTGGCTTTCATTACATATACTTCATCTTCTTCTTCTTCGATTTGTCGTGTGTCTTCAGTAAGTTGGAGATTATGGCTCTCCACAATTTTCTGTCCTTTGCAGCTCTTAATAAATTTTGTCGTTTTTCTATTTCGCCATCAATTCACTCAAACTCGCCAAGTAGATTATGCGTTATTTTCCTCTGTCTCTCACTTATCTTCAATCTGTCCATGAGCGTCAAATTTTCCAAGTCCTCTTTCCTCATTATGTGCCCAATAAATGTTTCTTCCTGATGTTAATTATAGGAGTCCTTTTTGTTGTCATGTACAGTCCATCGTATTTTTAAGATCTTTATGTAGAACCACATTTCTGTTGCTATAAGTCTATTTGCTATATACCGTACCTATGAACACTAATGGGTATGTCCCAATCCTCATAAATACGTTGGACACTATTGTAAGTGGGGGTAATATGCTGTCTAAGTAGTCCACCACTAGCAGTGGTTTACCTACTTCACGCCGCTGAAGAGTATTGTATTTTGTTGATGTTATAAAGACTACTATTTCATTTTCAACCTCCGTTTTGATTATTCCTCATTCAGTAACCCTTCCTAGATCACAACACTCTTCTTCATCTATGAGGAGATTTTTAAGCATTCACTGTCATAGAGAAAGATTGATATTATATAACAGTCCATTAATCTTTTCTTTGTTTCTAATGACATTTTTCTCTTTCTTAATACTTTGCTTAGCTTTTGGAAGGCAACTTTCGTTACCTCAATGCATTTTGGAATTTCCGCCTCATACTTTCCGGCCTCGGTTCGTACGCTTCGCAGATATCTAAATTATTGCGTCTGTTTTATTTCGGAATCTTCAATTTGTAATTTGCATGTTGGACTGTTCCTTTTGCATTCAGCCTTCTTGTAATGTTTAGTCCTTTCTTCTCACTTTCCTTCACTGCCTTCTGCAGGAGTTCTTAGAATTTCCTTTTTGTGTCTGCTATTAACACTGTGCCATCTGGCTGCGAAAATGAATCCTGTAGGAACTTTAATTCTATCAGAATCCCCACACTGTATTGGTTGAATAAGTCCGGTGAGAAGGCACATCATTGTCTTATACTCATTTTTATTTTTGTACCTTTTCTGTCATCTCGCAGACTACACAAAGCAGTAATCGGTTCTTTTTTTTTCAACAAATACAGGAAAACGAATTATTGTTCTTAATATTACAGGAATTATAGAAAAGTTCACTTCACAAAATATAATGAAATTAGCAAACAGCAAACATCGTTTTGGAAGGGCTTCTTGATAGTACTGACAACTTTTCAGTAGCATCTAAACATTACCTATTGCATTTAGACCGTTCAAAGTGACTGATTTTGTTAAGCGCTCTTTGCAGCCAACTTTACCTCGTTAGACGATAAGGACCATTCTTTACGTGACTTTCCCGACCACAGAGAGCACAAGGTTTGTGATATCTCTATCTTTCGTCCCGAATTATCAAAAAATGAAGACTTCTGTTCCGAATAAAATCGCTGCAGTTGTTCTCAAGAACATTAGCCCATTTCTCATCTTAACAAAATCGTTTAACTTTTTTTTTTAAAGCGTTTCACCCCAAGCAAGGTGGGAAGCCACTAGCACGCAAGGGGTTACAGAGCGTTGGAGCGAGAGCAAATAGGAGTGATAAAGGAAAGGATAAAGTGAAGGATAGGGGATAGATCACGGCATGTGGAGACGTCGATTGGCATTACATTTGAATAGTTGGAGATTATAGCTATCAGGGAAACAGGAAAAGGGGAGCGAATTCCACAGGCGAGAAGTGCGAGACATAAAGCTATTGGAATAGAAGAGACGGCTATATTTAACAGTTTCGACAGTGAAAGAGTGAGAGCGAGATGCCAGCCTAGTAGAACGCTTAAATTCATGAAGTCTGGGAACCATCGAAAGCAGCTGATCGGAGCAGTTACCGCGAAAGTATTTGTAAAAAAGACCGAGGGAGGCGACGTCACGTCTGTGAGAGAGCGACTGCAGATAAGATGCCAGATCAGGGCCAATTACATTGCATATCCGTCCCTGGATCTTGTCAAGAATCTTGAGACAAACAGAAGGGGCTCTAGACCATATATGGCAGCAATACTCCATGCAAGGGCGAATGGTGGATTTGTAGATTTGAAGGATCGACTACGGCGAGAAAAATTTCCTGGCGCGGCACAGAGAGCCAACTTTCCTTGCGGTGGACTCAAGGTATTTGTTCCATCTCAGGTCAGCAGTCAATGTGAGACCGAGCAGTCGCAAAGAGGTACGCTAGTGGAGTTGAGCGTCAGACATTCTAATGGGGTGCAGGGATGGCCCTTTGTGGTGAGTCATAGAGAGCAGTACAAAGTATCTAGTGCATTCCCTGTGGAGAAAATAACGTTACAGCTCAGATCAGATATCAGGCTCGTTTTCATGGTGCAGCTTCGTTCAGTCAAACGCTTGTGGCTTAAAAATAACTGTTAGGCGATTTTATTCTGTTTTTATCTGTTACGGCACGTGCTAACACCCCTGGGTGAAGGGTATGAATCTTCTTCTTCTCCCCACCCCCATCTATGGGTAAATAGTAGGACAGACCGGGTTCTATAGCTTTCGATGGCAACTGTTCTACCGCAGACAGAAATGGCAACCTACTGCAGGAAAAAGAAATCTGCCTCGTCAGTCATGTGTCGAAATATACATGATCGCCTAAGCGTGTATGACGCATGGCACATACCTGACTGACTGACCGACGGACAATTACCGCGACATAAAGTTTTAAAAAGAAAAGATAGAAGACACGCCAAGTGTACCACTCCATAATGGTCGGATTCTACACCGGGTCGAATACGAATTCGGAACGGCAACCAACAGTAAGGAAAGACAAACGCCAATATACAAATTAACAAGATTTAATTATAACTAAACAACATATGAAAATATTTAGGCAAGAGAATTCTTAGAAAGGTGCGTGCCATACATTTCTGTATGGAAAGATGTATGCGTTATATTCTGAGGTTAAAGTTGAAACAAAAACTTCAGTCTTTCATCTGGTTTTGTCTTATCCGTTTTCTCGCTCTCTCTTATCTTCATCCTTTTTTCTTTCAATTCAGTTCTTTCACTCGAGGAGCGGCGGGTATATTTTGATCTCTTCCTTCTTCAATGCCGCCTTTGTTGTTCGTTTACGTTTATTCGGCGCTGTATAAGTTGTATATTCAGCAATGCAGAATTCATTATTCGGATCCTTCATCCAACTGAATTTCTCACATATGCCTTTATTAGGTGATTGACAAGTTTCGCAATTCACCTATGCATTCGATGTAAGCAGCATTATGTGTTGAGTCGAATTGGAATTCGTCTTTTTTCTCACGTGATCTCTCTTGCATGTAAAAATCAGTATTATTCACACCAGTCTCGTTTCCACCTGATTCTGTGCTTGGAATTCTTGTGAGTTGGGAACATCATTCATTCTCTTCAGTTCGGTAATTTCCGTTACACGACGATTTCATAACCGGTGCTTCAATTTTCGTTACTTAACTGGCTTCTGTCGATCTTTTCCCGTTCAGCGTTCGTACTTGGTCACGTGATTCTGCACGCGTATGAGAATCTCTTTTTAGCTTCTGCTCAGACCTGTTGCTGCGGTCGTCAGCCTGTCTGATCTAATTGTTTTTGTAGCCTGTGACTACTATTACATATTTAAAGAGATAGGGGAAGATCACATGTTATATTATTAGAGTGATACGAAAGAGAGAGAGAGAGAGAGGGGGGATGCTAAGTGTAAAGTGTGTGTGATTATGGGTTGCGGGCTGCGTAAAGACATAACAGTAACCTTCTGCTGTAGACGAGCAAGGCAGAGGTGAGATAAATGTGGAGAGTTGTTTAATCGGTGTGCGGGCGCAAGCCCTCGTTTTCGCATCACGGCAAACAGTTTTCGTCTGTTAGTGATCACTGTCTTTTACAGGGCAAACGCTATTTGTCCCATCATCTTACATCTAAAAAAAAATCCTCAGCGTCTGGCTTCACTCAGTGATCTTCTTTTTCAGGATTGTTTGACGAGGTTCTTGTGAGGTCAACTTCATTTAGCTGACAATCGTCCAGACAATAACTGTCGAAAAGATTTCTGTAACATCTTTCAGCGGTTTTTTTTTTAGTTAACAAGATATCAGATAGCATTGATACCGCTACAAAAAGAATGTAGTTGAATCCTTGTCTCAATCAAAATACGATCCGTCAGCCTCCTTAGTATCATCAACCAACTTTCTGAAGTTATCATTAGCAAGAAAGTTATTGACCACTTCAACTGCAACAGATCTCTGAGCGACAAACAGTATATTTTTCGCTTCTTTAGGGCTCAATGCTGATGCTTTGATGATCATCACGTATAGAATCAGTGCTGCTATTAATAATAAACACAATAAACACGTTCGCCTTAGATATCTCGGAAGCCTTTGACATAGGCGATGACTACACAAGTTCCCCAGCTAGAGGATCTCTGGAAGTAACTTCTCATTTGTCAACTCTTTACTATTAGGTAGGTCTGTGAAGGTTGTTGCTAATGGCTAATTTCTCTGAGGCATATGAATAGACTGAGACATATAAATAAATATGAATAGACTGAGATAGAGAAAATTTATGAATAGCCTGGGATAGATAGATAGATAGATAGATAGATAGATAGATAGATAGGGAGAGAGAGACTGAGATTATGAATAGACTGAGATAAATAGATTTCTGATTCCTGATTTTTCGTGGTAATTTTGTATTCTTTCGAAACCGTGCCAAACATTACGAAGCGATGTCAATGCTTACAAGAACCGTACACACATCAATTACATTCCTGAACATAGATGATTCCTAGAACCCATTAAATCAGGTCTGTCAAACTCATTTACTATCGCGGCTCTAATATAATGATATTCTACTGGCAAGATATCTATGAACGTTTGGGATTAAATAACAAATGTGGTTTTATTCTCCACGCCTGCTCGCGAGAAGATCTTAAAAATAAACAAACAAAACCAAGTGTTTATTTACCTTCATTGTACAGTCTTGTACTTGCTGTACGATTTGTTCTTGGTAATTGGCATCTCTTAGTATGAACCAGTGCATTAGAGAGACTGTCACAAATAAATACTTAGTTGCAGTCAATTTTAGAATTGAATTGAGATTCATATAAATACCCGGAGAGGAGGAGGCATGGTGTAGTAATGGATATCGGCTTGGATTGAGGAATCGGAGAGCCGAGTTCGAATTCCAGTCGAATCCATTACATTCACTTACGTGCTGATACCCTTGGGAAAGGTGTGGATCCTCTTCTTCTCCCACCAGCTATGGGTAAATAGCAGGATGGCCTTGGATGGCAACTAGTCTAGGAGAAGGACAACTCTGAATTCAAACCCGGAAGGCGGGTGGACGGCACTTTGTGCTACCTTCCGGCAACTCCTGCAGCCGCGTTGGTACCAAACTGTATTGGTTTATCCTCTCCTTTGGACTCTGCTAGCAAGGCCGAGAGGGGGAACTAGACGTCTGGGCAGCCCTAGTTCTTCATATATCCGGCACAGGCTCGTAGCGCACCGCGCTACTCCATCGTCTCTCGAGACGGACGGATGCCGATGATAAATACACGGAGACTAAAGTAGAGACTTGTTCAAGTTCAATAGAGAGAGTAATTGTTTAC
The DNA here is from genome assembly GCA_964036315.1 of Acanthosepion esculentum. Lineage (NCBI taxonomy): Eukaryota > Metazoa > Mollusca > Cephalopoda > Sepiida > Sepiidae > Acanthosepion > Acanthosepion esculentum. Next base: position 37,665,155 of record OZ038485.1, on the reverse strand, counting down.
AAGTAGTTCCGAATATTGGGAGTTTTTTAGGCTATACGCTTAATCCTGAGAGATTGGCCCATGATGCTGGTTCAACACTTGAAAGCTTGTTCTACAATACAGAATTACACTTATTTTCAATTATTATTATTTTTTTTACCGAAAATATTCTTATACCATATTAATACAGGTTTACCTCGGGTTACGTCGTTTCGTGTTAAGTCGTTCTCGATTATATGTCGTTTGTCAAAAATATATTTAGAAAATAAACATCAAGATTAAGTCATTTTATTCGACTTTACGTCTGTCCGCCACAACTATCGAAGTCGTAATATTACTAGAAAAGCGTTATTTTATTATGTCTTAGAGCAAACCACATTCACAAATAAAGAGTCCACAACGTGCTCTAAAGATCGCCAGATTGTAAACATCTACATTTACAAGTACGTACGTACGTACGTACGTGTATTCATAAATTTAGATTACTTTTTTCTGTCTTATATTAAAAACTAATACATATTTGTTGGTACACTTAAAATAGATTCTTATTGAACACACATATATATATATTATGAAATGAACAAAGTCTGACAATTATTTTAAGACATTTTTATGTTTATACATTCTTTATATAGATACAAATATTTAAGTAAATGCCTGTTTCTTTTCTTTTAATAAACAGTATTTATAACATTTACCGGCCTGAATGTCCGATAAAGTTTCATAGAAAATATTCGTCCTCCGACAGGATTCGAACCTGTATCCTATACGGAACCGTCATTTAGACTGATGTGCTCTTAACCGATCGAGCCACAGAGAATCGTTCGATGAGCAAGGTCGAATTTACTGCCTTTGTCCATTTCATAATGTGTAATGTCATTTGTTTACATTTGGATACGCCATGAGCAGATATGAATGTAAGTGAGAGAATCGTGGAAGATTGAAGTTTAAAGGCAGTAAATTCGACCTTGCTAATCGAACGATTTTCTGGGTCTCGATCGGTTAAGAGCACGTCAGGCTCCAATTTAGATCGAGATTAAATTTAAGGCCTGAAAAGCGATGAGGTTACAAACTATTATAGTCCATCAAATATGGTTCATATCTCAACCAGGGGAAACAGCCGATTAATTTCTCAGTAAGGCGTCAAATTCAAATCGATGTCAATAATAAATATTAATTTTTACCCTGGCAGACAGGCTACGTTTTAGAAGACATAAATAAACCCCTCTTTTTCTAAAATGATTCTCTGATGTCAACGAACACTTGTTGCCACTTTTGTAATGCCAACGAATACTTGTTTTGTTTTGTAATGCTCGTTGTAGTAGAGACTTTGTAATCACAGATACAACTATAGTACGCCGTTGAGCAATACTGGTGTCAGACGCCTTCGAATAACACTCGCACTAATAGTACTCGCTCGATAATACTCGCTCGAATAGTATTCCGTATAGCGATCTGAATAGTATAGTGAAGAGAGTAGAGATTAGCGGTACATATAGTAATAGAGGATAGAGTAGAAATAGCAACCCGTATATTAATAGAGGATAGACTAGAAATAGGGATCAATGTAGACATCACGCGACTTCCTACTCATGCATTTTCTCTTTGGTCACGTGATCCACTTAATTCAATAATGGGATCGCCTGTGTTTGCTCACTGGCGATCTGTGTTCAGACTCAAATGTCGGCAGCGACAGTTTATTCCTATATAACAAATGAACAGCTTTTTTATTATTAACTTAGAAGCATGCAATTATAAATAAGTTCGTAAAAGCACAAACATAATGAATAATATAATGAATAATAATAATATAATGAATAATAATAATATAATGAATAATAATAATATAATGAATAATAATAATATAATGAATCATAATAATAATAATATAATGAATAATAATGGTGCAGGCAACCGTTTTTAACATTCGACTTTCATTGATTAAATATTTAGTATTAGGCCTCGAGAAAGACTTCCAATCTGTGGTTGACTGCAAGAAATGGCTTGTAAACTTTAATGTCTCTAAAACGGAACTGGCCTCATTTAGCCACCATAGAGAACCCTCCCTGCTCCCATCAGGATGGCTGATGCCTAACTCCACGAGAGCGCCTCCAAGCGCCTACTTGGCCTCAAGCATTCCACTGACCTGAAGTGGAACAACTTCATTGAATCTATAACTTCATCTACCGCAAGGAAAGTTGGTTCTCTGTGTCGCGCCAGAAGGTTTTTCTCGCCTGAGTCCATCCTTCAAATCTACAAATCAACCATTCGTACGTCCTGGGTATGACGATAAACTACCTCCGCGTCCTCCGTAAGAGGATAAACTACGTCCTACAGCAAGGCCTCTGATCAGGAGGTTTTGAAGAGCGTGGAACCACCTCGTAATATCTAGTGTTCCCAGATCCACCCTGACCCGGGTGGTAGCACCTGTTAGGGTCCCAGTTATGGGTAAATAGTTAACCCCTATACTGTGGTCAAAACACTATGAAAGTATAAAAATAGGTTTTAATACCAGAAATACTTTGTAAAGAATTATTACCAGCAATAAATTTTCGAAGAAAAACATTATTACCAGCAATACATTTTTGAAAAGCGATAATATTTGAAGGAATAATATTACCAGAAATAGATATTTTGTAGAAAGAATGTTACTCCAAATAGATTTTTGAAGGAAAAATATTACCAGAAATAGATTATTGAAAAAAAAATATATATTGCCAACAATATAAATTTTGACAGCATTAAATAACTATTTGAGATTGATATGCCATAGAACAAACCAAACCAAATCACTCAACCATTCGTCCTTTCATGGAATACTGCTGCCATATATGGTCTGGTGCTCCCACTGTTCATCTCGAGGTTCTCGACAAAATCCAGAGACGGATGTGCAACGTTGTTGGTCATGATCTGACATACCATCTGCATTCGCTTTCTCACAGACGTGCTGTGGTTTCCCTCTGTCTTTTCTACAAGCACTTTCGTGGCAACTGCCCCGACGAGCTACTTTCACTGGTTTCCAAACTGCATGAATTTAAGCGTGTTACTAGGTTGGCATCTCGCTCCCACCCTTTCACTGTCGAAACGGCTAAATGTAGCCATATCTTCTACTCCAACAGCTTCTAATCTCGCACCTCCCGTCGGTGGAACTCCCTTCCTATCACTTGCTTCCCTGATAGCTATAATCTTCAAATATTCAAATGTAATGTCAATCGACATCTTCTGATGCCTTGACCTTGATACCCGTCCTTCTCTTTATCCTTTCCTCAAACACCCGTCTTTACTCTTACGCTCACTCTCTGCAACCCTTTGCGTGCTAGTGGCACTCCCGCCTTGCTTGGGGGTGATTTGCTTTAAAAAAAAAAGTTAAACTTTATAAAAATATATTTCGTAAAACAGTTTTTTTCAGGAAATAAGATTTCTCAAATCCACTGTTCTAGGTCTGTTCAGTATTGTTTGGGGTTTTTTCCAAACCTTTTATTTAATGTTGTGTGAAATGTCAACATGTTGATCATGACATATTTCCCCTTCTACGTACATCTGTGTAGTAGAATTTTATGAGGAGATAAAATTTAACACATCATGTCTCAAGAGATTCTCCATCACGCTTCATATTTTGAATAGATTACTGTTTTGTTTTGCAATAGTTTCTTTTTTAATCATTTCACTGCAAACAAGGCGATAAAGTCGCTAAGACGCAAAGTTTACTGAGAGTAAAGAATATAAGAAAAATCATTACAAATGAGAGGTGACAATAACAGAACAGGGATTAAGAAGACAGGAGATATCTATTGACGTTGCATTTAAATTTTTGAAGATCAAACTTGACTGGAAAGCAAGAATCCGGAAGAGAAGAAACTGTTAGCATAGAACTTACGGTTACATCGAGCAATTTCATCTGTAAAAGTATGGTACTTTTTACTACTGTGCTTCAATCCGTCAAGTCTAGGTACCGAAACGGGAAGCTCGCCGAGAACACTTACCTTGAAAATATTTATAGAAAATACACAATTAAGCTTCTTTACAGCGACATATTGTTACACAGGAATAAAGCGTCGCTGCCGACATTTGAGCTTGAACATAGATCGCCGGTGAGCAAACACAGGCGATCCCATTATTGAATTAAGTAGACCACGTGACCATAGAGGAAACGCATAAGTAGGAAGTCGCGTGATGTCTAGATTGATCGCAATTTCTAGTCTATCCTCTATTACTATACGGACCGCTATTCTCTACTCTGTTCACTATAGTAGTTCTCTATTCAGATTACTATTTGCTGGTTAATTTTCGAGCGAGTATTATCGAGCAAGTACTATTAGTGCGAGGGTTATTCGAAGGCGTCTGACACCAGTATTGTTCGACGGCGTACTAGAGTTGTATCTGTAATTACTTTGTAATCGCAGATACAGCTATAGCATTACGAGCATTACGAAAGTGAGCGCTACAACGAGCATTAGGAAAGTGACAACGAGTATTGGTTGGTATTAGAAAAATGGCAAGGAGTTTTCGTTGGCATCACAAAACATATCAAGTGTATATCATATTCTATTCCCTTTGTCATCTTCAAATCTGTGTGGTCTGGATGGAAGTGGGATTGAAATTCTTTTAGTTATTTTTTCTTTTCTCTTTTTTTTTTTTTTGAGACCAGTACATTTCTTTTGTTTTGGCTTTGATTTTATGATATCGTCTTTGGCTTTTGCTTTTCTTCACATTTTTACACGTAATCTATGGAGGAATTTGGAGGAATGGATAGCGTTTCGAATTCAGGAATCGAAGAACCGAGGTTTGAATCCTAGATTAAATTCGTTACATTCACTTACGCGCAAATGCCCCTCAGAAAGGTACGAATCATTCTCTTCTCCCCCATCTATGTGTAAATAGCCGGGCTGGCTGGGTTTTATTGCCTTGGATGGCAACCAGTATAGGAGATGGACAACTCTGAATTCAAAACCTATATACCACAATTGGCGTGAGGAATACAGCTACACCCGCTAAAGATATGGTCAATCAGGGTGGGGGTCTCCCAAGGAGAGAGACGGCACTGGACCTGTTCCAATGAGGTTTCGTCCCTGGTACATTTTCTTTTTCTTGATTTAATTTCCAATTTCCATAGATATTTGTTTCTTAGAAAATGGATATTTTTTTTTATTTTCGTTGTTAGCTGTTTAGTGATTTCTTCCATCTTTTTACTTTTCTTTTGTTTGCTTTTCTGATATCAGTCTTTTCATTTCATTCATGGAAATGTCCTTTTGTTTAGGAATAGCTTCATGCACTTCAGTTAGAGAATTGTATTATGTCATTCTGTCATGATACCTGGGTCAAAATTCTGTCATGATACCTGGGTCAAAATTCTGGCATGATACCTGGGTCAAAATTCTGGCATGATACCTGAGTCAAAATTCTGTCATGATATCTGGGTCAAAATTCTGTCATTATATCTGGGTCAAAATTTAGAGATTATCTTTTACTAAATTATCACAAAATGCTTTTTTACATCATCATTTTCAAGATTACGTATGTTGTACTTAGGGATCTTTTTTTATTTACTCAAGTGCAAGCGAGCTGTCTTATTTGTTTTTAGGTTAGTTACCAAAAGTCTGTGATCAGAATGAAACTCCAAATTACATACTTGAACAAACTGCCTGGGCCTGAAATCTAAGATGCTGAAATCAATAACCTTTTTGCCTATTCTGTGTTCGGCCAAGTTAGACGATGTTTCCGTAGGATGATCAAACCATGTATTTAGGTGTGGAAATTCTCTCGAATAACCAAAATTTGATAAGTGTACCCCATTGCCGTTTGTGGTTTCTTAGGTTGATATCTTCTTTCCATCAAAGAAACGACAACGTTCCAAAACACTTGAGGTAACATTCAAATTTCCATTAATGTGTAGTTTTCTATTGGTTTCTATTGCAGAGATTTAGTTAAAGCGTTATCTTTATGAGATAAAACATTTTTTTAACTAGAGTATGTTGATATTACTTGGATTTTACAGCCCCGCCCAACTATATCGAGAGCCATCAGTCTTTCTGGACGGCTGTAAGGTATTGTCTACTAGAAATATTTACGTTTTGCAATTCCAACGCCATGTTATCTTTTCTCCTTCAGACCAGTCCAACAGAAATCGAATATTAACGGTAAAATGGAGTCTATGCCACGACGACGTGCCTCAAACATACAAACAGAAGTTTTACCTTGTTGCATTGGTCAAGAATGAGATTTATCCTGATATCACCTAAGCCTGATTTGACATTGATTTGTTCCGTTTTTCATTGGAAATCTTTTTTCTCGGACGACTATTTCCTTCTTGTTGGATGGCTGACTAAACCTTTCCTTACCAGTAGTCGAATTTTTGGACTCGCCCTGAGGAGTCGTCGAGGTTCGCCTCCATTGGTAACTTGCATGGCGGGCGATACAGTATTCGATTAATTCGCCCTGTAAAATCGATGATATATAAAGTATATACATGTCGTGGACAGCCAAGATGATTGAATCTGCTAACCCATGGCTGGATAACATTTCCTTCCTTCTTTCCAACACACACACACGCTCATACACAAATATATATATATATATATATATATATATATATATATATATATATATATATATATATATATATATATATATATATATATATATTAGTGAATATATATAATATCCAACATCGATAGCACGACTCAGTATTTCATGCAGTTCTTGCAATCTTCTGGGGCGGAACATAATCTGACCGTTATAGAGTTCACGTTCTCGTGTTGATGATTCAAAACTGTGAGTTAAAACTTGTTTATTTAATTATTGTTGCTTAAAATATTAGAATTAATTATATATAATTTATATCATTCAAAATCTTAAGTTCGAAAGGCGAAGAATTAAAAAAAAATTAATTATAAAAAATTTTGAAATTTAAATTTCGATTCAAAAGTAAACAAGATGTCAAGCGGGGTAACTCTCTTTTTTACATAAAATACCATAGTTATGCCAATTAACTTAAAGTAGTACTCAGGGTGTAAATGTAATATAAGGGTGCAAATATAAAAATAATAGGTCGAGACTATATAACTAATGTGTTTTGGAATCAAGTTGTACACTAATAAAGGTGAAATTATATATACACACGTTATAAATTAAGCGAGTATAGTAATATTGGATTATATGTGTGTATCTATATCTATAAAAGGCAGGATGTGTGTGTGTGTGTGTGTGTGTGTGTGTGTGTGTGTGTGTGTGTGTGTGTGTGTGTGTGTGTGTAACGAATGCACAGCCGCAATTTTCGACGGATTTGCACCAAAATTTACATGCACATGCTCCACGTTAGGGAAAAGGCCAAGACCGACTTTGTATTTCCCAACTCCCATCGATAGTGGAAATAATCGATTTTTTCAGGCTTCTACGGTAGTTTTCATGTAGTTTGCGACATTTTCTACTGGCCAGAGTGAGAGCCTATAGCGACTGACACGAATGTTAACTCGCATGCTAGCATGCAAAAAAATCGATAGCCGCATTCGTCACAAGTGGGAGAAATTTAAATCTGCATGGCATTTTACTCCAATTGGCTCATTCGCTTGCTTAAACTCAACGTTGATTCTGATTCCTCAGAACTGGGTTGGGTGTGAAAAAGTATTTGTTGTTAACATTCTTTTTTCATTCGGTTTTTCCAGTTACGAGTCCTTTTTTAAAGCTGATCGTTTTGTGTTCATTTTGTTTAGTTCTTTTTTCGTAACAGATTTAATGTTTAGTATAGCGCTTAGAAAAAATTCGCAGTGTGAGATAGGCAAGAAGTAAGGCATGTAGCAACATCAGCACGGCAAAGGGAACGCCTTTAAAGGCAAGGAAGGGCAAAAATATTTTAAGTCAAGTGATAGCGATTGCTGTATGGGTCGTACGATTCTGGAATCAAGAACGGGCAACGCCGGGCCATGCTGCTAGTATATTATTATAAAATGTTATTAATGACGGGTTCTAAGAATATTAAAGTTCGTAAAGTTTATTTTGTAATCTCTTAATCGTGTTCGAGGAGATGCTTGGATATATAGATACATTTAGACATCAATTCGGATCACCCCGAGAACGCGAAGTCTGTAACAACGCTGTCGTAGTGTGTCCAACATAAATATTATTTTTACCGTTGGAGATACATTTAAATTTATGAACAATGCCGGTTTTCTGCAACACGTTAGTAGGCGGGGAAGAGTCATTACGAATGATTGAATTAGGTATACTAAATTTAGTGTAGTATATAATTAATTTTATTTTTTACTAAGATATGTGGTGGGTATATTAGTATGTATTAAACTTTAAGGATATTTTCGTCTTGTTTATAATTAGAGTGTATTTGGTTGCGATATAAAAGATGAATATGTTTAAAGTTTATCGAAGATGTATTATATTCTATTTGCTTAGTATTAAAATTTCTAATAGAACATCTTCTTTGCTCATCAACAATATAATTAGGGAAGTTTTTTTATTTTTTTTTAGTTCGTTGTAGAAAATAATAAACATAAACTTAGGTACATCCACGAGATCAGCTAAAAAAAAGAGCATAGCATGATGAAAAAGACGCCAAACTTGACGAAAACAAAATTTTATCGTCTAAATGTTTATGTTGTTATTAAGAGGAAAGATCAAAGTTTATTTTAATTTTTTTTTTTTTTAAGCTTATCACCCCAAGCAAGGCTGGAGGCCACTAGCACGCAAGGAGTTACAGAAGGTTTTGAGGAAGAGCAGATAGGAGTGGTAAAGGAGAGGATGTGGAGAAATATAATGGATCGATCAAGGCAAGGGGGTTACAGAAGATTTGGAGCGAGAGCAGATAGGAATGAAAGGTGAAAGGATGTGGAGAAGGGAAGTGGATAGATCAAGGCAACTGGAGATGTTGATTGACGTTACACTTAAATAGTTTGTCAAGGAAACAGGAATAGGGAAGGGAGTTCCACAGGCGAGATGTGCGAGACATGAAGCTATTGGAGTAGAAGATACGTCTACATCTAACAGTTTCAACATTGAAGGGGTGGGAACGGGATGCCAGCCTCGTTATTTTTTAAAAAATTTCCTTCTTTTTAGAACAATCTGAATTTTCATTTGAAAATCCTTGTTTCTCTTTGTATCACTGGAACTAGTAAAATAACATACAATTTTCAGCACTTTCTTTTTTGTATGACACACATTAATTTGGAAAATCTTGCAAAAATAAAGATAATTGTCGGATGTTAAAGTCATGTCAGAAATATTTTTTTATATTTATTACCCACCCCCTCATAACTAATTTTATGAAAACTCTAGAAATTCGATCGAGTCCACTTTAGTAATTACAATAGTTAAAAAAACAAAGCTTTGAGGAATGAAAATCATTTTTTTTTGTTTTTAATTGGACTCTCCTTCCTCAAAATCAGCTCTGAATTGTAACATACAAAACTCAATAAAAAAAAAGAAAGAAAAAGTAAAAAAATCCCCCGTAAACAACTTAAATAAAGCTCACACCATTGCGATTGGCTGTTGGTCAACTACCAATCAAATGTATGATAGAGAAGTAGGGTTTGCCTAATATAAGTCAGCGTCTGCAGGCTGTTAATTTAGATGGGCGGGGGGGGGCATCAGAGATTGATCAGCTCTGATGGGGTCGATTTGGTGAGGGGAGTATGATGTTTGAAAGACCCGAAACTGCCCAATGACCCAATTTAAAACATCACTGACGACGCCCCCCTAGCGCTAAAGAGGGTATATTTAAAGTAATTTTTTTCCCCTGTTAAAATCAGTGACGTCCGGGAAAGGCCGGATGACTACTGGGAATAGACTAGATGACAATGACTGTGAGGAGAGACCACAAATTAAAGCATTCCTGGACTAGCTACCCGGTATGCAGATCAATCTTTTGCTACAGACACACAAAATAATAAACACCCTCAAGGGATCCCGAGAGGGGGGAGAATGAGATCCCTATTAGGACGGACCAACCGGAGACGAACCAAGCCTCACATCCACGGACAATTATTATGACTTCCTCATGCGGGAAAAAAATGCAAGAATATACGCGGTCTAAAAATCCATCAAGCCAAAATGAAATGTCAAATGGTAACTAGCTAGATGCAGAGCACAGGAAATCGTCCTGGTGAGACGCAGGAAACACAGGGCCGGGAAGCTCACCACAGAACCCAGTTCTTCCAAGCAGAGGTACAAGTGAACCCCGATTTACCATCTGAGACATTTCGGGAAAATATCAAATGGCCTGCGGTCGTCGATAAAAAAGCTTGGCACGACTTCGACTCGGACATCAGCGAGATACTGAAGTTAATTTCAAAGAGCTCGGTGGATACACGTTTAAGAATTATGTCGAAAATCATAGTCAGCTACGCTTCAGGGCATTTCGGATACGAGGAAATGAAAAAAAGAGGAAAAACTGTAGAAAATCGAAGGGAAAATAAAATCAAACAATGCAGAGTGGAATTAAAAGCCATCCGAAAGAAATACAAGAAAGCAAAACCGGAAGAAAAGGGACCGTTGCAAGAGCTCCGTGACTCCATCCGTACCAAAATGAAGTCTTTACGGAGAGCAGAATGGCACAGGAATAGAAGGAAAGAAAGGGCGCGCAAACGATTAGCTTTTGTCTCCAATCCATACGGTTTCACTAAAAAATTATTAGGCGATAAACGTAATGGAAGGCTAACACCTTATGAGATAGATCTTTTTTTAGCGGGTTGTAAATTGTATCGTTTTGACTAATCAGAAGACCCGTAGTAATTAAGAAATGTAATTTTGTGTTTATAATCGAGCCGTAATTATAAAGTACGGAAGACCAACCAGAATACAATTAAGTTGCGTTATTTGAGTTAAGCATTGTTCTCCGCTGTTAAAGCCTTTACTTTTGCGAAACACGTGTGGAGAAGTTTATTTGATTTTTCAATTTCAACTGAGAAGGGTACCTAAAAGTATTAGTATCATCTTATGAAATTTATATGATCTTATTTTTATATTAATCTCAGTTATGGCATTTTTTCCCATAAATGAAATCTCAAAATTAATAATAAAATGAATGGAAATACAAATAACACAGTAAAATGTAGTAAATGTACATAAAATTATAGTATTTATGTACACTTCTAATAAAATTTCATAAGAAAGGCACCTATAAATTAATTAGATACCTTTCTCATGAAATTTAATCTAACTCTTAACAGTCTTGTTTTAATTTCTTTATAATATATTTTCCATAAAGCATCATAAAAGTAAAGGTGAAAGCTAAGTACAAAAAACAAAAACATTAGAGCGCTGAAAGTTTAACTTAAAAATAACGATGTAAATAATTTGTTCACTTAAATGTAAATAATTTCACTTTTCTCCTTCCGTAGAACAAATTATCCTCACGGAATCTGTCAATATGTCATTCATCACCTGTCAAGTGACGCGAAAGTTTATGACCTGCTTTGTTTTATTTTTAAATTACATCTTTTCGGCGAAGAAGCTAAGTTAAGCTTGATTCAAAATATTTTAAATAAATAGTATAATTTCTGATTTTCTTAAAATAAGGTTTGAAAACAATGATAATTTATATTTAAAAGAATTTCAAACTGAGATTTTCATTTTTTTATAACATGGAAAAAAATGGTTGCCATGATCGATTATCTGTCAATTTCGGACGACCTAAGAACGATTAAAAAATGTAAAAAAAATACCGCAAAAATACTTTGATCTTTCCTCTTAATAATAACATAAACATTTAGACGATAAAATTTTGTTTCCGTCAAGTTTGGCGTCTTTTTCATCATGCTATGCTCTTTAATTAGCGATCTCGTGGAGGTACCTATATAAACTAAACACTCTCGAAGCTTTCTATATTGAAAAATTGAAGCCAAACCTTAATAAAATTAATTATGAATACTGCACAAATGCTTTAAAATGTGTACAAGGTTTCTACTAATAGCTTTAATACTTATTTCCTAAAAACTCTCAAATAACTATACTTAGTTACCTCCCCTGAAGCAGTATCTAGCGATCACGTACTGATTCAGCGTTCTTCACTTCTCAAGTAAAAAAATTAACACAGTAATGTTTTCTTTGAAAATGATGAACACTACATTATTTATCTTGAAATAAACAACACCCTGATGATGACAATGTCGAAAGTACTCGAAATAAAATATGTATCAACACGGCGATTTTCTTTCTTTCTTTAATAACGACACCAAAAAGCTTGTCCGTGAATAAGAAAGGATCCAATTGAAAATAAGAGACAAAACTTGTCTAAATTATTCAATGAAACATGCTGCTAATATATATATATATATATATATATATATATATATATATATATATATATATATTAGCAGCATGTTTTAATTGAGACATGTTTCACTGAATAATTTAGACAAGTTTTGTCTCTTATTTTCAACCATGGCGAAGATGACTGAAATTAAGAAGAAGCTCCGAATGAAGATAGTTGATGCGTACAAAGAAGGTGATGTATATACAGTCATTTCCAGGCGTTTAAATGTTCCTAGATTGACAGTTCGTAGCATTATCAAGAAATACAACGAGACTCATTGTTTTAGGAATAAATTATATTAACAGTATTACTCGCTTGAAAAACCTCGGATGACTCAACTTGTAGACACCTGAGGGCAAATTGGTACCCGAGGAAAAAATTTGGATGTAAAAAAAGAAAGAACTAAAAACATCAGAACAAGGCGAAACAAATCGTCAAGTGTCTTAAAACCTTAGTCCAAAGAAAAAAAAATCCAAGCGAGTATAAAGGCAACGAAAACGTAGAGTGCTCAATACGCTAGGTAGAGCGATAAACAGAATAAATCCTAATGAGCCAGGCAAACCTACCTAGGTTTCACCAAAACGGATCTTCAGGGTAAACTGGCTAAAAAAGAAAATGGCGGAACAGGATTTATTGATAAAACCATTAAAAATATAAAACCACGTGACAAGAGAGAGAGAGAGAGAGAGAGAGAGAGAGAGAGAGAGGAAAACCCAAAGCACTGTTGGGAATAAATTAAGGACATGCAGAAAAGGGTTCACTTCTGAGAGAATGGAAAGGAAATTTGTAAGCGATCTCTCTAAGAATCCCCACTTAACGACAAAGGACATTATCAATGAGCTAAATACATCAGGGCTGAAAGTATAGACAAAGACAGTCATTAGATGTTTCACCGAGCAGAACTTCGAGCTCGTCGCCCAATGAAAATTCCCTTGCTTAAGACTAAACACCTAAGATGCAGATTAGCTTATGCTAGAAGCCATCTAGAACAGCAAATATTGGAATTCTGTTTATGATTAGATGAACCCAAATCAGAATTATTTGTAAACATGAACCCCCGCTACGTATGGAGGAAAGTGAATGAAGCTCACAACCCAAAACATACCCTCGCTAAAAGTAAGCCCGGTGGTGGGAGCATTCTGTTCTGGGGATGTTTTACTGCTTCTGGACAAGAAGAACTAGTGAGATTACAAGGTTTCATGGTTTAAGAGTAGTATTTCGCTATTTTAAAAATTAATATAAAACTAAGTGCACGAAAGCTGTCTTTAGGGTGTCATTGGACGTTCCAACACGACAATGGACCGAAACACAGGACACGAATTATTCAAAATACTTAGATGACAGCAAAATTAAGGTATTGGTAACCCTGCACACAGTCCTGACCTAAATCCCATTGAAAATTTATGGACATATTTGAAGAAAAAGTAAGAGAAAGAAGTCCTTCGAATTTGGAGAAACTGGAAGCTATTGCTAAGAAAGAATAGGGTAAAATACCTATCAGTGTGTGGAGAGATCTTGTAAGGAAATATCAAAAACAATGAAAGGCAATAATCAAGAACAAAGGTTACACAATTACGGCAAGAGGCCCAATCCTTTTGTCTTATTTTAAATGTTTTTTGGTGTTTCTGTATTATTGTTTCATATTAAAATAAACATGTTGTTGTGGGAATCACTGCACATTCTTTCAAATCAATTATTTCATCATTTTTGAAAAATGCACATGAAATTTCAATAAAAAACCTAAGGTATAACAGCTTTATTTGTAATTATAGAAGGGGGTGAATAATTCTTTTCAAAACTATATATATATATATATATATATATATATATATATATATATATATATATATATATATATATATATATATATATCACTGTACATGCATACGTAGATATGCGCAGTTTCTGAGATAGATGTATGGATGGAAAGAGAATTACATAGATAGATAGATAGATAGATAGATAGATAGATAGATAGATAGATAGATAAGCCGTGAGACCTGCTTTGTAGCTGAGCCAGTTGCTTATTGCTTACTGGTGCTAGTACCCAGTGTTGGGACCGAAATAAAGCATGCTCAGCGCATAGTAAAAAGATAATTAAATCAATAAAAATTAAACCCACAAAAACAAACACATTGAGGAACACATTTTAATCATTAAAAAGATAAGATAAAAGACAGTTGACAAGGAAATGCTTTTTGCACATTTTTTTCTTCAACAATTTTGAGCTTTCTTCCCAAGGAAAAAAAGACAATTTCAAACAAAAGAAACAATAAATTCATGAACTACCAAAAAGGACAACAACAACAACAACAACAATAATAATAATAATAATAATAATAATAATAATAATGATGATAATAATAATCAGATATGAGTCAAGTTTTATATTTCAATTCATTCAAATAAAAGCAGTAAAAATTAAGAAGGAATGTAGAAAATAAAACAAAAGAAAAGTCGGTCGGCCATTCTTTGTTCACGAATGTTATAAATGTCGGCTCCCAGGACTTCGTTTTCAGGAAAGAACTTTATTATGGGAAGTCAATCGTCTTGAAAATTAGTTGTTTGTGCAGTAAAAAAAAAAAAAAGGAAAAAAAAGAGTACTAAAATTTTAGGAAAAATAATACTTTGCAACAACAACAGCAACAACAACAACCAAAACAACAATATTAATAATAATAATAATTCAATAAAAATTGTTTACATTTATTTATTATTTTACATAATTCAGCTATTTCCTCTGACTAAAACCAAAAAAGAACGATTTTAGTTTGTGTAAAGAACGTCATTTTTATCTTTTTGAATATTTTTACCATATTTCTTAGTTTACCAAAGCGTTACTACAATTATTACCCAATGAGGATCAAATTAACTTAACTAAGGATAGTCACAATATACTGGCTGTAACAGGAAAATTGTCCAATTGTTAGATTAAGTTTGAATCGTTGTATCTTAGAAATGATTAAAGATATCATACTGGAATTCTCCGAGGTTTTATAACACTATTGGCCTCTACTTTGAACAATAAGAATGTATTTAGCTCTGGGTTGCAATGATGATCCCTGATGCCGTTGCGACCTTCTGATTCAGTTTTCCTCTCTACTGCTCCCCCTTTTTTAAACTTATTCACCGTTCTCTAGATGGTTATTGAATGGAATTGGAAGACTGAAACAAGTGTATGAATTTTGGTACCATAACTTAAGGTCTGAATAATCTTTTTCCTCTCACTATTGCTCAGTTGAGAAGACATAGTGGGGCTGACACAAAACGATTTTAACTTGTTCCCTTTCTAGCTGAATAAGTGTTTTTCAGTGATTCTTACGAAAAATGGTGTCAAGATGGTTAAACATCTACGATTTGGGCAATTTTACTGTTTCACCCGGTATATATATATATATATATATATATATATATATATATATATATATATATATAGGGGCTGGACAAAATAATTGGAATAGGTGCAAATTCCACTCCTATATTTCAAAGACCTATTATATTAAGAAATGTAACTAAAACTTCGTAATTGCAGGTTATATCTATTGTAAATACGTTTATTTATCTAATTTATTGTCTTAGTCTTATTTATTTATAGAATTTAGAAAAATTTAAGCTAAATGCGTGACTTCTCTGAGTTCGAAAAAGGGCAAATTGTTGGAGCTCGGATGGCAGAAGCCTCGATCACTAAGTTTGCTAAACTGTTTGGTTTTTCAAGAGCTACCATATCAAGAATTATGACGCAATTCAAGAAACAGGGTAACACCTCTAGCAAGCATAGCAATTCGGGTCGGACTTGCAAACTTACTAACAGGAACCGACGTGCATTGAAACGCAATGTGGCGAAAAATCATCGGACTACTGCGGCCAAAGTGACTGCTGAGTTGAATAATCATTTCAATAGTCCAGTTTCTACTAAAACTGTTCGTCGTGAGCTCCATAAGTCTAGATATCATGTAAGAGCCGCCGTAAGGAAACCTCTTCTCTCCACTCGCAATATTCAGAAGTGGTTGAAGTGGTGCAGAGATCACAATGCCTGGTCTGCAGACCAATGGAAGCAAGTCATATTCTCAGACGAGTCCAGTTTTTCTCTTTTCCCAACTTCAGGGCATGTTTATGTGTGGAGGCATCCCAAAGAAGCTTACAACCCTGACTGCCTTCTTCAAACAGTGAAGCCTGGTGGTGGATCAGTGATAGTTTGGGCCGTTATATGATGGAAATATTTCGGTCCAATTGTTGCACTGCGTGGTAGAATCAACAGCAAAGATTACCTGAACATTTTGGGAGATCATGTTCATCCAAGCCCAGACTTTATCCCATGATGGTGACTGCATCTTCCAAGACGATAATGCTCCAATACATACCACTTGAGTGGTTAAGAATTGGTATGAAGAGCATTGAAGTGAGCTAGAACATATGGAGTGGCCTCCCCAATCTCCAGATATCAATATTATTAAACATTTGTGGTGCATTTTGGAGCGACAAGTTAGGAGCCTCTATCCTCCACCATCATGTCTTAAAGAGCTAGAGCAGTTGTTAATGGAAGAATGGCTGAAAAATTCCTCTGGATGAAGTCAGGAAGTTGTATGATTCCATTCCTAGACGTATTAAAGCTGTATGTGAGGCTAAAGGAGGACCAACTCCATATTAAATAAATTTTCTTTGAATTTAACAAGCGTTTCAATTATTTTGTCCAACCCCTGTATATATATATATATATATATATATATATATATATATATATATATATATATACAGGAGTTGGACAAAATAATTGAAACGCTTGTTAAATTCAAAGAAAAAAATATATATATATACATATATATATATATATATATATACATATATATATATATATACATATATATATATATATATATATATATATATATATATATATATATATATATATATATATATATATATATACGTATGGGTATTACATCGAAGAAAGCATGTCAAGATCGCTAGAGAATTGCAGTCGTGCTTCGATGCATATCAAATCCATGTCATCAGGCGAATGTAAATTACTGGCGAGTGAACGATTTATTTAGATTTAAAAGCAAAATACAACCTCTTTTACGAAATAAAGAAAATGTGTGGAGTTATAAGGTTGTCGGCTTTTACTAAGATCGACCAATCGAATATGATCTACGTTGAATTTAAACTAAGCGAAGAATCCTACGTTCTACAGACGAAGGTATACGTTGAATTACAGATGATTCTAACCACCCTCCATCTGTTAATCCAACATATACCTTCGTCTGTAGAATGTAGGATTAGCAACCACTTATCGGACAGAGATAAATACAGCGGTTTGTACAATAAAGTTTTAAAGAATAGCGGTTATAACTGCGCCGATATCAAGTATAGAAAATATGATGATAGTGGTCCAAAGAAAAGAAATAGAAATATGAAGTTCATTTTGTACACACCGCCATTTAATCAATCAGTTAGTACTAAGTTAGGCTATAAGTTCCTGCAATTGATTGATAAACATTTTCCTAAAAGTAATCTTCTTAGTAAAATATTTAACAGAAACACATTAAAACTAAGTTATAGTTGCACCGATAATCTTGAGAAAATCATAAAGTTGCACAATAATAAAATTTTAAAACCAATTTCGTAATATAAATCATAATATACGTTCCAATGAAAATAACGTTAATGCCCAGTGTAATTGTAAGAATTCTGACCAATGTCCATTGCCAAGCAGATGTTTAACTAAATCGCTTGTTTATCTTTGTACTATCTCTACAATAGAGAATCCGACGGTTGAAAAATTCTATATTGGTAGTACTAAGAATTCTTTCAAGACTATGTGGTATTAATATTTTCCTTCACCAATAGTACTTACAGAAATAATACATCACTTTCTAAATATTTTTGGAGTTGGAATGATGGTAATAAAATACCTAAGGTGAAATGGAAAATTTTTTAAATAGCAAAGACATGTGGATCCTTACATGAACACTGTTTTCTGTGTTTACATGAAAAATTGGAAATCATCAGCTTCTTTGATAAGAATGCTTTATTAATCCAAAGAACCGAGTTAACTGTAAATTGTGAAAACAGTCTATTTTTTATCTCACAATTCAGTTAGACTTAGAATTTGACAATGCTCTTTCTTAAGTTTTAGTTGAACTGTGTTGAACCATGTGTGGCTTATCTTTCTATTTTTAATATTAATTTGGCTTTAATATAATTTTGTCTTGTTCTCCTGGTAGTATTGGTAACATCTTTTACGGATGTATTGGTATTTGGTTGGTATTTTTGACATTTTGCATTGATTGATTATTGTTATCAACATCTTATATAAAGAATCTTTAGTTAACAGTTGCATGTTAATTTACCAAGTAATTCTATATATTTAAATTATTTACTGGTTTCTTAAAGAAGCTATTTATTTATGTTATGTAGGAAACTCACAAAGCATATAATCTGTTTAACATTTTGTTAAATTACCGCTCCATCTCATTTTTTTTTGTTTTAGGAAATATGATTTTCTGGTGTGCAAAATATGTATCCATTGACATCCGCTCTTGTATAACGTCTCTGTTGCCATTGACTGCAACCTACGGGTCATGGCCCGTTTATAGAAATTAATTTCTTCATTTTTGCTTCTTCGCTTTGTTTAAATTCAACGTAGGCCATATTCGATCGATTGTTCTTAGTAAAAGCCCACAAAATTTATAACCCCTCTAACATTTTTTGGTAAAAGAGTTTGTATTTAGCTTTTAAATCTAAATAAATCGTTCACTCGCCAGTAATTTACAATAGCCTGACGAGATGCATCTGATACACATCGAAACACGACTGCAATTGTGTAGCGATTTTCACATGTTTCCGATGTAATATCCTAAAATAAATAATATTGCTCTACTTTGTATTGAGCACTCTTTCAAATCAAATGTTACGAACGTTGGAATTGTATTCTACTCGTTCTCATCTTACCTGCATATATATATATATATATATATATATATATATATATATATAGTTTTAAGGTGTGTTATATTTATGGGATAAAGTGATCAATATCAGAGATAGAGCGTATGTAAATATAAGTATAAAAGTGAACATTGAAGTCAACACTCAGAGGCGACAGTCTGTTTCATGCTGGACGCAAGGGCGGCCTGACAATTGCGTCCAGCATGAAACAGCCTGTCGCCTCTGATAGTATATATATATATATATATATATATATATATATATATATATATATATATATATATATATATATATATACTTTTAAGATATGTTATATTTATAGGTAAAAGTGCTCAATATCAGAGAAAGAGCGTGTGTATCATTTTACGCATGTCAACATTATCTGCGATGCTCATTCTTTCTATTTCTGCATATTTTTCCTCGACCGATTCCTCTTTAACCTTCCTTCCTAATTTCTCTGTGCAGCGTCCTATATTCTGCGCTGTACCTTGGCATTGTTTTTGTCGACTCTTCATCATGTCGAGAATTTCATCTGTGATCCATTCACTTTTTCTTTGTCTATTTTTCTTTTTCTTTAATCTCGTTTGCAGATGTTGCTTAAGCGTCTCTCTTAATGTGTCGCACTTCGTTTTGTCTATTGTATCTGCTTTTAACACTGTCCATCTTTCACGTTCGTGTCGTTCAGGATGTCTCTCGTATTGCAATTTGGACGCTGCCTTGGCTCTCTTAAATTTCCGTGGCTTCACTCTGTTTACACATCACTAGAAGGAAGTTGCTCCCGCAGTCGAAATTTGGGTATATATCATGCAGTGTCAAACTGCGTTCCTGAAAATCTTATTGATGGTTATATTGTCGATGTGCTTTTCGTTTCTGTTACAGTCCAGGTTCCTTGTAGCACGGTGATGGTCCAAGGTAGAACCAATGAAGAATAACTCGAACACAGGTATGGAATAACACAGATATATTACAAACAGAATATGTACAAAAGAAGTAGAAGTGTTAGTAATAACAATCAGGTTCGGTTAGAGTGAACTATGTTGTCTCGTAGTATCACTATTCCAATGTCTTACAGTAATCGTCTGACGCGACTCTTTCTCTGACTGACTCACTCACGATGTTCAGCAACACGCCCACGTGTGTCGAATGTGGCACAAGGCCTGTTTAATGTGGGCTCACCGAGCCCGTAGGCTCGGCCAAAAAATGCCCGTAGAACCCGTATAAACGGGATCGGGTTGGTCAACCTCCCCGAACGAGGCTCTGCCCTTCGGCGGAGCCTCGTCCGGGTCCCTCTCTGCCCAGAGGCACAGAGTTCGACCGTCTAGTCGAGTCGTCCAAAAAGGACTGACTCACTCACTGCCTAGATGACTGCTTCCTCTTGAGGCGCAGTATTTATGAGGTACGGAATATATATATATATATATATATATATATATATATATATATATATATATATATATATATATATATATATAGATAGATAGATAGATAGATATAGATATAGATATATATATATTAAATGGAATTAATATATATATATATATTTATATATATATATATAATTTATTCGAAAGTTATAACATAAATGTGTTATAAAATCACTACAAAAATAGCCATTTTGTTTCAACACTTCTGGTGTCTTTTCAAGTGATATATATATATATATCCAGGTAAGGTGAGAAAGAATAGAATACAATTCCAATGTTCGTAACATTTAATTTAAAAGTGGGCAAATACAAAATAGAGCAATATTATTTATTTTAGGATATTACATCGAAAACCTGTTCCGCTCGCCAGTAATTTATATATAAAATTATAGGTAAACATACAGACATTAGACGCCTTAAAATCTTAGAGGCATTACATATTAAAAGCAAAAGACCTCTTATTAATCGTATAGATTATAATATTTCTGGTAACATATTACAATGTTTATAATATATTTAAATTTTATAACGTATTCTTTGATCTTTTTGCTAGTGTAGTGGTAATCTTTTTCACGCTGTCACATGGTAAAAATCTTCGCCCTGCACGTGATAACATCATTTTAACGTTTATTTAGTTTGTAAAAAAGTAGCAACATGATTACGCTACAAGATAATTGGCAAATGTTTGTTTAAAAAAAAAAAATTTGACTAAAAATATTGACCCTGAAGATGAACAATTATGTTCGAAAGCGCTAGGTCATCGTATGGACAATACATATTTCGAAACTATTTTCAAATAAAAAGTCTCATTAGAGAATATGAGAAAATTCAAAAAAAAATATGGAAGACTATGTTGTCTTTAACATTCAATACAACATGTTTAAAAGAAAAGTTGCTGACAAATTACACATATATATATATATGTATATATGTATGTATGTATGTATATATATACTCATCTTATCAGTATATATATATATATATATATATATATATATATATATATATATATATATATATATATATATACTGGTAAGATGAGAACGAATAGAGAACGTTCGTAACATTTGATTTCAAGAGAGATCAATACAAAATTTAGCAATATATGAAACGTGTCAAAATCGCCACACAATTGCAGTCGTGTTTCCATGCGCATAGAACGCATCTCATCAGTCGATTGGAAATTACTTGCGAGTGAACGATTTAATCAGATTTAACAGCAAAATGCAGCTTCTTTTTACGAAATAAAAAAGAGGAGGTGGTTATATGTTTTGTGATTTTTTTAGGAAATTTAAACTAAGTGAAGATGCAAAAATTAAGAAATTACTTTCCATAAATGGCTCTTGACTCGTAGGTTTGAAATTAATACACACACACACACACACACACACACACACACACACACATATATATATATATATATATATATATATATATATATATATATATATATATATATATATATATATAACGGCGAACTACAATTCTTGGTTCCAGCAGTTCAGACCTTTACAACTAGAACCGTTCTTGTGACTTACACTCAGTTGACTCTTACTAATTCCCTTCATATTCCATTGGTAAGGAGGAAATTCCATTCTATCCTCCATATCCTTATAATATGCAACTCTTACTCCCTCTCTATACGTTTTTACCACAACCATATTTATTAATACCTCAGAATAATTTCTGAGCATCACTCGAGTGACATATATATATATATATATATATATATATACACACACACACATATATATATATATATATATATATATATATATATATATATATATATATATATGAAAATGTGGAAAAGACAAAGCAAAATCCGAATATGTCAGTTTACTGTTTTTTATTTTGTTTTTTGTTTTGCTATCAACGTCAGACGTTTCGGTCTAATAGACCATCTTCAGGACATGGTTATTGGAGACATATTTATATAAAATTTAAGTTAAAATGAAAAGAGACTAGTCCTGTATCTATCGTCTATTCATTTTAACTTAAATTTAATATAAATATGTCTCCAATAACCGTGTCCTGAAGATGGTCTATTAGACCGAAACGTCTGACGTTGACTGCAAAACGAAAAACAAAATAAAAAACAGTAAACTCACATATTCGGATTTTGCTTTGTTTTTTCCACACTTTCATCATACCGTCGGATCTACATCCACCTATTTGCTTACATATATATATATATTCCTGAAAGCTCATAACTGCTCAGTTTAGTACCCGAATCGTAAACAAAACAATTCCTAAAGAAGTAATGGATTTTTATTCATTAATCCAACAGATATTTATCACTTTAAACGTTATTTTTATTGGGTACTCGTATCTGAGTATATGCCCCGTTTTAGTTTAAATAGTATATTTATTTTCGTCTCCCGGCCTGAATATTCGTGATGCGTGCTCCGGCAGCATTCGAACCTTTGTCCCCCACTTTGCAGAAGAATGTGTATGTGTGTGTGTGTGTGTGTGTGTGTGTGTGTGTGTGTGTGTGTGTGTGTGTGTGTGTGTGTGTGTGTGTGTGTGTGTGTGTGTGTGTGTGTGTGTGTTTAAAGAAAGAATGAAAGAATGAAAGGAAGGAAGGAAGGCAGGGGTGGAGGAGAGAGAGACGCGATTGCTGTATTTCTTTCTTTTTTTATATATATAGGTCTATATGTATGTTTCAGGGTTGAGTGATTAATTTTAAAAATTAAAAATGTTTTTTCTATTGATTGTTCAATAAAGCCTCATTTTTTTTCTTTCCACTTTGACGGATATCGATTTGATTGTAATAGAATAGAAAACGATTTGAATCGAATCATTATCAATATTTGAATATTCATATTGAAATGAAACGAACTATTATTAACGTTTACTCGTTTCGGTTTTTGTCTAAACTTTGCCTCATTTAACTGCTGTTTTCATTGCTTTGTTTTCGTTGAAACAAAAAAAATCAATTTCATTTTCTTTTACTTTTTAAAATATGCGTGAAAAACATTAGTTTCTTTTTACTGAAATCCTATTTTCATGCTTTATGAATCTAAAAATAATTACTTCTGTTCCGTAATTTTGACAGATTCATTGATTTATTTTTATTTGAAATATTTTTAAAGAGCAAACGAAAATATCGTTTCGTTTTCATCGTTTGTGTTTTACATTTACTAAGATACAAGATGCTCGGGTTGCGTAATAATTATCGACGTGGAAAGCAAAATCGGCGAGTCGATTTCGAATTTCAGTTTAGTCTGACGCGTGCTCTTTCGCACAAATATTGTTAGAAAAGGCATGTATTTAGCTTTTGGTTGAGTTTATTTAGCGACATATAAACACCTGTATGGGTTATTTAATGCCGAAATCTAAATATTTTGTACGTAATTTTATGCTTTCAACTACAGATATTTTGTACATAAATTTATACGTTCAGTGTAAAGGTATATTTTTTAGATATGTAGTTTGTCAGAAACAGGAAAAGACTGCTGAAATTCCTTGGACGCCAAATGAGAAAGGAGAGCTTGGAAAACTTAACCCACACTGGGGGATATTGAGGGCAAGAGAGATAGGAGCAACTTACCTGGTGAGTTTGTGTGAATGGATAGCGGGACGGGCATTGTTTGTTGGTTAATTTTGTTTGGCCGTATATCAACACCTCTGTGGTTTTTAATGCTGAAATCTAAAGATTTTTGTACGTAATTTTATGCTTTCAACTACAGATATTTTGTACATAATTTTATACGTTCAGTGTAAAGGTATATTTTTTAGATATATAGCCTGCAAATCATAATATATAGTCTGTAGATCATATTAGTAACTTTTAATGTATTGCTGGTAATTTAATTACAAAAATGTATTGTTAGTCTTTTTTATAAAAATATATTGTTGGTAAGTTTTTTATAAAAATATATTTTTATATATTTTTAGTGTTTGTGTTGGTAGTCATTCTGCTATAAAAAATATTGTTGGTCATTTTTCTATAAAAATGTTCTGCTGATTTTCGTTTGGGGGTTCACTATTTACCCATAGCTGGGACCCAAGTAGTTGTTACCACTCCGGGTCAGGGTGAGCCTGGGGACAAAAGCAGTTGAAAGGAGATTAGACGATCCTCAAACCCCAATATCCTGATACATTTTTATCTCCTACCCGAGATAAATAACAGCAACGATTGAAAACCAGTTTAAAATAACGGTAAAGACAGCATCAGATAAATGCTCCACCATCTTTCAAAGGAAGGCACAGCAGTTCACAAATAAGAAAGAAATCTGTGGAAAAACCATGATTGCTTGCTCTTCAGTCAATTAAGTGCCACACATGAGACACGGTTGGGCGATCATGTATATTGCGATTCTTGACTGACAAGGCAGATTTCCTCGTAGTAGGTTACCATTTCTTTTTGCGACAGACTGGTTGCAATGAGACCCAATCTGTCACGATATTCAACCCATAACCGGACTGTGCAATAGGACACAATCTGTCCTGCTATTCAAACCATAACCAGGATATGCTATAGGACACAATGTGTCCCGCTATTCAACCTATAACCGGATTGTGCTATTAGATCCAATCTGTCCCGCTATTCAACCCATAACCAGATTTTACTATAGGACCCAATCTGTCCCACTATTCAACTCATAACCGGATTGTGCTATAAGACACAATCTGTCACGCTATTCAACCCATAACCGGATTGTGCTATAGGACACAGTCTGTCTTGCAATTCAACCCATAACCTGACTTTGCTATAAGACACAGTCTGTCCCGCTATTCAACCCATAGTCGGATTGTGCTGTCGGACCTATTCTGTCCCGCTATTCAAACCTTAAGCAGAATATGCTATAGGACCCAATCTGTCTCGCTATTTAACCTATAACCGGATTGTGCTATAGGTCTCAATCTCTCCCACTATTCAGCCCATAACCGGATTGTGCTATAGGAAACAATCTGTCCCGCTATTCAACCCATAACTGGACTGTGCTATGGGAAACAATCTGTCCCGCTATTCAACCTATAACCGGATTGTGCTATAGGACACAATCTATCCCACTATTCAACCCTTAACCGGTTTGTGCTTTATTACCCACTCTGTCCTTCTATTCAACCCATAACCCTATTGCGCTATAAAACCCTATCTGTTCTGCTATTCATAACCGGATTGGGAGAAAAAAAGATAGACTCATGCCTTTCTCAAATAAACCCGACTGGAATTCGTACTCTGTTCTTCGATTTCTCATTCCGGCTCGTTATCCATTACACCACACCATTTAGGGGTCTAAATAACGTGGAGGAAAGTTTATTTTATTTATATATAGGAAATTTCCCCAGCCCGCGGTTATAAAATCCATTCCGTTTATTAACTTTTTGAACCTTGAAATGATTTTCCGGAACCGATTTTATTAAGCGCCCGTTTTTAAAACCAATTATGATTACACGCCTTGTACACTGGAAACGTAAACTGCGTAGAAAGACGCCATTAAAAAAATGAGACACACGACAATTTTTTCGTTTTATTAGAAATATTTTACTTTTATGTTTTCCTTTGAGTTCTGACTTCCGTTTCGCCAGAATAAGACGATAGAAAAATATTCAAACCGGGGGTGGCAGTTAATATGATACTGGGAAGTTCACGACCGGAGAAACTTCCAAAAAGTCTTAGCGATATTTTATGACATTACGTGAAAGAGTATTCTTTCTTATTGTAAAATGCCAAGGGGTAGAATCCTTTCGTTTAATTTTATATTTATTTAAAATCATTGTCGGAACCACATCAATCAAAAGTGTGGAATTTTCAGGTATTGAACAGCGGTCTGTCAAGAAGTTCCTGTTCCCAAGCAAGACAACTCCAAGGAAAATCTATGAGTGCATTTTGTAAATATTGGATGAAAGCCCCTGTTCAACAAGAATTAGTGTACTAACATCCATAGTCCTGAAAGTAAGGTTTTTGTTTCTTTGATTTGTATCAACTCTCTGGGTCAATGACGAAATCTAAGTATTTTTAAAATTATTTTATGGTTTCATCTAAATATATTTTGAATACTGTTGTATGCGTTCAACTACAGATAAAATATATTGTTGGTCAATCTGCTATAAAATGTGTTGTTGGTCAATCTGCTATATGTATTGTTTGTAATTGTTTTATATAAAAATGTATTGCAGGTATTTTTATACTTTCATATTGTTTTTGTTAGGGGGTTCAATATTTGCTTATAGCTGGAGCCGTAAAGGTGCTGCTACTCTGGTTCCACGCTCCTCAAAACCTACAATCTCCCAATCAAAGGCCTTCCTAGCAGATGTGATTTATCGCCATACCCAGGACTAGAATGTTATACTCATATTTTGATTGTTGTACACTTGTACTTGTGAATCGAAGCATTTTATAGAGTATTATATTCGTTTGAAAATCCTCACCCCACTCAAAAAACACTCCTAATCTGGCTTACTTTCAAAGAATTTTATTGATCTACCATTCTAAATTAATTTCTTTTTATCACAAAACTCACCAAGAGAAATTTAAAAAAAGATAATCGTCAATTTTTTATATGAGGAATCACCAAATTTATCTAATATTTTCTCATTGCAGCTGAAAAGTGTCATAAAATATAAAGTGGCCATTTGCCGGTTCCTTGCAAATATTATTAAATATGTTTCCAGATCATTGATTGAACTAAGAGAACTGAAAATGTAGATTTTTCAGCTGTTGAATCCTTTCCAGCCATGTAGTCTCCTGTTTCTGCAGAAGAAAACTTCAAAGGAAATCTATGAGTTCAAATTGCAAATATCGAATGGCAAATGCTCGTCGTGATGAAGAAGTGATGTGCCATTTTTCAAGGAGATTCCGGGACTCAAGGTACAGCAGTGTTTGGAAGGCTTTCTAATGTTTCAACTCATGTCGATTATGTCCATGGCTAAATTATTAGCCAAACGCCGAATCGCGACCAAAAGCCTTACTGGGGTAACACTGTAGGTCTCCAGGGAAAGCGTCGTGTTCATAATTCACGATTTGTTGGGTAGAGAAATGTCGGATCCTAAGGTCGACTAGAAAGGATATATCGAGTGGCTATCGATCTTTTGCGATCAAGTCATAATTCTTGGAGTGACTTGCAAATGAACCTTGTCTCGTCAATATGAGCCGGACACCATACAACAGTCATGGTAATTACGAAAATCACGTTCTTTATGACCCAAAAAAACTCAGATGCCTGTTATATAACTAAATCGAATCAATAGTTGCATCTACTGCCAGAAAACGTGTGTTCACTGTGTCGTAACAGAAAACTTTTCTCGTCAGAATCCATCTTGCACATTTACAAATCTGCCCTACTTCCGTGCAAGGAACGCTGTTGCCATATCTGGTCTGGCGCTCCTGCTGTATATCTCGAGATTCTTGACAAAATTCAAAGGATTCGTTCACTTTCTCACCGATGTGACGTGGATTCCTTCTGTTCTACAAATATTTTCATAGCAACTGCTCTGTTGAGTTTTTTGCCCTGGTGCCCCGAAATACACGAATTCCAGTCTGCTACTAGATTGGCATATAGGTCCCACCCTTTTACTATTGAAATAGCTAAATACAACCGCCACTTCTACTCCAGCAGCTTCATTCCAGCCTTTGGAATTCACTTCCGTTTACTTGCTTCCCTGGTATCTACAATCTTTAATCCCCATCTTCTGTCTTCTTGAATCCTGTTTATTTTTGTGTCCTTTCCTCAATACTCCCTATACCCAAACTCTTCTCTCAGCTTCACTCCCAGTAACCCTCCACGCACAAGTGGAATTACAGCCTTGCTTGCGCTGAAATTATTTAAAAAAATAAACAGGCTCACGATTTTTTTAGGGGGTCGATGTAATGAATGTATTTAATAAATGAACTATCTTCTCCAGAGCAAACAGTTAGCAAAAAATAACTTGCTTTGCCGATTAGATGACGATAGACGTTTTCGGATTTGATTCCATCGTACATGTGGCTATTTTTACATTTGGAAGGTCAAGGCTTAAAATCTGTTTGGAAAGGGAGGATTTTCGAAGTCACATTACGATATGAATAGACACATTAAGCTAGCTAGCTAGCTAGATAGATAGATAGATAGATAGATAGATAGATAGATAGAAACAAACAAACTGAGATAGATAGATAGATAGATAGATAGATAGATAGATAGATAGATAGATAGAAACAAACTGGGATAGATAGATAGATAGATAGATAGATAGATAGATAGATAGATGATGGGAGTCGTATGGGTTGGGGAGTAACGGGGTGTTTTTTTCATTGCCGGGGTTATTGTGGCAGTGAGAGCAGCGGTGATTGTCAAAGGTGAGCGATGGAGGTGTTCGTGAAAATTTGGGCTTTGCAGCTAATAGATGTCAAACAGATGTAAAAAGACTGAGATATAATGAATTTGATATCGATGTATGAACAGACTAAAAGAGATAGATAGATAGATAGATAGATGTGAAGAAAGAAAGAAAGAAAGATAGAAAGAAAGAAAGAAAGAAAGAAAGAAAGAAAGAAAGAAATCCTAACATCTGTTATTTGAATTTAATTTGTATTTGCCTGATTTGGAAAACTAATCGCCTGGGGATGAATTAATTTCTTAAGTACGTAGTGATTCTTTGCGAATGCAAGACGAAAGTCACTGTTGCTCTCCTG
This sequence comes from Acanthosepion esculentum, assembly GCA_964036315.1. Classification (NCBI taxonomy): domain Eukaryota; kingdom Metazoa; phylum Mollusca; class Cephalopoda; order Sepiida; family Sepiidae; genus Acanthosepion; species Acanthosepion esculentum. The sequence goes on along the minus strand of OZ038485.1, from coordinate 37,635,922 downwards.
CTCACTGCTCTCCTCTGTTAAAATACTGATCGCATAGAAGCTCATTCCGGGCAGAATTTATGTCTCTGTAAATCTACAGTAAATTGCCACTAGTGAAGTTTACTGCTATGATTTATTGCTGACATGAAACCGCTACACCCAGTCGCCATGTTTAAAATTACCCTTCTTATTCTTCACTCATTTTCCAGTTTCTTCTTTGGAACTCTTAGTAATTTTAGTAGTCGTAGTATTAGTAACCTAACAATTTCTGCAATCTCTTTATATACGAGTACTTTACATGTGTTCTTGCAATATATATTCGATTGCGTATATAGGCTTTGCTTACATACACATGTATTAATGTGTGTGCGCATGCGCACGTGTACATGCGACGCTACCAGGAATAGGGAAGAATGAGAGTATAAAAGAAAATTGTACCACTGACGGAGTGCCAATGTATAGAAATGCGTTCAGATATATAATTATCTGGAAAAAAAAACCTAGTTAGGTTATGATCATATACAGATTGCGATGGATAAATTGTCGTGTGAATTACGCAAAAATGAAAACAACACTGACATTTCATTTTAACCGACATATTTACCAAAATTACATAAAAAATATCTTGAAATACTAAAGAGTAAATTTGTTCAACAAAATCGCCATTCTCTTCAACCACGACCTCCAGACGACTTTGGAATCTCCTGCAACTGTTCTGGACGGTCTCCTTGTTGAAATTGTTGAATGCTGCCATAATCCTTGCCTTCAGTTTATCTTTGGTGTTACAAGGAGTTTTAGTTCTGTGGCGTTGATGTAGACGTTCTTCCTAAATATCATCTGAATAAGGCCGGAGCGCACAACGGCCGAAACGTTATGATGACAACAGTCCGAACAGTATAAATAGTGTAAATATTATCAGATATATAGATTGAAAAATTAAAGTCGAAAATGTTGAATAATTAAAATTCTATGTACCGTCTTTTTATCAATATCGGTTATCTGTTACTAAATTCAATTACACAATCTAACCCCCTGGTGAGCGATAACATGCAAAATTTGATATATATGCCCATTAAGGAATTGTATTGCTCAAAAATCATCATTCGTAAATAATTATATAGGCCACACTACAACATGTTTGACACGCAGACTAACTCTACACCTTTCTGTCAATAGCTCAATTAGATCTCATTTAAATATTCATGGAGGCCTACCGGACATTATTTGGAACATACTTGTCGACAACACTAATATAATAGCATCATCCACATGCAAAAATAGGCTAAAAATAATGGAAGCCTTATTAATAAAAACAAACAAACCAACACTTAATAATATTAACTTTGAACATGGACATAATATCTTGACCGTGTTTTGAAACAAAAAAATGAAAACATTTTATAAAACATACGTATAACAAACTATTTCTAATTTTAACAGTTAAAATATAATCCTTGAAAATGGCTAAATGTAAAGCCGAAAGTGCTCGGATAATAAGAACATTCGGACAGTTTTTATATAATTTATCATACGAAAAGAAAAAAATTATTAGATCGCATGAGAAATTGTATAAAAAACCTAAATAAAAGCACCTTGTCTGTCGTTTTTAATGAAATGTGCACGAAAGAAGGATTGCTGCCTAAATGCACATATACAGGGTGTCTCAAAGAAATGTACTCACACTTTGAATGATGAGAAAACCTTTATTTATGAACATAGAATGAAATGGAATTGCTTCGAATACATAAGAAAAATGTAATTAAAGAATCATGTTCGCAAATGTTCAAATTGATGACCAAAAAAAAAAAGCATGTTAGAGACAGTGAAAGTGTGAGTACATTTTTTGAATGTCTTTCTTTAAATGGTAGACAACCATTTAAAGAAAGACATTCAAATGACCAACACAAAAACAGAGAATGTCTCATATAGAGAATATTCAACATTGAAAAACATAAAGGGAAAAAAATAATTATTTTTAATAATATGTGGAAATCTCCACCCTTTACCTGAAGACGGTCGTGAGACCAGAAACACGTGTTGTAAAACTATGAAAAATAAAGAACAATATTTTTTTTAAAAACCCACATTACAACAAAAAAGTTTGCGGTACCTCTCTTCTTTTTAATATACACACTTTTCTCTCGTTGGAACCATTATAACCTCTTGATTTTATATATATATATATATATATATATATATATATATATATATATATATATATATATATATATATATATAGCTGGCCACTCTAATTCGAGAATACCCGTTTGCTAGGTCAGCTAGCCAATCTCTATTGTAGACGCTTGCTCAGGCGTATTTGTGTTTGTTCGACACCTACCTATGGTTTATACTGCAACTACGCTGAGCAGACCATAGTTACTGTTTCTGGGAAAGCGAGTGTTATATATATATATATATATATATATATATATATATATATATATATATATATATATATATATATTGTATCAAAAATACGCTTACAAAGCTTTTGAGCGGGTTCCTCCCACCAAAACAAGGACAAATAACAGCAAACCCTTCGCTTTTAAGTTATTAAGTTTAAAGTTTGCAGCAGACGATGTTAAATGTACAATCCAAGATACAATTCAAAAATACTTTTACAGACTTTTTGCTACGGATACAGGAGCTGCTCTTGAAGTACCCTCCGTGCGGTACTATGAGATGTGCGACATGTTAGGGCCATCATGTTATGTGATCATACATGGATCTTCTCAGACAGCCTGTAGAATCTGTTCTCTTGATCAGGCATACGAGCCGATCTAGGTCTTCTTCGATCCATAGTTTGTGGTGCCACGGATCCTCTCTCAACAACGCGACGATGAACAGCAGCAATGGTTGTATGACTCGGCTGCCTTCAGTCTGGAAACGTAATCTGATACAGCCGTGCAGCCTCACATCCTTTACCCCTCACGTGGGCATATGTAAAATATCCTACCATTGTTAAACGGAACACATCTCAGTTAAATCACTACTACACATGTTAAATGTAGAAGACAGACTAACCACAAATGTACACAAATGACAAATGGAACCTAGTCTACATAGCAAAACAATGCCATCTACCGTAAACTTTCTTTAATCTTAATAACTCAAAAACGAACGATTTGCGGACATATGTTTATGCGAACTTTTGTCTTTGATTTGGTGTCAGGAATCTTCTCCCAAAGTTTGTAAAAGTATTTTTGATATACTCTGTATATATATATATATATATATATATATATATATATATATATATATATATATATATATATATATATATCCGAGTATAGGTTTGGTGTATACAGAATAAATTCCAATAACCAAAAAATACTATTCTTAAAAGAGTGCTCAATCCAGAGCAAATATAATTTATTCGAAAATTATAACATATGATAAATGTGATTTTATAACATATTTATGTTATAATTTTCGAATAAATTATATATATATATATATATATATATATATATATATATATATATATATATATATGTGTGTGTATGTATGCAGTGTCAATCGTTATCTACTTTCTTCCTGATTATACTTCTATTGTTTTCGCCCCTTCATAATATTTCTATTTTTCTATATTCTTTCTTGCGTCTTAGTGGCTTTAATCCCTTAATTGGGGTAAATTCAATTAAAAAAGAAATGCTATATTATGCTATATTTACTGATAAAATGACCCAATATCAGGAACAGAACATATGTAAACTGAAAACGGGAAACTGAACCCCTTTCTGTTATTAATATCGAAGTACTACGAAAAAAAAATTAAGAAGTAGTTTCCCTGAGATGAAAAAGGGATGCAGGTTCGATTCCTGTTGGCGGTTGAATTTTTCTTTAGTTGGACTCAATTTCGGCAGATTGTTATTCATAGCACCTCCAAAACGTGTCTCCCACTAAAAATAACGTTTATAATAGTATCAAATAATGTCGGATAAAAAAAAAAAACTTGTAAAATAAATTGTTGTTCACGTTTCAGGTTCGAAACTGAAGCTGGCTGATATAGATTCGTACAAGTCTCAGCAAGAAAAAACATGTCTTCCTTAACAGGTTATTCTGACTTTGTTGTCGGTCGGGTTTCGTGGTCGAACTGCTAGAGCCACGCTTCAACTTGAGAAGTGCCTCCCCTGATGTATAAAAGAAGGATACAGGTCAGAGGTTGAATTTTCCTTTAGGACTTCTCATTTTATGTCGGTTAATTTCCTTGTTTAATAAAATAAAATAAAATAAAACAGGGTTAGTAACTCAAACACGGGTAACGATTAAAATAACCTTTATAGTAATAATAAATATTATAGGATAAAAAACATTGAAAAATTATATATATATATGTGTGTGTGTGTGTGTGTGTGTGTGTGTGTGTGTGTGTGTGTGTGTGTGTGTGTGTGTGTGTGTGTGTGTGTGTGTGTGTGTGTGTTCAAAAGCACTATTCGGTCTTTATCTGTCTATATCTTTGAGACGAGGTATTATGATTATTTACATTATATAATTCAGACTGTTATCTTCATCATCAGTGATATATTCACAGCGTTTCGGCCGTTGTACGCTCTGGCCTTCTTCAGGTGAGTGGCATTTCGAACCGAAACATTTATTTCATCCACCGGGGTAGACTGTTTTAGTTCCACGTGCCATGCCTCAGTGATGTCCCTTTAACTCAACTCTCCAAGTTTTTGGTTCACCGCCGCTGTTGCCTGGTATTGCACTCACAACTCCTTGGGTCTAGTCACTGTATATGGCAATGAAGATGAAGATGTAAATAATGTAAATATTCGGGCTTTGTTTGATCAGGAGGTCCTACTTGGTCCTAATAAGGCGCCTCAGATCTAATGACGGTTTCCCTTAAGTGACGCAAGTTCAAATCCTGCCGAAGAGCTCATATCTTTCAAACAAGATTTCTCGAATATTCAGGCCGGTAGATGTAAGTAAATATACTGTTTAATAAATAAATAAAAACAGAGTATCAACTCAAATATGAGTATCTGCTTTAAATACATATATATATATATATATATGTGTGTGTGTGTGTGTGTGTGTGTACAGTTGCGGCCAGAATGTTCAGAACGGCATTGTTTTAGTCAGAAAAGTAGGTATAAGTTTTTATCAAAGTTGTTTTATATTCTATAATTTTCACAGACAATAAATACGATATTATTTGTTATTGTCTGAGATTTTGGTGTAATGTGAGAGAATAATACAAAAGTTATGGATGATTTAGTGATTTACTGCAAAACCCATGGCGGCCAAAATGATCAGAACGGTTGCTTTTACTCTGTTTTAGTATATTTAACCGGCGAACTCTATTTTTTTTAATTTGTTTACGTGACGGTTCGTTTACTAAACATTAGTAAGAATATCTGCAGTGTACTTTGTTAATATAATGCCACTTACTCTGTTACCAATTCATCAACAGATTATTAAGCTTCAAAAGAAGGATAATTTAAGTATTGGGTCTATTGCAAAGATTGTTAACAAGTCAAACAGTGTTGTTCACGGTATTCTTAAGGTCTACGATGATTGCGGTTCATGTGAAGCAAGAAAGTCTACAGGTAGGCCAAGAAAAACAACCAGGAGTGAAGATCGTACTATGGTAAAGTTGGTTAAAAAGGACAGATTTAAAACTGCTGCTGCTGTTTCTCGGGAAATGAGCATTGTACTGAAGCAAACTTTATCTCGAAAAACTGTCTCGTCGTTTAGTTGAACATGACCTACAAGCAAGAGCACCGGCAGTGAAGCCACTGATCAGCTTCAAGAATAAAAAGTGTCGTCTTACCTTTTCAACCGAACATGTGTTGTGGTCTCAAGAAAAATGGCAAACGGTGCATTTCAGTGATGAATCTAAGTTTATGTTATTTGGCTCAAATGGAAAAAGGTACGTTCGTCGAAAAGTAGGTGAAAAATTGTCGCCTAAATGCCTTAAGACTAGTGTTAAATTCGGTGGCGGAAGTGACATGGTTTGGGGGATGATATCTGGAGATTGTGTGGGCCCTTTGGTGCGATTACATGGAAAGGTAAATGCAGGATTTTATAAACAACTTGTAAAAGATCATGGTTTGCCCGTGCTGAGAAATTCAACTAAGCGACCACCCATATTCATGCAGGACAATGCCCCATGTCACAATGCGAAGGTGGCCATGAACTTCCTCAAGGCTGAAAAGGTTATTGTTATGGATTGGCCTGCTCAAAGCCCAGATCTCAATCCTATTGAAAATGTGTGGAATATTCTAGGAGAACGTTCGAAAGCCAGAAATCTTAAAACAACCGAGCAATTATGGAATGCCCTTCAGGAAGAATGGAATAAGATCACCCAGCAAGAAATTAAAAATTTAATTTCCTCATGCAGTCGAAGATGTCAAAGTGTAATTGAAGCTAAAGGGCTTCACACTAAATATTAAATAATTCCAGTATTCTCTGTCATTTTTGATTATTTTGTTATTTTTTCAAGCGTTCTGATCATTTTGGCCGCCATGGGTTTTACATTAATTCACTAAATCATCCATAACTTTTGTATTATCCTCTCGAATTACACCAAAGTCTCAGACAATAACAATTAATATCGTATTTATTGACTGTGAAAATTATAGAATATAAAACAACTTTGATAAAAACTTATACCTACTTTTCTGACGAAAACAATGCCGTTCTGAACATTTTGGCCGCAAATGTATATATATATATATATATATGTGTGTGTGTGTGTGTGTATGTATGCGTGTGTGTGTGTGTGTGTGTGTGTGTGTGTGTGTGTGTGTGTGTGTGTGTGTGTGTGTGTTCATGCGCACGTTTGTGTTAAGCGTGTGTTCCCCATTAAGGACGAACAATAGCATTGGTCCGACCTAATCCGGAGCACACATGTGCCTTTCATCTAAGAATGGTCAGCGAGGCGGAAGCCCTTTCCTCGCCAATGCTAGAGAAAAGATCTCCTTGTTAAGTCTCTAGTATAAGACACGCTTGAAATTAATCTACGTGGATTTATTAAAACGAAGAACCACTGACTTAGAGGTTACGGGTTCGAAGGTGGCAAAGCCTTTTTTAAAATTTATTGTGAATTTATTTTTATATATATATTTGTTACCTCTTTCTAGTGTAATATCATTATTTTTTCTGTATAAATATATATATATATATATATATATATATATATATATATATATATATATATATTTATATATATATATATGCACATTTCATTTAAAACGACTGACATGGTGCTTTTATTTAGTTTTTTATATAATTTCTCGTGCGATCTAATAAAGTTTTTCTTTTCAGAGGATAAATTATATAAAAACTGTCCGAATGTTCTTTTTATCCAAGCGCTTTCGGCTATACATTTAGCCATTAAAAAACTAAATAAAAGCACCTTGTCAGTCGTTTTTAATGAAATGTGCATGAAAGAAGAATTGCTGCCTAAATACACACACACACACACACACACACACACACATATACATATATATATATATATATATATATATATATATATATACAGAGTGTATCAAAAATACTTTTAAAACTAAATTTGCTGTCGTAACGAATAGCTGCTCGGAATGAAAAACCAGAGACTCTAGTTCAAATTCCAGTCGGGTTTGTTACATTCACTTCTGCGTAAATACCCTTAGGCATGGCATGAATACATCTCTTCTCCTACCAGATATAGGTTAAACATCTTGACTCTCTACGGCAACAGTTTCCAATGTTTGGTTTTTTTTTTGGTTTTTTTTTTCTCTGGGCCGAATTCTCGGAATGAAAATTTACACGCGCCTCACCAAATTTTAAGTGAAAAAAGTAACATTAAAAAACAAAAACAAAAGAGGGTTAAAGGGAGATAACCACGGAATCAAAGTCGGAACATTATCATTGATAAATCTCTCCTCCAATTTACGGAGCATATGTACTATATTCTTAATACTTGATAAAATGCAAAAATATCACAATGATAAAATCGGTCAATAATTATTTATAACTATTTGTACGGGGACTCATGCATGCAATTACAAGTAATCCATTTTGGCATATGAATTTTTTAAAACTGTTTCTAAATCTCTAACTTTTCACCTCACCTGCTATCTTTTTTCCGCCGTATCGTTTGCTCTAAGGTAACAACCAATATACGAGAAGGAAACACACTATATTCCAAATTAAAGGCGACGGGAAAACACTCCGTTATATTTCCCCATGAAGTCAGAGCAATTCAGTTAATATAAAGTAATATATATATATATATATATATATATATATATATATATATATATATATATATATATATATATATATATATATATATATATATATTATGAAATGGACTAAGTCAGACAATTATTTTAATATATTTATTGTTTATACGTTATTTTTATAGATAAAAATTTTGAAATTTGTTGTTTAAAAGCAGCAGTTCGACCTAGCTAACTAAACGCTACCTCTGTAGCTATATGGTATAGCACGTCAGGCTTTATGACGGCTCCATGTAGGATACAAGTTCGATCACTGTCGTGTGAAATTTCTCGAACATTGAGGACGGTAAATTTTGCTAATAATGTTTATTATAAACAGAGAACTTACTTAAATATTTGTATCTATAAAAATAACGTACATATATATATATATATATATATATATATATATATATATATATATATATATATATATATATATATATATATATATATATATATATATTGTGTGTGTATTTAGGCAGCATTTTTTCATTCATACATGTTTCATTAAATAATATAGACAAGTGTTGTCTATTTATTTTATGTAAATTCTTTTCATATCGTCTCATAAGCTTAATAACATTATCATTAAACGAAGAAAGAAAATCACAGTATTGATACATATTTTTTAATCCAATCTAAGCTTTCGGCTTACATAAGCCATTATCAACGATGACAGTTTGAGTACAATATTTTAAGCAATACACGGACGAGAAAGTGATGATAGTCTGTTTCTGTTTACATGGATGATTTCCAAGCAACGATAAACACGTGCATATAAGACACTGCAAGCGAAAATCGCGCCGCAGCTCATGACGTCACACATGACCACGCGAGAGTGAATTTGAGAAGTATTAAATATGGGAAGCCGTTGGTATAACCAATGGCTTCTGTTACCAATTATAGGCAGTTAAGAATATTTGTGGAGATTTCATAGTTCATATATATATATATATATATATATATATATATATATATATATATATATATATATATATATATATATGTCAATGATTTTCTGTTTTGATTCAGTTCTATCCATTGTATATTTTCATTCACACATAGGCAAAGAAAGAACACATCCCATTCCTACTTTCTACAAAGGCAACTATTAAACAAACTCGAGCCGGATGGTCTTATTTAGATATAACGTATTCGGAACCGGAAGTCGTTAGATGCCATGTCACCGGAAGTCGTTAGATGCCATAACTTTATTGTTCCATTACCACGTAAACCCTTGCTTGGTATGTCCTAATTTTCATTTCTTCCTTTCTTTCTTCCCCAAGTGGATTAATTGGATTCCGTTTTTATCGAGCTGTTTTTATTTATTTATTAGTATAGTAAAGTATTGATGGGGTGTCACTGATAACGGCTAACGATTAGAAATAGGAGAGCCGAGATCGAATTTCAGTCTGGTTCGCTACAATTATTTGCTTGAGAAAGGTATGAATCCATCTCTTCCACCCCTACCCATCCCCGCTATGGGTCGAATAGCAGGACAGATTGAGTTCTACTGCCTTGGTTGACACCCAGTCTACGCAGAAAGAAACGGCAACATACTACGGAAGAAATCTTCATGAAAAGAAAGAGGCATGATTGCCTAAATGTGTACCACGTTTGGCACATGACTGACTGAATCAGTTGATAATATATCATTATAAAAATTAAACAGAAATCTTAAAATTCTAATCTTGGCTTCCATAGCTTCAGTCAGTTATGTTCCATGCGTGATACACGCTTAGGCGATCATGTATCTTTCGATTCATGACTGACGAGGCAGACTCTTTTCCCGCAGGAGGTTGCCATTTCTTTCTGCGGTAGATCAGTTGCCTTCCGAGTCTATAGAACCCGGTTTGTCCTCCTATTTACCCATAGCTGGGGGGGGGGAAGAAAGTCAGGTATGTACCATGCGTGATACACGCTACGTGATCATGTATCTTTCGATACATGACTGACGAAGCATACTTTTTTCCCGCAGTAGGTTGCCATTTCTTTCTGAGGTAGACCAGTTGCCATCGAAGGCTATAGAACCCGGTTTGTCCTCCTATTTACCCACAGCTGGGGCGGGGGAGAAAGTCAGTTATATGCCATCCGTGATACACGCTTAGGCGATTATGTATCTTTCGATACATGACTGACGAGGCAAACTTTTTTTCGCGCAGTAGGTTGCCATTTCTTTCTGAGGTAGACCAGTTGCCATCGAAGGCTATAGAACCCGGTTTGTCCTCCTATTTACCCACAGCTGGGGCGGGGGAGAAAGTCTGTTATATGCTATCCGTGATACACGCTTAGGCGATTATGTATCTTTCGATACATGACTGACGAGGCAAACTTTTTTTCCCGCAGTAGGTTGCCATTTCTTTCTGAGGTAGACCAGTTGCCATCGAAGGCTATAGAACCCGGTTTGTCCTCCTATTTACCCACAGCTGGGGCGGGGGAGAAAGTCTGTTATATGCTATCCGTGATACACGCTTAGGCGATTATGTATCTTTCGATACATGACTGACGAGGCAAACTTTTTTTCCCGCAGTAGGTTGCCATTTCTTTCTGAGGTAGACCAGTTGCCATCGAAGGCTATAGAACCCGGTTTGTCCTCCTATTTACCCACAGCTGGGGGGGGGGGAGAAAGTCAGTTATATGCCACCCGTGATACACGCTTAGGCGATTATGTATCTTTCGATACATGACTGACGAGGCAAACTTTTTTTCCCGCAGTAGGTTGCCATTTCTTTCTGAGGTAGACCAGTTGCCATCGAAGGCTATAGAACCCGGTTTGTCCTCCTATTTACCCACAGCTGGGACATGACTGACGAGGCAAACTTTTTTTTCCGCAGTAGGTTGCCATTTCGTTCTGAGGTAGACCAGTTGCCATTCAAGGCTATAGAACCCAGTCTATCCTGCTATTTAACCCTAGCTGGTGGTGGGGAGTAGAAGAGGATTCATACCTTTCTCAAGGGTATTAGCACGTAACAGACTAAAATACACCATAAATCCTTTTCTAAGAGAATCCAAGTTTAAGAAACTATGGCATTTGAAAACTTTTCCAAGTCCAACTCGACCATTTTCAGAGTGCAACGCAAGAGCCACTCATGGAAGAGGCTTACTGAATGATTACTGTCATACGATTAAGAGGAGGAGGTTGGAAGTAAATATTATGAAGATATGTAAAATAGATATTGATTGACTCTAGCTTTAAAGATGTTAAAATTATAGTGTTCAGGAGAGCATACACGAGGGAGCCTGTTCAATAAATTAGCGATTCTTGAGTAGGACGCCGTCCTGGGTATGACGATAAACTACATCCGCGTCCTGGGTTAGACGATAAACTACGTCCAACAGCAAGGCCTCTTATCAGGAGCTTTTGAGGGGCGTGGAAACACTTCTTAATTGCTGGTGTACTCAGGTCCACCCTGACCCGGGATGGTAACACCTGTTAGGGTCCCAGCTATAGGCAAATAGTTAACCCCTAAACTTGGGTCAAAAGATTACGAAAGTGTAAAAATAGGTTTAATACCAGAAATAATTAGAAAAAAAATTATTAACTGTAATACATTTTTACAAAAAAGAATATTACCAGCTATACATTCTTTAAGAAAAAAATATTACCAGGAATTAAAATTTTCGGCATTAACCCATTGTGGGGTTGATATGCCGTAAAACAAAATAA
>OZ038485.1:37514060-37616560 GCA_964036315.1 Acanthosepion esculentum | reverse complement strand
CAATGACCGGGGAGGAGAGTGAACCGGATGATAAGGAGAAAAAGAAAAAATATATAAAAACATGAAAAAAAATAATTACAGAATTTAGACGGAGGCGTTAAAAGGATAGCTTTGAGGTAGACTATGGAAAAACGGAAACCTAATCCTAAATAAAATAAAAAAATATAGGAGAAACCTCTACTCCTATTATTATTATTATTATTATTATTATTATTATTATTATTATTATTATTTCCTCTGATTTATGTTGTATACGCAATTACTTCCGTGTTCTAACCAGAAACCTAAGGCCAGAAATGGCTTCATGACATTTTCCACTGAATATTTTCGCTAAAACCAAAAAAAAAAAACCCTAACATCACACGCATTTTACATAGAAAAAACTCTTCGTAAAGTGTGAGCTGCACTTATGAGTACAATTTTCTTTGTATTTCTTTAAGGCATGAGCAACCAGGAATGCCTTCAATGAGTCTATCGGTACCTTTTTCAATCAATCCGATGACTCCATCTACAACCGGAATTATTGATGTCCTCATGTGCCACATTTTTGAGATTTCCAATTAAAGTTCTTTGTATTTTGATAGTTTTTGAAGATCTTCAAAGATTACGATCTACAAGAACTGCCATGTCAATCAGAAAGTACATTCTGGTCTTGTGACCTTTGATAGCGATGTCTGGCCGATTAGCTTGCATTGTTCTGTCTGTGTGTATTGTAAAGTCCCATAAAATTGTTGCAGGTCCTATCTCTGTAACCGGGTCTGAGTGATGTTCATACCAGTTTCTTAAAGTTTCCTTCACTCAAATGTTCCAGTGCAAATATTGGTCTAATGTATAATGCCAAGTCTATTATTATTATTATTATTATTATTATTTTATTTCTTTTGATTTCTGATATGTACTCATTTCTTTCCTGGTGCCGCCCAGGGACCTAAGCTTAGAAATGGCATCATGACATTTTCCACTGAAAAAAAAAAAAAAATTACATAGATAAAGCCCTTTGTAAAGTGTGGGCTGTACTCGTGAGAACAATTTTTTGTATTTCTTTAAGGCATGGGCTTCCCGGAATCCCTTCAATGAGTCTACTGGAATCTTTTCCAACCAATCCGAGGGCTCAAACTACAGCGGTGATTGTTGATGTTCCATTATTATTATTATTATTATTATTATTATTATTATTATTATTATTATTATTATCATTATTATTATTATTACCTTTGATATCTGCCGTTTACACATTTCTTTCCGGGTCCCGCCCAGGGACCTAAGGTTAGAAATGGTATCATGACACTTTCCACTAAAAAAAAAAAAAAATTACATAGCCCTTCGTAAAGTGTGGGATGTACTTGTCAGAATAATGTTTTGTATCTCTTTGAGGCATGAACTTCCAGGGATTCCTTCAGTTAGTCTACTGGACTCCAACTACAACAGGGATTGTTGATGTTCCCATGTGCTACATTTTTGAGATTTCTATTTCAAGATCGTTGTATTTTGGCAGATCGTTGTATTTTGGCAGCTTTTTTTTTTTTTTTTTTTTTTTTTATTATTATTATTATTATTATTATTATTATTAGTAGTAGTAGTAGTAGTAGTAGTAGTAGTAGTAGTAGTAGTAGTAGTAGTAGTAGTAGTAGTAGTAGTAGTTGTTGTTGTTGTTGTTGTTGTTGTTGTTGTTGTTGTTGTTGTTGTTGTTGTTATTATTATTATTATTATTATTATTATTATTATTATTATTATTATTATTATTATTATTATTATTATTATTATTTTTTTTTTTTTTTTTTTTTTTTTTTTTTTTTTCTCCTCTTTGTTATTGTTGCTTTTTATTACAACGCTTATAATTCTTTATCATTACTATTATTTTGTGACACCTTTTTTTGCTATATGTTTGTTGTTTTTATTCCAACAGTATAGTTCGATGCAATCATCATTATTTCATTTATTTTTTTACTCGCTCTTCTCTGTTATGTTCTTTTTGACACCACTCTCCGTCTCTAGTCATTTTATTATTACAATTATTCTATGACTGTTTCCCTCTTTATTCTTTCTTTTCTTCCAACTCTTACTATCACTTTATGGCTAATTTTTCTCCGTTTTATAATTACTTTTTATTACAACATTCTGAATCGATATGCACTTTATTATTATTTTTTTATTTTTTTTTTTTTACTACGAAAGTAGATAGTCGAGAGCTTATTCATTATTCATGATGCGTTCTGTAAACTGATGTTCTGGGCTACTGCGGTAAAAAAAATTAAGTTAAGACGGCAAATGTACTATTCAATAAATAATATTTTTCGGAAATTTGAAATAAACTAGCAATTTTGTAGGTTTTCGGAACATCCTGTAATGACAAAAGGACGCGGTTGTAGATTTAAGACAGCTTTATTCAACTGAGTATACAAGGTTCGCGTATAGTATCCTTTTATAGTTCCAGTAATTAGCTCTCTCAAAGAGGAGAGTAACAAAACAAGGGGAGACCACTCTTGTTTATTCATAACATATCCAACCAGTGAGTTTTGGAATTGAAGCAATAATAAGATGAATAAATATTAATCAAATAAAAATAATAATGAAGAGTGATAAATGATAAATTAAGTAAGGATAAATTAATTAGCAATAAAGCGTGTTCCAATCTATTCAAGTTTATGTGCGCGAAAAACTGATTATAAAATATAAATAATAATTATAAATAATATAATTTTAATTATAATATAATACAATTATAATACTATAATAAATTAATTATTAATATTAATAATTAATATTATATTAATATTATATTAATATACTAATTATTAATATTATTATTTAATATTAATAGTAATATTAATATTTAATACTAATATTAATATTTAATAGTAATATTAATATTTAATATTAATATTAATATATAATATTAATATTAAATTAATATTTAATATTAATATTAATATATTAATTATTAATATTATATTAATATCATATTAATATTAATAATAATTATTAATATTAATAATTAATATTATATTTATAATATTATAATATAATTATGAATAAATAAATATTATCAATAATAATTATAAAATATAAATAATAGCGTTTCAAGAAATAGAATAAAATTAAAAAAAGATAGTCAAAATTGTACTACTACTAATAAAGAGTCGTATAAACGCTAACTAGTGAACTAACAGTACATACATGATGTAATGAGTGCGGGGTGGGGGTAAAGTGGTAGGAGGTACGGTGGAGTTATGGAAATCGGCTCGGATTTAGCAATCGGAGAGCCGAGTTCGAATTCCAGCCGAATCTATTTCATTTACGTGATTATAACCTTTGAGAAATGTATTAATCTTCTACTCTCCCCCCACCACGTTATCGGTAAATAGCAGGACAGACCGAGCTCTATAGCCTTGGGTGGCAACTCTTTTACCGCAGAAAGAAATGGCTACTGCGGGAAAATAAAATCTGTCTCGTCAGTTATGCGTCAAAAAGATACATGATCGCGCATGGCACATAACTGACTGACTGATGAGTTAATTGTCGCCATTTTATATTTTTAATTTCGCGCATGCGCTTTGTTTGTTTGTTTTTTTTATTTTGAAGATTGTACAGTGTAGTAGCTTCAGTCGGGTATCCATCTATGAGAAAAAGTGCAGCGTGGCGCAGTTCAATCCGCCAGAAATTTGGAAACGTCATGTTGTAGTACTTGGTATCCTCGAAGAAAAACCTTCTTTTCGAACATTTCAATTTTTTTTATGCGGGGGGTGGGGGTATCAATCTGAGGACAATGAAGAGGATTCGGAAAGAGATGAATGATATATCCAGTCAAAATCATGGCGTTTGTAGCGATCACTAGCAATGGCGTCGTTATGCTTTCATTCATCTACCCACAGCGCCTCAGACTCAACACGGAGGACTGCATCAATTGCCTTGACGAGGGTCAAGATGGTGGCTGCTGGAAGGTCCTATGTCTGGCAACAGGACTCTGCGCCACGCCACAGAAGCAGCAGAACCCTGTCATGGCAGTTAGACAATTTCTGCGACCACATCACCCCCTTATATCTAGCCACGTAACTCCTCAGACTGCAACCTCCTTAATTATTATATGTGGGGCGCAGTTGAGCGAGAGACTAACAAACCTCCTTGTAATACCAAAGATGAACTGAAGGCAAGGATTATGGCAGCATTGACCAGCTTAAACAAGGAGACCATCCAGAAGAGATGCAGGAGATTCTGATGTTGTCTGGAGGCTGTGGTTGTAGCCAATGGGGATTTTATTGAATAAATTTACTCTTTAGCATTTAAAGATAATTTTGTGTCATTTTCGTAAATATATCTGTTAAAATGAGATGTCAGTATTATTTTCATTTTTGCGTAATTCAGACGACAATTTATCCATCGCACCCTGTAGTGTAATATTTATAATAGAGTATTAAAGTGCATATCGATTGTCTCCGATATCTTCTTCTTCTTCTTCTTCTTCTTCTTCTTCTTCTTCTTCTTCTTCTTCTTCTTCTTCTTCTTCTCCTCCTCCTCCTCCTCCTCCTTCTTCTTCTTCTTCTTCTTCTTCTTCTTCTTCTTCTTCTTCTTCTTCTTCAGAATATAGCGATCATGGCACACCACAACTTCCTATCACGAGAAGCTCTGAGTAGTTTTTCTTCCGTTCCGCCATCCATCCTAAAACGATTGTCACGTAAGTGGCTCGCTGCCTTTCCTTGTCCATCTTCTTGCCCTCAATATTCCCCGTGGGGCTTAAGTTTTCCAGATCCTCCTTCCTCGCTATATATCAAAGTAATGTCATCTGTCTTTTTCCTGATTCTGAATAGAAGTGTCCTTTCCGCTGTGCGTTTTCTTTGAGACTTCTTCGCTCCGTCCATGGAATTTTCAGTATTCTTCTGTGGAACCACATTTCTGCTACCTCCAGTTCTTCCCACATCCTTGGGGAGATCGTCCAACACTCAAGGCCGTGTAAGAAGATGGATATCACATAGCAATCCACTGCTTCTTTCTTTGTTTGCAACGACTTTTTTTTCAGGATTTTCAGCACTTTGTTTAGCTTTTGGAAGGCGTCTTTCGCAAGTCCAAAGCCTATTCGGATCTCAGTCCGCATTTTCCATTCTCACTCCCCAGATATTTCAAGTTCTGCACCTGCTTAATGTTTATATAGTATCTTGGGATTTTTCTTTGCTGATGACCATATTTTCTGTCTTCTTGCCCTTGAGGGTTAGTCCTTTTTTTCTCGCGTTCTTCTAGCGCCACGTCTAGGAGGTCCTGTAGTTTTATTTTCCAAGGCAGCCATCAGCGCAATGCCATCTGAGTATCTTATATTGTTAAGATTACGCCCGATGATAATAAACCCTGATAGGGTCGACAGTTCCCTTAGTATATCGTCGCTGTAGAAGTTGGATACATCTGGGGAGAAGATGCATCGTTGTCTCATGCAACGTTCTATTTCTGTATAGCTACTCAATGTATTTTCTAACAGTATACGTGAGACTTGCTTCCAATAGAAGATCTGGATTATTCTAACATCCTTTCCAAGTAGATCAAGTTTTCCTAACAGTTCAAATAGATCATCGGTTTGTACATTGTCAAATGCTTTTGCGTAGTCTATAAGACATAAAATGCACATCATTCTGCGTTTACTTTGCTCACTTGCTCTCTCTCTCTTTCTCTCTCTCTTTCTCTCTCTCTCTCTCTCTCTCTCTCTCTCTCTCTCTCTCTCTCTCTCTCTCTCTCTCTGATACCATTCCGATCCTGATTATCGCATTTCTTGTTCCGGTGTCCTTGACAAAGTCGCACTGTTCTTGTCCAGCTTCCGGTCTAACTCTGCTTCGTGTTCTATTCACCAGGATTCGCATTATTAGTTTGTTTATATGGCTCATTCAATTGGCTGTCTTATGGAGTTCGCATTCGCTTGCATCTGGTCACTTAGGTAATGTTATGAAGATGGTTTTAGTGAGCTCGTACGATATGCGGTCACTGTTGTATATTTAGTTTATTACTTCTGTGATCTTGTCGGTGCCAAAGTAGTCTAAGGTTGTGAGCATTTCTGTTAAAATCCCATTATGCTCTGTTTCTTTGTTCCTGTTCATCTTCTCCAGTGTTGATCTTAGTTCATCTTTTAGCATTTCTGGCCATTCCGTATTTTCCAGCGGAGATTTTTCTCTTGCGTCGTGAAAAAGTTCTTTAGATATATTCGCCCCGTCTTTGGGGTATTTTTTCTTTGTCTATCATTAGTGGTCCTTTCTTTGATTTTATACTGTCTGTTGGTTGGCTTACATTTTGTCTTGTTTCTTCTTTTATTCTGTTGTGCATATTTTCTGTGCGTTCTGTGGTAAGACGATAAACTACATCCGGCAGCAAGGACTCTGGTCAGGATGTTTTGAGGAACCACCTCTTAATTGCTGGTGTTTCCAGGTCCTGCATGACCCGGGGTGGTTGCACCTGTTATGGTCCTAGCTATGGGCAAACAGTTTACCCCAATTAAGAGGTGGTTCCACGCTTTTCAAAACCTCCTAATCAGAGGCCTTGCTGTTGGATGTATTTTATCATCTTACCCAGGGCAGCCTACCAGAAAGTTTAGTGCAAATGGAGGACAGAAATAGGATTGTGATGGATAATAAAAAAGAGCTAAGAGCTATAAAAAATAGGAAGTTGTGGAGTGCTATGACCAGCCATGTCATTTAGTTACACGTCATATACAAAAGGAAGCAAATTAAACAAACTGGTATCATAAGAGAGACCGTATACATAAAAGGAACCAAACAAAATTTTTTAAAAAATATTAAAAAAAGCTAAAACAAAAAGAAAAAAAGAAATCAAATCACAAGAAAGAAAAAAAGATTTTTTTAAAATACATGAAAAACAACAAAAAGAATACAATTATTTTCATGGCGTCTGTCAAAACGTCGCTCGCCTGTTTTGATGCCTGCTCAGAACGAGGCTCTGTATTTCCGGCTGTGTTTTCTTCTTTCTTCTAGTAACATTTCTATCAATGGCGGACACGGATTTCACTTTATTGGGGGCAGCCGACATTACTGCTTTTGTATTATCAAAAGCTTAATATTTTAATTCGCCGCATTCACATACGTGCTTATCAATCATTTCAATGCCCGCCTTGACAAAATATAACAAAGGAACAAACGAAAATGATTTCACAGTCATTTTGAACACAATTTTAAGAAGTGCTATTTTCACATTCTGTTTCATATTGATAAAAGATCAGTGCGATAATTTAAACTATTTGGTCTTATTAAGTGGTCACAGTGGTCCCTGCCTTTCTACAAATGATAGAATTTTTCTTAATATAACCGCAAATTAGACCAGTACGCCATAGCACAGTTAAGTGTGATGAGGAAAAATTAACAGATATATATAAAAGTGAACATCTCAGAGGCGACAAGCTGTTTCATGCAAGACGCAATCGTCAGGCGGCCTGACGATTGCGTCTGGCATGAAACATTTTCTATTTTAAAAATATGGTTCCATCGCTACACAGGAATTACGATGTTTATAAAATTAAATTTAAAATCCATAGCTCCGTTCCATTCTCAAGCGATTATATATATATATATATATATATATATATATATATAAGCAAACTTATAGTGATGTAATATATATATGTGTGTGCGTGTGTGTATGTGTGTGGATACTGGGGTCAACATCTACATCTATCTATTTATGTCTGTATATATGCATGTGTGTGTCAATTATTTTCAGATAGACTGTATCTGTAAACGAATAAAAGGAATAAATGGGGCAAGAGAAAAACTGTTCTTAGACGTCGCGTTCCTCAGAAGACGAAAGTTGACGGCTGAGGATAGTTTTTCGTCTTGTCATTTTATTCATTATATATATATATATATATATATATATATATATATATATATATATATATATATATGAGAAAAATATAGTTGTACTATATTTATGATATATATAATATAGCACACCTTAAAACTATATTTCTTCACATATATATATATATATATATATATGTGTGTGTGTGTGTGTGTGTGTGTGTGTGTGTGTGTGTGTGTGTGTGTGTGTGTGTGTGTAGAGAGAGAGAGACGATACAAATAATAAAACTGTTAATGAATAGAATTGAAAATTCTACTATTGGGTGTCTCGACGGGAAATAGTTGTTGTTTCCCGGTAGGGTCCCAGCTATGGGTAAATAGTTGCCCCCTCCCTTGATCTGAAATCGGAATACTAGGAAAGTGTAAGAAGGGTTTTTTTTAAATAATACCATCAACATAAACTGCAGTATATAAAGTTCAATTTCCCAAAACCTGATTTAAAAAAAATAAATATTTTCAACAATACATTTTTAGTTACCAGCAATACTTTTATGAAGGAAAAATTATTAACAGCTATTCATTGTCGAGGAAAAATTATTACCTGCAATGTATTTTTGAAGGAAAGTTATTAACAGCAGTACGTTTTTGAAGAAAGAGTTATCACTAGCATTATAGTTTTGAAGAAAAAATTGTTATCAGAGATAATAATAAAAATTTCTCCTTCAATTTTGAAGAAAATATCGTATTATCAGCAATATAGTTTCGTAAAGGAATATTACTAGGATTTTTGGAAAGGTATTACTGGCAATACATTTTTGGAAAAAAGCATTACATTATGTGTGACCTGGACAATAGGCGAACATATGTATATATATATAATAAGGAATGTACTCTTATCACCTGTAATGATTGCCACAAAGAATACATAAGAGAAACCTCAAGGAATTTAATAAAAGTTTATATGAACGCAAAAGGGATCTTTTACAAAACAACACATTCAATGCATAAGTTGCTCACCGTAATGAGTTTGACCACAAATTTGATTCGAAAAATGCCACTTTAAAATCGAGAATTTTTTAGAGAAAGCAGTTTACTAAGACGAAAAGCATAGAAAGTGCTTTAATTGCTAGATCCTCCACAGTAAATTTGTCTCCATGTTCTTACAACCTTTGACTTTTCTTGGCAGATCTTCTATTATCATCATGTGGGATAATTAATATAAAAAAATGATAAAAACATAAAGAGAAAGAGAAAATGAAATCGGCTAGATTATGTACCCAAACGCAAAAAAAAAAAAAATTAAATTTAAATTTAAAAATTCAACGCCCCCTCTCCTCCATGCGCATGTGTATTCAAATCAACGTAAATGTCCCATTAGACCGATGTAGCCCTAAAGGACGAAACGCGTCACATGAAAAAAAAAATTTCCAATTTTTCATAGTTTTTCCTAATATATAACAAAACGTATTGATGTGAAATTGAATGGTCAGGTTTACTCGAATGAATCAAGTGTTGATGAACCAGACGTCGCCAAGTAACCTTGATTATTCAGACATGATGCTTTAATATATGATTAAGCAGGGAGGTGACTATATTTAAACTTTAATATAACCGTGGAGAAATGAAAATGTCACACTTCAAACGGAAAGCCGTAGCTCAGACAAGTGAAGCCGCGATGTTGACCTTCTTTTTTTTAAGTACCAATGATTGGACGTTCGATCACCCAGACACCGCTTCTCTCCCTCTTACACGGGCAAAGACGAGAATACATTAAAGATTTTCATTACAGACGGACCACACATTTAATAAGATTTAGGATCAGGGTAGAAATTAAAAATTCATTTGGAGACCAATTTCGGTCAGAAGTAAACGTTTAGGAGACTGGAAAACGTTTCGACCTTGCACCCTACAACCTTTCTCGGGTGTCTGTCGCGTGGTCAGTGTGGGGATCGCAGGAAGGAAAGCGCCAGGAATACAGTGAAGTGAAACCTGTACGTGACGTTTGTGAGTGGAGATAGATGCGCATCCCCACCATATTCTAAGGAAACGTCCTAATTGGACCATGACATTGACGTTGTGAATAAAAAAGAATGAAGAGGAGATACGTCAAAAGAAAACCAAATACTGAAACACTCCGTTTAGCGAGTCTGGAAGGCAAATCGGTGATCCGAGTTCGAATTCTGAGTTCGTTACTTTCACTTTGGCACAAATGTCTTTGGGAAAGGTATAAATATATCTATTCTCCTCTTTGTTAAATAGCAACGCGAAATTCAAGAGACAGGGCTGTGCCTTTTTTCTATAAACATTTTCATAGCAATTATTCTTAATTAACTTTCCTCTTTGGGAACGCGATTTCATGAAATTAAGCGTACACCTAGATATTTTAAAATCTTTTCACCCCAATCAAGGCAATAAAGTCACTAAGACACAATAAAAAGAAGAGAGTAGATAATGGTTGACATTGCATTCAAATTTTTGAAGCTCAAAGTTGACTGGAAAGCATGGAGCCGGAAGAGAGTTCCACACGCGAGAGGTACGAGAGAAAAAACTGTTACATCTAGCCTTTCAAATGTAAATTTATGAGACCTTGTTGCAATCTGGTACTGCGCTTAAATTAATAAACTCTAGGTACCGTAGCTCATCAGAACAATTTCTGTGAAAGTATTTATAGAAAAAGCCACAGGGAGAAATTACTGAAGACGAGATGCCAGGTCAGGACCAATAATATTGATGATTCTTCTTTGGATTTTATCAAGAATCTCTAAATAGAGAACTAGACCATATGTGGCAGCAATATTCAAAGCATGGCCGAATGGTAGACTTATAAATATGTAAGATAGATTCTGGCGAGAAAAATGTCTACCAGTACACAGTGAACCAATTTTCCTTGGGGGTTAGCATCAACCATGCAGAAGGCAGGACGAGGTCTTTTAGATGATTAATAGAGTGAAGTTTCGTCTAGGTTTCATCATTTTACTGTAGAAATTTCTTGACGTAACCGTAAATTCTACGCGTAAATTCTACGCATAAATTCTACGCGTAAATTCTACGCGTAAATTCTACGCATAAATTCTACGCGTAAATTCTACGCATAAATTCTACGCATAAATTCTACGCGTAAATTCTACGCATAAATTCTACGCGTAAATTCTACGCATAAATTCTACGCGTAAATTCTACGCATAAATTCTACGCGTAAATTCTACTCACTTCCCGCCTTTTGAATTTTCTTTCGGCCTCTTGCTTTACAACTGCGATTTAAAAAAAAAATTAAATGCAACGTTAGCCGTCAATTTCTGTCTTTTTAACCAGTCCTTTGCCCTCAATAAAAAGTTTCCAAGTTCCTTTCCCTCACAATAACGCCTTGCGTCTTAGTGGCTTTATCGCCGTACTTGGTGTTGAAGTGATTTTTTAAATTGCAAAAGAGGAACCGGCTCCGTCAGTTTATCTTCTTAAAACTCGGATCTCTTGCATGAAACGATGACCACACAGTCACTTATATATATACTAGATATATTGATAGGTTATAAAAAATGCCTACATTCAAATTCTTGTAAACTGTGATGATATTTTTGTGTAGGATTTAATCTCGAATTATAGATCCTGTGCCGTTGTTCGTTACCCTTCCTATCTATGTTGAGTTTGGTACGTTTTTCCAATTCAACCCAGTTTCTCTGTTTTTGATTTGCAATGCTATCAACTTTTTATTGATGCTACGTTTTTAATCCTTTCACCCTAAGCAAGGCGATAATGCCCCTGAGACGCCAGGAGGTTATTTGGAATGAAAGAAGATGAGAGAAAGCTAGTGAAGAGAAAAGGCAATAAAAGAAGGCAGATGGTCCAGGAAGGCAGATGGCGATTGACGTTGCATTTGAACTTTCGAAGATCGTAGGTGGCAGAAAGGCAAGAAGTCGGAAGAGATATCAACCAGCGAGGAGTGTCAGAAAAAAATTGCGATAGATCTTACGGTTACACCGAGCTATTTAAACAGTAAAACGAAGTAAGCTAGATGTCAATCTAATCATAGGCTTCAATTAATGCATTCGAGGCACCAAGGAGGAAAACTCAACCAATTTCCGTGCACATATTTATAGGAATGAAAAACAGACAGAAGCAACGTCACATCGATTAGAAAGTGACACAAATCGAGATGCCAGACCAGGACAGATAACATTGCAGATTATTCTTTGGATTTTATCAAGAATCGCGAGATATATAGCAGCAGCATCAGACCATATGTGGCAGCAATATTCAAGGTATGGACGAATGGTAGATTTATAAAAATGTAAAATAGATTCTGGCAAGAAAGATTTTCTTGTTCGACACAGTCAGCCAACCTTCATAGCAGTGAAGCTAGCAATTGATTCAATATAATCATTCCACTTCATGGAATACGTGAGACTGAGAAGTTCACAAAGAGTTGCTCCTTTGGGGATTAGCATCAGCCATGCTGATGGAATTCCAAAATGGTTTCATTCTGGAGGCGTTAAAGTTTACCCGCCATTTCTTGCCCCAACAAACAACAGATATCATTTTGGAGATTAGATGCCAGTTTAATTTTATTAAACCACTGGAGCTGACTGGTCGTTTTTGTCTGTTAGGCAGTTTGGTATTATATTCGCTGAATATATCCAACTTCATATTAAGCATGAAATAAAAAAAATAGTTTTAGACTTATTGATCGTGACTTTTATTATCAAGATAATGATCCAAAGTACAGATCTCATTGTTGTTGAAATTATTTGGCCAATAAAGAAATAGAAAGTATACCGTGAACCAAGAACACTGAAACATCTAAACTTAAATACTTGTGAATATGTATTGGTCTGCATAGATTTTGGTAGAATCATATCTCAATTTACTTTGACAATGAAATTCACCCTGTACAAGTCCTAAGAGCCACTCAGGGTAGAAGGTTACAGGAACCTGAATATAACAGAAATAAATAGCCTGAAAATGTATCAGGACTCTAAAGGTTAAAGAATTTTCAGAATTCGCAACGTGGAAGTACTTGAAACAGTATAAGATCAACACTTGTTTAAGTGTCTAAAGGATACATAGCCCAGTGGATAAATACATTGGTTAGATCCGGTGACTAGACCCAAAGAGTTGTGAGTTCAGTACCAGGCCACAGCAGTGGTGAACCAAAAACTTGGAGCGTTGAGTTAAAGGGAAATAACTGAGACACTTGAAAGAGGAATGGCAAGTGGAACTAGAACAATCTACCCCACTGGATGAAATAAAGGGTTCGGTACTAAATACCAATCACCTGAAGAAGACCGGAGCAAACAACGGCCGAAACGTTGTGAATATGGCAATGAAGATGAGGATAACAGTCAGAATAATGTAAATAATGCAAGTGATTTTAAAGACAACTTCAGAGGCACAGTTTATGGGGATATGTGGATAAGATAGCGGTTAACCCTAGACTAGAACAGGTTAAAATGGTATTGATCGTATAAACATCCTCTTGTGAGTTGGTTTCACAGAGAAGCGGTTCGTTGAAGAATCTGCCCGAGGGGAACTTACATCTCACCAATGCAATACGAAGGGACTGAGGGTGGTACGCAACAATGTGTTTAGCATGGCGGGTCTTAACCGTGACGGTTAGAACTGGTGGAACAAAGGAATGGTGTTTAGCTGAACAGTTTCTATGAAAATAGCCATAGAGCAGCTAGAATCTTACGATGTTTCTTCTTTGGGAAATGTATACTAGGGTGGAAAATAATTCATCACCCACAAGGACGCTGTAACGCTTTTGCAATCTATCGAAACTGGAAAGTGAAGACTAGACAACCCCTGTCTATATAGGACAACAGCAATCCATTTTCAGCCTGATCTGGACTTTGTAAAAAGTAGATCGATTTAGGGAACAGACTGATTGTATGTACGAGTTCCACTTGGTTGAGTTTAAGTCCTAATAGACGCTCAAGGTATGGAACCTCCTTGAGCGACCATCCGTTCATCGTGATACGCAAAAGCTCGGGGTCCGTTCGACAATGAATGTGACCTCCAGTTTTTCTCCACTGGGTTGTTAAATCTAGGTCAGAGGAGAAATCATCTGCCAAGTTCTGGCCATCTAGAATTTTGGAGGTGCACCCATATACTGTTGTATCATCAGTGTAAATATTCGCGAAGAATCGTCATATAAGAGATTCGATATTACACAGCATCCCATCATCACCCTTCTCTTTGGTTCCCCAAAACTGTTCGAACGCGTTCTTTATGTCGTTTTTTTTTGGCGGTTAACCTGACGCTTCTACAGCTTTCCTAGTGCAAAATGCGTGAAGAAAGATTCTTTCTTTCTTTTTATGCGCCATGTCCTTTCATGACGTAGGCGATCATGGCTCTCCACCTTCCTGTGTCAATTGCAGCTCTCAACAATTTCCTTCCCTCTGCTTCCTCCCCCAGACCACGTTCTGTCATCCACCTGCTCAAGCTTGTCAGCTATGTCACGCGCTGCCTTCCCCTTGTCTCTTTTTCCCTCTATTCGACCCGTGATTATCAGATTCTCCAGGCCCTCCTTCCTCATTATGCGTCCCAGAAACTTCAGCTGCCTCTTCCTGATATTAAGCATAAGCCTCCTCCTTGTTTGCAACCTTCCTAAGATCTCATCGTTGCTCACATGCTCGGTCCATGATATCCTTAGCGTCCTTCTGTAGAACCACGTCTCTGTCGCCTCGAGTCTCTTCTTCATCTTTGAGGAAATCGTCCAACATTCGCTGTCCTAAAGAAGGACAGGTGTCACGTAACAGCTCAGTATTCTTTTCTTCGTTGTTTTCCCTTGTCTCTCTTTCCCTCTATTCGACCCGTGAGTATCAGTTTCTCCAGTACCCCCTTCCCCATTATGTGTCCCAGAAACTTCAGATGCCTCTTCCTGATATTAAGTATTAGCCTCCTCTTTGTTTGCAACCTCTCTAAGATCTCGTTGTTGATCACATGCTCCGTCCATGATATCCTCAGCATCCTTCTGTAGAACCACACCTCTGTCGCCTCGAGTCTCTTCATCATCTTTGAGGAAATCGTCCAACATTCGCTGCCGTAAAAAGGACAGACGTCACGTAATAGTTCAGTGTTATTTTCTTTGTTACCAAAGATACCCCCCTGTCTCGCAGTACTCTGTCCAGCTTTTGAAATGCGTCCTTGGCCATAGAGTGCCAATTTGACGGCAAATAGAAATGACAGCTGGTATATATGAACCATCTTTGTTATTTCCTAGCGACGTAAGGTATTTAGACACCATTCTCAGCGACTCCCTGTAATGTAAGAGATTCCACATTACGAAAAGAAATGATTTCAAATCCATCTGGACAGAGATGCACCGAAGTTCACTCGGTTTACATTATTAATCCGCAGATTATTATCCTCATCTTCGTTGCTATTATCAAAACGTTTCGATTGTTGTATCCTCCGGACTTAATCGGGTGTTTGTCGATTCGGGAAATCTTCAGGGAATTTCAAACTGAACCCATTATTTAACGTACGAGGGTAGACTGTTCTTGTTGGCAGTAAAGAAACAGAATCGATACCTACACGAAAGCCTATATCTTGAAGGGATAGAGTATTAAAAAAATATTTTTTATTTAGGTTTTCCTGCGGCAATGTGACGATTTTCGAGGCGAGCTCGCGAACCATTATTAAACTTTGATTCTCACTAAAATTCATATGCGTAACCTTATGCCAAATTACTTTAAGAAAGAAATTAGAACAATAGTAACTAATTTTTGCAAGTCCTATTCATTTATGATTCTCATCAACACTGGGCGTTCCAAAATAATAGCCTTGTGCCAGAGTAGTTTATGAAAGCAATTAGAGCAATAGTAACTAAACTAATCTTGCAAGACCGATTTTTCGTTTATGAGTCTGATCCACACAGGGCGCTCCAAAATAATAGCCTTGTGCCAGACTAAATTAAACTGTGCAAATACATATCGATTGCAGATATTCTTACAACAGACGCACCCACACTAGTTCTAAATTCAACTTTTTCAGACAAGTATGAACGAAGCAAGTCCGGCTTGGTCTAAAACAGCCGCATCGTGTTCTGGCATGTTCGGCCGGCATAAGCTATTAAGGGATACTGACCAGGTGGTGTGCTAATTGACTAGGAGACCATTCAAGTGATACGGGCTCAAACATCAGTAGCAGGACAGACGGTGTCAGTCGGTCGACAATGGATGGGTTTGGGTGGCGTGGATTTGAACCCCCAAAACAATTTATCAACTCAAAGCGCTAATCAGGTTATCCTATTACTAGATGAAGGTTCGGTGGGTGGGTGGTGAGGTTAGGGTGGAGGTGGGGGGTGGAGGTTGAAGCTGATGCGAATTTCTTGAAGTTTGTACCGGGGATGGGATGGGGAGTAGGCGGCAAATGACTGACCACTTGTTCTTTAGACCTGTCGACACAAAACCTAATAGACACGAAATGATTTTCTCAGTTGAGAGTTTTTTGGCACTGGGGATCCGACTAAGATATCAGAAATTAAAAAAAAAAAATTACAAACCGGCTGCTAAAGTTTCGCTCTAAGCAGTTTGTACATGATGATGAAAACAAGGAATTACACGTGGATAGTGTAAAGGATATTGGGGCGGAATGTGAATCAGGCGTGCCGAGTTCAATTCCCGCTCGGTCCTGTTTCATTCACTGCGCGCTAATCCCTTTAGAAAAGGCTATGATGTATCACTCTCCAGCTATGGGTTAAATAGGAACATATAGTGCTCTTGCCTTGAATGTGATTAAAAGTCTAGGAGGAAATCTGAGTTCAAAACCAGCCTTAATAGGGTCGGGTTCGGTGAGGCAATTTTGCCTTAGATACACCATTGTTGTTATGTCTGCAGTACATATGCTGCCTTTACGAGCCTAAGGAATTATGAGACGCACACATATATATATCTATATTCCCTACATTCATGTATCTATCTTTTGACAAATACACGCACACATACACAAGCACACACACAGACATACACAAACTCACACACACACACACACACACACACACACACACACAGATATATATGAATACATTTTTACCAACCGAGTATTACTATTAGTATAATATATTTATATATATATATATATATATATATATATATATATATATATATATATACAGGCACACACGCAGACACACAAACACAGACACACACACACACACACACACATATATATATATATATATATATATATATATATATATATATATACATACATTTTTACCAACGGAGTATTACTATTAGTATTATATATATATATATATATATATATATATATATATATATATGTGTGTATGTGTGTGTGTGTATGTGTGTGTGTGTGTGTGTGTATTAATATTTATTTCAATCATCTTTCAATCAAAACGGCTGACAAGTAAGATTTAATTAATTTTCCGTTTTTCTGCAGTAAAAGAAGATAGAAATTGTTATTGTAATCCATAATTATAACTCTTCCAAGCGCTTTCGGCTAGTCATCTATAGACATTATCAAGGATGTTGTTTTGGAATGATGAATTTCTGCGTGTAGTTTCTACTTAGTAGTTTTACTGCCTGGATTACGTGCGGCGGCGTTTGTATTCTTTTTTCTTGGTGGTCACGTGCTATGCGCGGCCAGTTGACCTGGGCATAACTTTCTGCTTTTAGAACACCTTCAGCGCGCCGTTTTCACTGCTAAATAGTTTAAGATTGATAGCGGAAGAATGATATTTAACATGCAATGCCTTCCTAATGGTAAGTTGGGTACGACCATGGGATTCGAAATGTATATAAATATACACAAGTTTCATTGTGACAATTTTCTTCGATTCGTAGAAGTGATTTCTTTTCTGGACATAGAGTGTGTAAAAACTGCGCAGAAACAAATTCACTTGCACGAACACAAGAAAAATTAAATAAAAAGCTTAACTGCACTACTTTGTCAGTCGTCTTCCCTGGAACTTGTATAAAAGAGGGATTGCTGCCAAATACACAATCATATATATATATATATATATATATATATATGAAGAAATATAGTCTTAAAGTGTGCTATTTATTATTGGATAAAGTGCTCAATATCAGAGGTAGAGCGTGTGTAAATATAAAAGTGACCATAGAAGTCAACACTTAGAGGCGACAGTCTGTTTCATGCTAGATGCAATCGTCAGGCAACTAGTGCTGTTATTTTTCTCGGCTATTTATACATACGGGTCAGTGGTGCATTGTGAGTAGTCTATTTTGGCGGTTATTTTTACCGGAAGTCGTGGAAATGTGCATATATATGATTTAGTTTTTTATACAATTTCTCATGTGATCTAATAATTTTTCTTTTCGGATGATAAATCATATAAAAACAGTCCGAATGTTCTTTTTCCGAGCGCTTTCGGCTATACATTTAGCCATTTTCAAGAATTAAATATTTTAACTGTTAAATAAGGAATAGTTTGTTGCATGTATGTATTTATATAATGTTTCATTTTTTTTATCAAAACACAGTCAAGATATTGTGTCCATGTTCATAGTTGATATTGTTGGGTGTTGGTTTTTTGTTTTTATTAATAAGGCTTCCATTTTTACTTAGTGGTTTTTAAATATTTTGTAATAAATAATTTTCTAATTTTTTTTTGCGGTTGTCAACTGGTGTTGTGCATTTTTATAATGTTCTTAATTCTACTTTCGTCTAGTTTATAATTTTCGTTTATTTGATTTTTATAAAAAATATTAATGTTATTATGTTTCTATTCTCGTCGTTGCTATTAGCTAGCTTAGACAGAAAACTCCTAATATGTAAATCCAACAATTGATTAGGAAATTAATAAAGCGTTTGCTTTACATTGTTTAATTCTTTAAAGAAAAGCGTGCGAATGGATGAATTCTCGTGTGCTCTTTTGAGGAAATTCTTAATAACACCTATTTTATATCTAAGAGGGCATTCACTAGAGAAATTAAGATGGCAAGAGTCTTTACTTTATATATAATATTAATTGATAATTAGTAGGGATAATTCCAAGGAGGACATTAATCTAAATAGAGCTCAATGTAAGAACAGAACAATATAGTAATGAGTCCAGAAGGTCCCTAAAAATCCATTCAGTTATAATTTATTTCATGAATATACAATTATCCATCTCTGTTTTCGACGGGTGTCAAAGTTAAATTTCTAATTCCGCCACGAACTCAGTCTATACAACGGGGTTCAATAAGACTGATGAAGTTTTCATCAGTTGAAATAGATCTATCCCCCATATGAGGAAATTTTGGATTTTGTTGGAATACTATATATATATATATATATATATATATATATATATATATATATATATATATATATATATATATAAGCTTTTTAGTGTTATAGATCACGACTGGTCTAGGAGATGGAAAACTCTTACACAAAAAGCCTCAGGTCTATTGTCATCTTCTTCTGTGGCATTTATTTGCACCGAATGAATGTATCAATAGTTCCGAAAAGTGTGGATGGTTCTACACAAGCCCTCACTTGTGTGGGTTTTCTGGCGGTTTACCTTGATTCATTCATTCTTATCCAATTTGTCAGCTGTCAATATACCTTATAACACCCTCGAGCGCTTAGCCTTGGATGCTTTCAGAATGAAGATCAACGTGTTTTAGCGGATTCATCAGTTTTCAATTTGCTAGTCTGAATCGTCTTCAAGAAGCGAGAGCAAGATCTAAAAGGTCAGCCAATCTAACAGTGATCTCATCCAACAATCTTCATTCTTGCTTCATATGCGGCCTCCTCTGTAAATCATTAGCGGGTCTTAAGTGCCACTTAAGATTATCGCACAAAATTTCATAACTAAATCAATATATATATATATATATATATATATATATATATATATATATATATATATATATATGTATATATATGTTACTTCAATTTCTATTATAGTGGATATATAACAAACAGTTTAATAAATCAAACAGTAGTTTTATTTATTAAACTGTTTGTTATATTTAACGGTCTGCGCAATCGAGAAATGTAAAGGAAATACGTCCCGGGTGCTTTACACCACGGTCAGGAAGAACGTTATAGCAAGCAAGGTTCTATTTTCCCTTTTTAATAATAACCAGGTTGGATCGTGGACGGATTTTCTTTACCTAGATAATACACACCGCGTAATAAATAAAAATGTGGTGTCTAAGATACGAAGTATGCACTATATTGATGTTTGAAGTCATAAAAATATCGGATTAAAAAATAAATTCATTAATATTGACCAATAAATGACATGAAAAAAGTGACAGCGTTGAAAATCAAAACCAATCACTTTCTCTCCTTCTTTTTTCATTTCTTTCTTTCTTTCTTTCTTTCTAAAAGTTTACTCTATCTATCTTTCCACATTTTCCAATTTCTTTCCTTTATTCTGACCATTGATCTCTTCTTTTTTATCGCTTCTTTTTGCTTTCGTTTATCAATCAATTCTTTCTTTCTCTTTTTCTATACCTTTCTTCATTCATTCACTATTTCTTTTCTTTCTCTCCTTCTTTCTCCCCTTCCTTCCTTCCTTCCTTCCTTCTTTCTTTCTTTTGTTTTTCCTTTTTCCTTACATTTTTCCTTTCTTTCTTTTTTTGTCATCTTTTTCTTCTCCTCCTCCTGATCTCGTTTTATCCATTGTTTACTTAAACCGATTCCACTCTTGGGCGGAATTGATGCAATGATTCTTGAGTCCTGGATTTCATTTAAAATGGTGGCCGATTAAGTGAAGCCATATTTCTTTCAAGAGAAAGGGATGGAAGCCATTGGTGGCTGTAGGTGAAGGTAGGCAACTGGAGGTTGAAAACAAAGGGTCAAAACAACAACAGAAAAGGAAAATAGGCTGTTCCAGATATAGGATATAGTTGAGGACGAGCGGCGAAGGAAGAAAGCTTTTAAAGTCCAGAAATCGCGGAGAAGAAGAAGAAGAAGAAGAAGAAGAAGAAGAAGAAGAAGAAGAAGAAGAAGAAGAAGAAGAAGAAGAAGAAGAAGAAGATCATGATGATGATGATAGATAAGGATGATTATGATGACGGTGAAAGAAGAAAAATCTAGCGTTCGCAAAAGAAAAAAGGGAGAGAGTGAGAGAGAATAGATCTCGTAGTCACAGATATAAATGCTCATACTCGAAACAACGGAAATATGGTTCTACAGAAGGATGCTAAGGATGTGGACCGATCGTAGGAGCAACGTTGAGATTTTGAAAAGGATGCAAACAAGGAGGAATTTCATACTTAACTTCAGGAAGCGGCAGCTGAAATTTCTGAGGCTTGTAATGAAAAATAGGGCTTGGAGAATCTGATACTCACAGGGCGAATAGAGGAAAAGAGAGACAAGGGAAACCAACGCATGACATACCTAGTGGGCTTAAGCAAATGGATGACAGAACACGGCCTGGAAGAAGTAGCAATGGGGCAAAACTTATTGAGTGCTGCGAGGGATAGGGGGAAGTGATGAGCCATGATCGCCTACGTCCTGAAGGGACACGGCACATGAGAAGAATGCTCATAGAAAGAAGAAAGAGCTGGTTTTGAGTTCAGATTTTTACTTCACCGAGATTTGTTACCAACTCCAGGTGAGAGCTTACTCAACACTGCTATTTAACCCACAGATGGAGGGTCTCTGTCTCCATGTTGATAACCGTTACAACCAGTGAACATCTATTAATTCTTTATAGTCCTGATGATACTACTACACTACTTCCCCACTGCACTCTGGGCTTTGTGTATTTACTACAGTCCAAATATTTCCGGTGATTGAAATTTGTTTAGCGGTATATCAACTATTATGTGTTATTTCATGCCGAAATCTAAATCTTTGATCGCAATTGTATGCCTTCAGCTACAGAAAAAATGTATTGCTAGCCATTATTCTTTAAAATTGTATTGTTGGTCATTTTAGTATAAATATGTATTTTGGTTTGGATTGGTTTGTTTTTTGTTTTACGGCATATCAACCTCAATGGGTTATTTAATGCCGACAAAATTTTTTTTACTGGTAATGTTTTTCTTCAAAAATCTATTTCTGGGAATATTTTTCTTTGAAGAAATCTATAGCTGGTCATATTTTGTTCAAAGAATGTATAACTGTTTGTATTGCTGGTACTTTTTTAAAAAAAGTATTGCTGATAATAATTTTTCCTTCAAAAATTATTGCTGATTATAATTTTTTTTATTACAAAGTATTTCTGGTATTAAAACCTATTTTTAGACAAGTTTGGGTGTTAACTATTTGCCCATAACTGGGACCCTAACAGGTGCTACCACCCCGGATCAGTGTGGACCTGGGAACACCAGCAATTAAGACGTGGTTCCACGCTCCTCAAAAGCTCCTGATCAGAGGCCTTGCTGTTGGACGTAGTTTATCGTCTTACCCAGGACGCGGATGTAGTTTATCGTCATACCTAGGACGCGGATGTAGTTTATCGTCATACCCAGGACGCGGACGTAGTTTATCGTCATACCCAGGACGCGGACGTAGTTTATCGTCATACCCAGGACCCGGACGTAGTTTATCGTCATACCCAGGATGCGGATGTAGTTTATCGTCATACCCAGGACGCGGACGTAGTTTATCGTCATACCCAGGACGCGGACGTAGTTTATCGTCATACCGAGGATGGTATAAATATGTACTGTTGATCATTTTTACATAAAAATATATAAAAATATATTTTATTACTTTCATAGTTTTTTTGTTTGGGGGTTCACTATTTGCCCATAATTGGGACCCTAACAGATGCTACCACCCACGGTCAGGGTTGACCTGGAAGCAACAACAATTAAGAGAAGATTCTACGCTCCTCAGAACCCCCAGTCTCACTGTGTGAAGTCTTGATGCTGGATGTAGTTTATCTTCATACCCAGGACTTATTTCAGATGGTAAGTTGTGTATCGAGATCAAGAAAAAAGATTGTCAGTACTGATTGATTGATTTGTTTGTTTTTTTTTTCCTTTTTTGACGGCTTATCAAACCTATGTGGGTCATTTAAAGCCAAAACATATTTGGATTGAATTTGTTTTTTTGTTTTTTTCGAGTGAATAATGTATTAACAATTTTTTAGAATAACAATGATCATCATTTAACAATGATTTTTCCTGATACAAGTATTAATATTTAACCCACAGCTGGAGGGGGATTAATTCATACCATTTTCCAAGCGTATTTGCGCGTAATCGAATATAAACAACCCGACTAGAATTCGGCTCTCCAAGTTTTGTTGTTAGTCTGGAATTAAATTAATAGTCATTATAAAACATCAATTATTTCAAACGCTTTATCTCTTCGTCGTGTTATAGTTGTTTGTCACACGATGTTTCGACTGTTCCATTCGGCGACCTTCGTCAGGTGTATGGAATAAAGTGTCACTTTTTTCGGCTAGAGAGATTTTTTTTTTCCTTAGCGGTAAACCGAAATGTTATTTTAAAAATATTCACGCAGCAAACCTCATGATTTGAAACGTCCTAATTCATCAGGTACAGATGCAAGTCGCCATCACTTTTCAGACTTTGATAATATTTGTCTTCTGAATGTGAAATAACCTCAGTAACACGAAGAAGAGATTTCTGTTTCAATTTCTGAGCTGAAGAATCATCATTATTTACATTATTTACAATTGGCCTAATGTCCTCATCATTTTTTTTTTTTTTATTATCACTGACGTAAACTCACTGGAAAACAACGCAAACAATAACTGGCCTATAAAAAATGAAAAAAAATGGAATCAAACATGAGAAAATGTGATTAGGAGTTCAATTCACCAAAAGCCGAACGTCGGGTTCGAGGTAACCCGAGGACATTCTGCATATAGAACGGTAACGTAAAATTTCCTTTATACATACATAAATATATATATATATATATATATATATATATATATATATATATATATATATATATATATATAAAGTGAACATAGAAGTCAACACTTAGAGGCGACAGTCTGTTTCATGCTAGATGCAATCGTCGGGCCACGATTGCATCTAGCATGAAACAGACTGTCGCCTCTAAGTGTTGACGTCTATGTTTACTTTTATATTTACACACGCTCTATCTCTGATATTGAGCACTTTATCCCATAAATATAGCACACTTTAAGACTATAGTTTGTGCTAGCGATTGGTGGGGCGTAAGGTATCGTATCCCTGGGTAAGGGGTCTCAAGATGGAGTTTATTTATGGCCAGGACTTGTTTGTAATTAGCTTGAAATAGACTATATCTATGTTGAGGTAATTTTTGCTGTAAAAAATACACATGCTCTGTTAAAATAAAAACTTCGGGCTCTCTGTAGATCAGTTTTAATCATTAATATTACTAGGATCCACCCGGATTATATACCAACGGATCTATTACCCGTACTATACATACATACATACATATATATATATATATATATATATATATATATATATATGAATGAAGAAATATAGTCTTAATATGTGCTATATTTATGGGATAAAGTGATCAATATCAATCTGTTTATTTATTTATTTGTGTCAAATTATTTTGCTTGTTTTTATTTAATTTTTATTTTTTATCTTATATATTTATTTATTTATTTTATTTTGATCGGTGTTTTTATTAACGTAGTAAATATTTGTTTATATAGCTTATTGTGGGTAGTCTATTATGGCGGTTATTTTACTATTAATAAAAACACCAGCCAAAATCAAAAAAATAATAAATAATAAATAAATATATAAGATAAAAAATTAAAATTAAAATGAATAAAAACAAGCAAAACAATTTGACCAAAATAAATAAGCAAATAAACGACTTCCGATAAAATAACCGCCATAACAGACTACCCACAATAAGCTATATAAATAATTTTTACTATGTTAATAAAAACACCGATCAAAATAAAATAAATAAATATATAAGATAAAAAATAAAAATAAAATTAAGTAAAAACAAGCAAAATAATTTGACACAAATAAATAAATAAACAAATAAACGACTTCCGGTAAAAATAACCGCCAAAATAGACTATCCACAATGCACCAGTGACCCGTATATATAAATAGCCGAGAAAAATAACAGCATTAGCTGCCTAACGATTGCATCTAGCATGAAACAGACTGTCGCCTCTAAGTGTTGACTTCTATGTTCACTTTTATATATATATATATATATATATATATATATATATATATATATATATATATATATATATATATCAGTTTACTATGCTCAGTTTAGGTGTGGCACAAGGACAAAAGTATGGATGTCTGAACTCATTCGTAATTGATCGGGCAAGACTTGCTTTCTAACCATTATACCACGTCGAGGGTCTCTATGTCTATTACATTTTTTTGATTGAATTCACCCCATGCAAAACAGTAAAGCCACTAAGATACATGCGGTTACTGGGTGTGAAAGAATTAGGAAACAGAAACATGATTGAGGAGCGTGAACAATAGAAGAGTAATCCGGACGACAGTAGTTAACTGCATTTAAATTTTGAAATGTCTAGGTACCATAACAAAGAGCTCATCCGAACAATTACCATGAAAGTATTTTTAGAAAAGTCACAAGGAAGCAATTTTACGGCGGTGGGAAAGTGATTGAAACTGAGACGCCAGGTCAGGACCAATAATATTGCAGATTCTTCTTTGGATTTTATCAAGAATCTTTAAATACATAGCAGGGACACTGGACATATATGCGACAACAATATTCCAAGAATGGACGAATTGTAGACTTATAGATATATAAGATAGATTCTGAAGAGAAAAATTGTCTTGCACGACACAGTTAACTAACTTTCTTAGCAGCAGACCCAGAAATAATTTCAATATAGTCTTTCCATTTCATAATTCTCATAAATTGCATACATATTGCAAAAGGAAAATATGTTTGAGGGTTAAACCTGATCAAACAGGGACGGCTTTCAGAATTATTTTCAGTTACCAATATCCGGTTTTTCTTCACTTTTGCGGGGGATGGGTGGCGGTTTAATAGGGTCGCTATGTAACAAATAATGAGAAAAAATTTTATTCGCTAAAAATACACACAGAAAACTTTATTCGCTAAAATGGCGGACAGACAACTTTATTCGCTAAGAAGACGCACAGACAATTTTATTCGCTAAAAACACGCACAGGCAACTTTATTTGCTAAAAACACGCCCAGAATACTTTATTCGCTAAAAAGATCCACAGACAACTTTATTTGCTAAATACACGCACAGACAACTTTATTCGTTAAGAAGACGCTCGGACACCTTTATTCGCTAAAAACACGCACAGGCAACTTTATTTGATAAAAACACGCACAGGCAACTTTATTTTCTAAATACACGCACAGGCAACTTTATTTTCTAAATACACGCACAGGCAACTTTATTCTCTAAGAAGACGCACAGACAACTTTATTCACTAAAAACACGCACAGGCAACTTTATTTTCTAAATACACGCACAAAAAACTTTATTCGCTAAAAAGATGTACAGACAACTTTATTCGCTAAGAAAACGCTCAGACGCCTTTATTCGCTAAAAAGATCCACAGATAACTTTCTTCGCTAAGAAAACATACAGACAACTTATTCACTAAGAAGACGTACAGACAACTTTATCCCCAACAAGAATATCTCTAATATACACCGAACAAGACTATACTTGAACAACATAACTCATCGCCAACTGATTTTAAGAAAATTGAGTGCATCTGAAAATTATGATTAAAAAAAATACCTCCCAAGAAATCACTGCTCCAAGAATCGAACCAACGGCTTCCTCCACTCAGATTCATCGTCGTCTGCCCCAGGGCTGTTATTCCTAAATAAAGTTTCTGCCATTTTTGTTATCTCTTGCCTTTAAGTTATTTTGATTGCTGCTTCGAGTTTTGGGATTAATTACTGGCGATAGACGATATTTTTTTAAGGACAGGTTCAATCTTACATTTTAGTTTCTGGCGAGAATTGAAGGAAAACGATTTTACTATTGTGGATTTAGAAAATCTCGCCATATTGAAAGTCTGGTCAAAGAGGTCTTTACGCATTTGGTATTTGGTTCAATGGGACATTGGAGAATATATGTCTACTTTAGACAGGCGATATTATTTTATAGCTATAGTCGTGAGAGAGAATAATGAGTGGAAAGGGTGAAGGCAAAGAAGTATGGACCAATGGGTCATATGGTAAGCGAAGCGAGAAAAACAAAAACAAAAGAAAGCAAGAAAGAAAGATGGAAAGCGAGAAAAAAGAGAAGGAGAGAAAGAGAGAAATCAGGATGAAAAAGGAAAAGTGGATGTTGGCAAAAAGAAGGAAAAAGTATAGAAAGAAAGAAAGAAAGAAAGAAAGAAAGAAAGAAAGAAAGAAAGCAACCAGGATGAAAAGAAAAATGGATGATTAAAAAAACGATGGGAATAAAAGAAAGAAAGCACATCGAGAAAAGAAAGAAAGAAAGAAAGAAAGAAAGGAAGAAAGAAAGAATGAATGAAAGACAGAAAAAATCAGATGAAAGCGTTTAGAAAAAAAAGGATTGGAATAAGAAAAGAAAGAAAGTAATTCGTGAAAAAACGAAAAGAAAGAAAGAAAGCAACCAGGATGAAAAGAAAAATGGATGATTGAAAAAACGATGGGAATAAAAGAAAGAAAGAAAGCAAATCGAGAAAAGAAAGAAAGAAAGAAAGAAAGAAAGAATAAGATGAAAGCGTTTAGAAAAAAAAGTATTGGAATAAAAAAAAGAAAGAAAGTAATTCGTGAAAAAACGAAAAGAAAGAAAGAAAGAAAGAAAAAATAAGATGAAAGCGTTTAAAAACCACTGTGTACAAAGAAATGTTAGCAAGATAGACGGCAAAAAATTATTTTTTTAAAAAAATCAAGAATAAAAATACAAATAAAATGAAATAAACATCGTATGACAAAACGAATGAAAGGAGAAACAAAAGAGAATTAAATGTGTAGAAAAAAGTTAAAAAATAGTAGACGTGAAATAAATAAAACGAGAAAGAGAATAAAATATAAAAAAGACAAGAAGAATAGAAGATTGTGAAGAAGAAAAGAAAATGAATGAATCATAAAAAAAGTAAGAAGAATAAGAAAAATAAAAGACAAAAAAGATAATGAAATGACAAAAAGAAAAACCTACAGTAAAAAGACAAGATAGCGTCTATAGTCGTTTTGGCTAGTGGCGGCCGCTCTCCGGCCATCGGCTAGAGCAAAAATATCAACAATGCCGCCAAGCGTCCTGTAAATAAAGGATATTATCAACAGCTGTGACAACAGCGACGCGGCCATGTCGACTGTTGGGAAAACAAAAATAACAATAACCCTTGAAAATACGTAACAACAACAACAACAACAACAACAACAACAACAACAACAACAACAATGATCCTAAGAATGAGAAGACGATTTTTCGGTGGATAATGAGAGAAGATTATGGGTGGAGTGAAACGAGGAGGGTAGAGGCGGATAGGGACAAGGAGGCTGGCTGCGAAGTCGTCAGTCAGAGCAGTTTAATCAAAATTGTCGCTCTCCCCCGAAAAGCAATAACAACAGATGCGATGATGCCGACAGAGGAGACGGCGGATAAGTGCTGCCGAAGATGCTTGTGAGGTATGGAACGGTTTGCGAGACTAGAGCAAGGACCGAGAGGAAAGTGGGTGGTAATGTGAGTCGTAGGGTGTGGGGGTGGTAACGGGGTGTTTTTGTCATTGCCGCGGTTATTGTGCCAGTGAGAGCAGCGGTGATTGTCGAAGGTGGGCGATAGAGGTGTTCGTGAAATTTTGGGCTTTGCCGCTAATAGATGTCAAACAGATGTAAAAAGACTGAGATATAATGAATTTGATATCGACAGATATGTATGAACAGACTAAAAGAGATAGATAGATAGATAGATAGATAGATAGATTAGACAGATAGATTTTTTTTTACAGTAAAGTGCACCCTTTACAAGGAACGGGGGCCACTTGATGTAGAGAGCTACGTTAGGAGGCAGTTTGTGCATATAAGAGTGGAAGATCACCGGTAACTGTTGTATCCTTAAAGAGGTTACAAACAGCACGTAGATGAGAGAAGAGAGGTTTATTTTAAAAGAGAATACCCTATCGAAAGACAGGATCGGGTGGCAAGCTACGTTATTTACCTTACCTCCCCGCGAGGTAGGATGTGGCACAAGGCCGTTTTTCATGCGGGGTAAAAACCGAGCCCATAAGCTCGGGCAAAAATTCCCCGTAGACCCCGTATATACGAGGTCGGGTAGCTGTCTACCACCCCAGATGAGACTCTGCCCTTCGGCATAGCCTCGTCTGGGTTCCTCGCTGTCCGAAGGCAGAGAATTCGACCAGCATAGCTGGAGACGAATCTCCAACTAATTGCCGAAGCAAGAATATTTGCCAACCGTCCCACGCGATCAGATGTGGTACAACGCCGAATTTAACGTGGAGTATCCGAGCCCGTAGGCTCGTGCAAAAATTCACTGTAGACCCCATAAAAAACGGGGTCGGGTAGCTGTCTACCACTCCAGACGAGACTCTGTCATTCGGCATAGCCTCGTCTGGGTTCCTCTCCGCCCGAAGGCAGTGTGTTCGACCAGCTCAGCTGGAGATGAATCTCCAACAAATTGTCGAAGCAAGTGTCCATGTATATCCTGTGCTCATTATGCATAGCTATTGATATACTCAATCCACATAGGCGATAGGGAGTGTGGGAAATTCCATTTCAACATTAACCCTAGCCTTGAACAGATTAAGATTGTAGTGATCGGGAAACATCCTGTTGAGAGTTGGCTTCACAGAGCAGTGGTTCGCAAAAAGAAGCTGTTTGAGTGGAACTTACTCATCACCGGTGGAATACGGAGGGAATGTGGTTGTAAGTGGCATGGCGTATTCTCGCTGTGAATGTTTGACTTGGCGGGACCCGGAAATATAGTTTATCCGGGCACTTTCCGTGGAAGCAGCAATAGAGTAGCGAGAAGCGACTATGGGAGAGAGGTTGGATAAGTAGATAATTCGCTGATAATGTTTTTTTCGCATA
Organism: Acanthosepion esculentum; assembly: GCA_964036315.1. Lineage (NCBI taxonomy): Eukaryota > Metazoa > Mollusca > Cephalopoda > Sepiida > Sepiidae > Acanthosepion > Acanthosepion esculentum. Next base: position 37,586,822 of record OZ038485.1, on the reverse strand, counting down.
ACGCTATACTTGTTTGAACTTCTTCTATGTGCCGCTCCTCTTGAGGACATGGCTCTCCACAACGTTTTATTTCTTGTGATTCTTAGCAGTTTATCTACATTTGCTAAGATCCCGCTCCCCGTCCTGCTATTCACTCACACAGGCTCGCCAGGTAACTTGCTCGATGCCTTCCCCTATCTCTCTTGTCCTCAATATGCCCCCTGAGTGTTAAGCTTGCCAAGCTCTCCTTCCTCATGATGTGTCCAAGGAATTTCAGGATCCCTGGTTTTGATTGCTCTTTATGTTTGCCATTTTCAACGTATGAGGCTACAACAACTCACTTCCTGGAACCAAAGAGCAAGACTACTCGCACCTATGATTTGATTTTTGGAAGAACCGAATACAGACAATTGGCATAAATAGTGTGCCACGAGGTCTTCAAAGGACCCTCCTCAGATTTTGAATTCAGGCTATAGGTCCCAGATTGTTCAGCGATTCTATAATAATATTTGCACGTAAATAAATGATTGTAAAGAACGAATATATATATATATATATATATATATATATATATATATATATATATATATATATATATATATATATACTGTCATCACACGCAGACTGTTTCGTTGTTTCACAGCTCATCAATGTGACTAGACATCCGATTGCCTCGAAACCCGACTAATTCGGTATCAATAGAAGACTCTACCCCTAAGACATTGGCGCACGGCAGGGATAAAGGTAAATTTAGACGTATTTATTTTTAGATAAACACGCCCGTGACTGGAGAACTCGGTTCGTCTTAACGAAGAGTCTTGCATCAACACCACTAATAGTCACTGTTTACAAATTCACTTTTCTCCCCGAGAGCTCAACAGAAATATATATATATATATATATATATATATATATATAGTAGTAGTAGTAGTAGTAGTAGTAGTAGTAGTAATCTTATAAGTAACTACACTCGTTTCGGAAAACCTTCGGTTTCTTGATTTGCAAAAAAAATCAATATCGAAGGAAAAAAAGGTATAAAAAATGAAAGAACCGAGAACATGAACGCCTGTCGAAAACAATCGTTCAGCATGCAGATCCAAAGCCCAAAGAAAAAAAAACCGATACTAGTAAGTAACTAACTAAATAAAGTGCTCAATACAGTAAGTAGAGCAGACCTAGTTAAACCTAAAGAGCCAGACAAACCTACCAAGGTTTCACCTAAGCGGATCGTCGTTTTTTTTTAGCCAGCTTTCCCTGACGATCCGCTTAGGTGAAACCTTGGTAGGTGTGTCCGGCTCTCTAGGTTTAACTATATACATGTATATATATGTGTATTTAGGCAGCAATCCTTCTTTCAAGCACATTTGATTAAAAACGACTGACAAGGTGCTTTTATTTAGTTTTTTATATAATTTCTCGTGCGATCTAATAAAGTTTTTCTTTTCAGAGGATAAATTATATAAAAATTGTCCGAATGTTCTTTTCCGAGCGCTTTCGGCTATACATTTAGCCATTATCAAGGATTGTATTTCAACTGTTAGAATTAGAAATAGTTTGTGTGTGTTTTATAAAGTGATTCATTTTTTTGTTTCAAAACACGGTCAAGATATTATATTATTCGGAATATACTTGTCGACAACACTAATATAATAGCATCATCCACTTGCAAAAAAAGGCTAAAAATAATGGAAGCCTTACTTATAAAATTAAACAAACCAACCCTTAATAATATTAACTTTGAACATGGACATAATATCAGTTGAAATACAATCCTTGATAATGGCTAAAAGTATAGCCGAAAGCGCTCGGAAAAGAACATTCGGACAATTTTTATATAATTTATCCTCTGAAAAGAAAAACTTTATTAGATCGCACGAGAAATTATATAAAAAACTAAATAAAAGCACCTTGTCAGTCGTTTTTAATGAAATATATATATATATATATATATATATATATATATATATATATATATATATATATATAAGTAATTGATTTGGGGATTTAAGCCAATTTTATAGTAATTTGTCGATTCTCGGTAGTGGATGCACACTGCTGATGAGTCCCAGATAGGACGAAACGGACGTCCAGTGCTTGAGGATTCTAAGCTCGACGAATTACTATAATATATATATAGTAATACACGGTTGGAAAAAAAAGCACGGATAGCCCAACTTGTCGATATGTCAAAACAAATCGGTACCCGAGAAAAAAAATTGAGAGAAAAAAGAACTAAAAACATTTGAACAGGGCAAAACAAATCGTCCAGTGCCTTAAGTCTTTAGTCCGAAGAAAAAAAAACAAGCGAGTAGTAAAGCTAAAACGTAGAGTGCTCAATACGCTAAGTACAGCGGGAATAGATAAAATAAATCCGAAGGGAGAGCCAAGAAAATCTGCCTAGGTTTCAACTAAACGGATCTTCAGGGTACCATGAAGATCCGCTTAGGTGAAATAAGCTTTTCCTGGCTCTTTAGGATTTATATATATATATATATATATATAAGTCCGATTATAAAGTATGTACTTTTTTGTTTCAATGGTAATTAAAAGCTATCAATATTTTGCACGAATTTTTGTATTTATTGTTCTTATGATAGCTTAAATGTGGCGTAGCTTTGATGTGGCACAAGGCCGAAAGTATGGAGCATCTAGTGAAGATCGAACTCACTACTCAGTTGTAATTAATCTTGTTAACCATCACACAAGTTCAAAATGTCCTATTTACCGTTCTTATGGATAGCTAAGAAAAAAAACTACCAATGTTTTCATGAAAGATAAAGACGTTAACACGAGTCGGCGGGGCATCAGTATCAGAGGCCATTCTTCATATAGTTGACGATCAGTTGAAAACCTAACAAAATTCAAAGATGAATTGTTGACTCGCTGTAAGCAAATGAAACAGAGGAAGCATTTGCAGATCACAATATTGAATGTCAAGTTTAAATAATAATAATAATAACATATACAGAAACAATGGCAAGATAAACCGCTTCATGGCCAATACTCTTCCCGTACCAAACAAGCAGACGTAGACAAAACCCGTACCCATCAGTGGCTACGTAGTGCATGGTTGAAAGCTGAAACTGAAGGTTTTATCCTTGCTGCACAGGACCAATTCTTGTTAACTAGGAATTATCAAGCACATATACTAAAATACTGTGTTAGCCCAAAATGACGATTCTGTGATAAATATCCAGAAACGATTGATCATCTTGTATCAGGTTGCACGATATTGGCACCCACTGAATATAAAACCCGGCATGACAGAGTGGGCCAATATCTGCACTGGAAAATTTGCAACTTCTACGGGAAGGAAACTGAAAGAAACTGGTACGAACACCACCCTGACCCGGTTACGGAGATAGGACCTGTTACAATTCTATGGGACTACACAATACACACTGACAGAACAATCAAAGCCAACCGCCCAGACATTGTTATTAAAGACCACAAACAAAATAAGTGCCTCCTTATTGATATGACAGTCCCTGCAGACTGCAATGTATCTTTGAAGATATTCGAAAAACTGTCAAAATACAAGGACCTTGAAATAGAAATCTCAAAAATGTGGCACATGGGAACATCAACAATCCCTGTTGTAATTGGAGCGCTAGGAATGGTTGGAAAATATTCCAAAAGACTAATTGAAGGGATCCCTGGAAGTCCATGCCTCAAAGAGATAGAAAAAATTGTTCTGACAAGTACAGCCCACACTTTACGAAGGGCTTTATCTATGTAATTATTTGTCAGTGGAAAGTGTCATGATATCATTTTTAAACCTAGGTCCCTGGGCGGGACCCGGAAAGAAATGTGTAAACGCCAGAAATCAAAGGAAATAATAATAATAATATTAATAATAATAATAATAATGATAATAATAATAATAATAATAATAATAATGACAAGAATAACAAGAAGTATAAAGGCCTGGAAATCGAAATAAAAGTAATGTGGAAATTGAAAACAAGAATAGTTACAGTCATTGTAGGTTCGCTTGGAATGATAAAAACGGAACACAACAACACAGTGAAAAAATCCCTGAATATCCCAGCTCATGGCAGGTAATGGGTTAAGCTACACTTATAAAAATGATCATTGGAAAATGTCATGATGTCATTTCTGACCTTAGGTCTCTGGTTGGGACCCGAAAGGAAATGAGTATACACCAGAAATCAAAGGAAATGATAATGATAATAATAATAACTATAATAATAATAATAACAACTTTAATGATAACAATAACAATAATGATATTAATAATAATAATAATAATAATGATGATAATAATAATAATAATGCCATTATTAAATTGGCAAAATCATTCAGTAGAAGTTATGCGACAAATGGCGTTTTCAGCGAGAAAAGTAATATTACAGCCAATAAAATTCCATCCGATAACGTTGCATTTAGCTTTTGCATAAATACTTTTGGAAAAGTATGAATATATCTCCTCCTCACTCCAACCCCATCTAGGCTTTATTAGCAAGGCAGACTAGTTTTAGTTTTATTATTTATGGCAATCTGTGAAGCAGAATAGAAAAAACCGTTTAACCTTGGAGCTAACAATTCCATCTCATAAAAGCACTTGTGATATAAACCATAGCATCAACAGTTTTATTTTTTTACAGTAGTGGTTAGAACTTTCGCATTATGACCATGAGACCCGGGTTAGAATCTCACTATGGTCGATTTGTCAGGAAGGAGACATCCTGATATTATCGGACTGAATGGGTCGATCCCAGCGTTCGGCACCTTTGGAAAGTGCCTGAAAACCTACCATGGGTTGACCTGCACCTTGTGAGTGAAATTGGTAGTGCCGTCGATAGCTGTACTAGCACGAAGTTACAAGTCATCGTGACCGAGGGATTGAGCGTGCTGGCATGGTTCAAATTGTTGATCACGCTAGATAACACACTCTTTCCCAGAAACTGTAACTAAGGTCTGCTCAGCGTAGCTGCAGCATAAACCACAGGTCGGCTCTGTGGGTGTTGAACAAACACAAATGTACCTGAGCGAGCGTCTGAAATAGAGATTGATTAGCCGCCCTAGTAGACGGGTATCCTCGAATACGAGTGGCCATACAGTAAGGTCAACCCTTTAAATGGCTCGGGAAATTCGAGGTAGAGGGTTACGTTGGGGCTAATTTATATAAGAGGAGAGGGGAAACTCCTAATGGGGGTCTACATCGTTAGTATAACATCGGTACAATTCTAAATTGCCGTTACTTTCATTTGTTTACCCTACACAATCTGTTGGTCGGTTCTACTACCGCCCGCCATATTCATCTGACCTTACACCAACCCATTAGTACCTTTTTCTGAATTCTGGTACACACTTTGATGGGGAAAATCTTCTCTGATGAAAACCATGCGTTCGTTGAAAACTCTTTAACACAAAACCTGTGGAATGTTTCTCGAAAGGAATCGAATAGCTACGTGGTAAGTGGCAACATGTCATTGCAAATCGTGATGAGTATATATTTGAATAAAATGTAATTGTACTTTATTTTTCGAAGAGTAAAACTAATTGGAAATTATTTATTACGCAATTTCATAGATCACAGATTGAATCACAAATAATTTCCGTATTTGAGAACTATTTGCAATGAATGTATTATGCTAGCTATTGACCATACGTGCAGTAAAGAATACGCTTAAGGTAAACTGATTGCAAGGAAAATCAAACAAACATTTAAATTTGTAATGAAGTTTTTTATTCAGTCCAATTTGACTATTGTTCATAAGTGGGATTCGACCATTTCTTTTATAGTCAAGTAGTACGAAGGGGAGACAATTATAGTTTCGTTCCACCTCAAGACAGAAGAATGGAGATGAAAGGGAGAAGATTATATTCAGAAAGAGACAAAAAAAAACTAGAATATATATATATATATATATATATATATATATATATATATATATATATATATATATATATATATATATATATATATATTCCTAGACTTGTGTTTGTATACATATAATCCAATACATCTGGAAACCCCAATCTTGAAAAGCGTGTTTGTTGTTGTAAATAAAAGTGAAGCAATTTGACTATTACGCATAAGTGAGATTCAACCATTTCTTTTATAGTCAAGTATTTCGAGGAGGGACAATTATTGTTACCTTCTATCACAATGATGATTATGATGATGATGGTGGTGGTGGTGGTGGTGGTGTTGATGATGATGATGATGCCTGTAAAGAGAAATATTCAAGTGTGTAGCTATATTAAATACCGATTGACTACTGCTCATAAGTGAAGTTCAACCATTTCTTTTATAGTCGAGTAGTTCGAGGGGCAGATAACTCTGGTTGCTTCCCACCACAAATGATAATAATAATAATAATGATGATGATGATGATGATGATGATGATGATGATGATGATGGTGGTGGTGGTGGTGGTGGCGGTGATTTTGTTGATAATGATGATAGTGGTGGTGGGGGTGATGATAACGTTGATGCCTATTAAGAAAAACATTCAAGCTTGCAATGCATTTTGACTCATGCACATAAGTGAGATTCAAACCATTTCTTTTATAGTCGAGTAGTTCGAGTGGGAGACAACTCTGGTTGCCTTCACCACACTGACATAGCTTACTTTTTGCACGGCTTTAGAAACGAACGCAGTGAATTATGCAAGGCTGCATACAGGCAAAATAACACATGGAAAGATCATTTTAGAACTCTTTTTGTTGATTCTACACCCCATCTATACATGAATTTGCAACAATCGATTATTAAGTTTTTCGGTCGCTGCCAAACAGGCAAGTTTTTTTTTTGTAATGAAAGCCAGATTCATGTGTTCATTGAAAACTTTTTCACGACAAAAGATATCAATGGACCTTAACTTTAAATTCAGTACTGTGGTCTGCCAGTGCATCTACAGTTTAGTAGTATGTTTTGCAACGCTATCTACTGTGTTTAGTACTGTGATCTGCCAATGCATCAAATGTTTAGTACTGTGTTTTGCAACTGCATATACTGTGTTTACTACTGTGATCTTCAAATGCATATACTGTGTTTACTACTGTGATCTGCCAATGCATCTACTGTTTAGTACTGTGTTTTGCAACTGCATCTACTGTGTTTAGTATTGTGATGTGCCAATGCATCTACTGTTTATTTCGCTCACAGCGAGTCAACAATTTAACCTTGATGTCCATCATTGCTTTTTTTTATAGCGATCTTCACAGTTTACAAGGCCCGGAGGACACTCGAGTTAGAGTGTCATGCTTGGAAATCATTTGTATTTATAGTAGTGGAAGACAACGGCTTACTCTAGCCTTGAAATCGTTAAGATTATAGCGATCGGGGAAACATCCTGTTGGGAGTCGGTTCCACAAGGCAGTGGTTCGCTGGAAGAAGATGTTCAATTGTAACTTACTTCTCGGCGATGGGATACGGAGAGAATGTGGGTGCTTTGCTAATATGTAATTGATATCGCGAGTTCTTGCTGTGAAGGTTTACCTCAGCGGAACCAGGGAATGTAGTTCGTCCGAGCCCTTTCCGTGGAAGTAGTGATGGGGCAGTTAGAAATTTGCCACATTCCACCTGTGAAAGAGAGGTTGAAGGGTGGAGAATAGTTTGTCACCCACAAGGGCTTGGAGACTCTTTTGAAGTCTATCATGGCTGAAGAGTGAGGTCTGGGGAGCTTCCACCCAAATATAACAGCAAATTATATATATATATATATATATATATATATGTATATATATATATATATATATATATATATATATATATATATATATATATATATATATATATCCCGTTGGAAGACAGTGTTCAAGTGGAACTTACACCAATGGGATATGGAGAGAATGTGTGTGGTTTGCTACTATGTAATTGACATGGTGAGTTCTTGGCGTGAAGGTTTACCTCAGCGGAACCAGGGAATATAGTGTGTCCGAGCCCTTTCCGTTGAAGTAAATGATGCTGATTATATATTTGAATAAAATGTCATTTTATTTTATCTATTTGAAGAATAAATTTGATAAACCAACACAGAAATTAACCATAACCCAATTCAATCGTAGTGGGCGGCACAGTGAGTATCGAACTTACTGCACGCGAAAATGGTCGGTCGGATTTTACAGCTTAATCGTTGCTCTACAGCAGGCGTACAAGATTTCGACATCTACGAACTGTCTTTATATAAGGGCAAGCGTATGTCGATAATGGCGTTAATGCGGGTGTACATATTTGCCTATGACTGTTTGATGCACCTTTATCTACGAAAGGGTAATTCGAAACTTCGGATGCTGGGGCGAAACGGGAAAAAAAATCAGTTAAAACTATCAGAAGCGATTTGGACAACGACGGTAGACAACCGGAAGGGATTCTTTCGCTTTACACCGCTTGACAACAGATGGCGCTGCCTGTATGGGCAGCAGACATTTTCCTTCTTTTTTTTTCTTTATCCAAATCTATTTTTTCTCCTGTCTTTAAATTGTATCCTCATTTTACGCCACCTTTGTACAAGTGATTTCATCCGCAAGCAAAAACATCAAGAAAAGAAAAAATACAATCACAAACATTAACGCATGAAAGCATCGATATATATATATATATATATATATATATATATATATATATATATATATATATATATATATACATATATATATACATATATAATTATATATATATATATATATATATATATATATATATATATATATATATATATATATATATATATATACAGTGTAACCCGGATATAAGAGAGCTGTCGGGACCGGAGAGGAAGTCTCTTATATCCGGGTTTATCTTATATCCGGGTTTGGTCTATTATATATACATTAACACAGGCTCTAATTTGTGACCAGATAAAATCTCTCTTATATCCGTGTTTATCTTATATCCGGGTTTATCTTATATCCGGGTCTCTTATATCCGGGTCTCTTATATCCGGGTTACACTGTATATATATATATATATACATATACATATATATATTTATTTATATATATATATATATATATATATATATATATATATATATATATATATATATATATATAAATATGTAGATACAGAAAGAGAGAGGGAGAGATTGAGCAAACGGGCGTAACAGTTACTGAAAATGGAATCGACAAAACCAAGTTCGAATTTCGACAGAATCTCCTGATGTTAATTTCACCTTGCATTCTGTCTTGTTGCCAGATATATTGAAAAAAAATAGATTATGGTTGTCGGAAATTAGAATTGGTGAGTGAGAATTTTGAACAAAACACATTCCCGTAATTTACGAGCCATTATCATCAGCGAAAAGCTGTTATCTCAATAGTTAGCAGTGACACGACAAGCACGCGACCGCATATGCACACTCATACTCTCTCTCTCTCTCTCTCTCTCTCTCTCTCTCTCTCTCTCTCTCTCTCTCTCTCTCTCTCTCTCACTTACACATACACACACACACACACATATATCTATATATATTTCATTCCTTTTAAATATATATGTTCATGCTATAAAACGACCATATTAAAATTGTATGGATACTGATGCTGTGTATATCATGGACCGAGCACGTGAGCAACGATGAGGTCTTGGAGAGGATGCAAACAAGGAGGAAACATGCTTAACATAAGGAAGAGGCAGATGAAATTTCTGGGACACGTGATGAAAAATGAAGGCCTGGAGAATCTGATACCCACGGGACAAATAGAGGGGAAACAGCGCATGACATACGTGGCGGGCTTGGGTAGATGGATGACAGAGCGTGGTCAGGGGGCGGGGGATTTGGCAGAAACACAAAACCTGTTGAGAGCCACAAAGGATAAGGGGAAGTGGAGGGCCATGATCGCCTACGTCCTGAAAGGAGACGGCACATAAAAATAAAAGAAGGAAAATAAAGAGGGGAGAAGAGCAAGAATAATAAAATAAGAAGGGGAACTGAAACAATAACAACAATAAACAAGAGAAGAACAAAAAATAAGCTATAGCGTTTTCGATCCTCGCTCTTCGAATCCACTTGAGGACAAAAATGAAAACTGTGCACAACGTTTGAAAAATAAACAATAAATTAAGAACAGTCTGGAAATCAGTACAATAAAATAATATCACACTCCGATTACAGACATTACACATTAGTTCTAAGTAGCATTCCTTTTGTAAGCGGAAGGAATGGTTGGTGGACCTTAATATAATCGGAGTTTGATTATATTTTGTTTATTTGTCAGCTACTGATTCTTCCTCTTATTTTTCTTTTTATATATAAAATTTTAATATGTTCGTATTTATAGCATTATTAAGGATCTATACATCCATAGACTGTTTGTATATATATATATATATATATATATATATATATATATATATATATATATATATATATATATATACATTGCTGAGTTCCTTAAGGAACAGTAGACGAGATGATGAATTCTCGTGTTTTTTGTTTAAAAAGTTTTTGATCACTGCTATTTTGTGTCTGAGTTTCTGCTAGTGGATTTTTATACAAGGAGATGTTGATTGAGCAAAAGGAAGGATTGTGCAAAAGGAGAAATTGAGCAAAAAGAAGGACATAAAGGATTGAGAAAAAGGAAGGACTTCGCAAAATGAAGGATTGCACAAGAGAAGAGATTGAACAAAAGGAAGGAGAGAAAGGATTGAGCAAAAGGAAGGATTGAGCAAAGGAAGGATTGAGCAAAGGAAGGATTGAGCAAAGGAAGGATTCAGCAAAAGAATAGATTAAACAAAAGGAAGGAGAGAGAGGATTGAGCGAAAGGAAGGATTGAGCAAAGGAAGGATTGAGCAAAGGAAGGATTCAGCAAAGGAAGGATTCAGCAAAGAAAGGATTCAGCAAAAGAATAGATTAAACAAAAGGAAGGAGAGAGAGGATTGAGCGAAAGGAAGGATTGAGCAAAGGAAGGATTGAGCAAAGGAAGGATTCAGCAAAGGAAGGATTCAGCAAAGAAAGGATTCAGCAAAAGAATAGATTAAACAAAAGGAAGGAGAGAGAGGATTGAGCGAAAGGAAGGATTGAGCAAAGGAAGGATTGAGCAAAGGAAGGATTCAGCAAAGGAAGGATTCAGCAAAGAAAGGATTCAGCAAAAGAATAGATTAAACAAAAGGAAGGTGAGAAAGGATTGAGCGAAAGGAAGGATTGAGCAAAGGAAGGATTGAGCAAAGGAAGGATTCAGCAAAGGAAGGATTCAGCAAAGGAAGGATTCAGCAAAAGAATAGATTAAACAAAAGGAAGGAGAGAGAGGATTGAGCGAAAGGAAGGCCTTGCTGTTGGGTGCAGTTTATCGCCTTACCTAGGACGGGCATTAATTACTAGATATTAATATGTTATCTGAGAAAATATTGTAACTAATAATAATAACAATAATAATCTATGATTCTACGCCAGGAATGTCCCTCTTTTTTCTGATTGAATGTGTAAATATACACATGTAACTTGAAAAATTGGACTCATAGTCTTAAATATTATTGTCAGAGAAAATCTTTAAAGTGGATGCCATATATGTCACCAAAGCTCGTCAGAAATATCTAAACTTAGTTGTATACAATGGCTTCCTGTTGCAAAAAGCCTGAGAGTCTTGGCAAAGATCATTCTTCTTAGAACCTTGCGGACTGGCGCTACAGAATAACAAACAATGAAGTGTACTAAATAATAGAAACTACATAACTTGAGGACAACCAACAGCAGCAACAACTAAAATGGATAGCACATACAACTAGAAGAGAAACAAATACATCATCATCATGTTAACATTCAACACTACTTCAAATAAAAGGTTAGGACGGAAACCCCTCATCAATACGAGAAAGACGGAAAACTGCTAATGGACATGAGAAACCTATTTTCCTAAAAAAATTGTTTTCAGAGAAAGATTTTATAAATTTCGACCGAAAGTAGTACTGGCTGTTCGGCAAATGAATGTCAAATGTTTCCTTATAGGGAAACGGCTAATATTGTCATTACCATTTTCTTGGTAAATTAAAATAGACTACACTAAATATACCGTTCACTACCACAGATTTGCTTGTCTGAATTTAATCTGTTGTGCACTTCCGGCCATGATCAAGAGTATTGAAGGAACATTATGGCCCTGCGACGCTGAATGCGACACTGCGATCCGAAGACGCATTGGGGTAGCCAAAGACTCATTCCAAAAGCTAGACAAAGTATTACGAGACAGGAGGATTTCGTTGGTAACAAAGAAAATAGTACTGAACTGCTACGTGATATCTGTCCTCCTTTACGGCAGCGAATGTTGGACGGTCTCCTCAAAGATGAAGAAGAGACTCGAGGCGACAGAGAACTGGTTCTACAGAAGGATGCTAAGGTTATCATGGACCGAACACGGGAGCAACGTTAAAGTTTTGGAGAGGATGCAAACAAGGAGGAAGCTTATACTTCACATCAGTAAGAGGCAGCTGAAATTTCTGCGACACGTAATGAGAGAGCAGGGCTTGGAGAATCGGATACTCACGGGGCGGATAGAAGGAAAGTGAGACAAGAGAAATCAAAGCGGGGCATACCTAGCGGGCTTAAGCCAGTGGATAACAGGGCCTTGGAGAAGTAACAAAAGGACAAAACATATTGAGAACAAGGGATAGGAGGCAGTGGAGAGCCATGGTCGCCTACGTCCTGAATGGAGACGGCAAATAAAAGACGAAAATCGAGAGGATTGTTCTTTGAAGTTTGAAGAATGAGACAAGAAGGCTACTTGGGACTCACATCGATATACTTGGGAATGGCTTCAGTCTGGTGGGTGAGGTTACTCGACCTGAAAGTATTTTTTATTGGACCCCACCTGCAAGAATATAAGTTTTATCAAAGACCTGTCCCCATATCGTCCATATTTGGCTGCGACTCAAATGTCTTGTATACCCTTATCAGTCTGTGCTTCATATATCTGTATGAAGTGACAGAGCAGCATGGATGTTTAAATTTTTATTCTGTTGTCAAAGTTTCGCTCTGTAAGGGCATCGTAAAAGTCTTCTTTTTAGCGGTTCATATGAAGTATGTAGGGTAATCTATCGCTAAAAAAAAACCTTAAATATACACCTCAACAGTATACGTGAAAATAAGATACGCGTCAACGATAAACGTGAAAGATTCCTCCTGAATATTATAGATAGAGTGGAATCTCGGTTCACGAATTTAATTCGTTCCTGAAGGTTGTTCGTAACCCGAAACTATTTTTCCAATAGGAATCAATGTAGAGAAAAAAAGTCACAGTACAATAAAACTGGGGAAAAAAAGCAGGACACAACACACAAATGTATATAACACGGCGGTCGACTCAGAAATGATTCCGTTCGGGTTAACTTGGTTCGGCAATGTCGTTCGAGAAACGAAATTTTGTTCGGTAACCGAAGCATTTTCATCTCGAATTTTCTGTTCGGAAAATCATTTTTTTTCGACATCTGAGACGTTCGAGAACCGAGGTTGCGCTGTATCTCTTTTCACCCACAAAGGCCTCTATTCAATTAATTACCGACTTTGAAATTAAGACCGCTTCTGTCACAAAAAATTAAATTGTCAAAAAATTATAATAATTAATATGATTCAAAATAAAAATAATTCATCATCATCATCATCATCAGGTCGAGAATTTTTCTTGGATTCTCCTGACTCGTTCCTTCCAGCCATCTCTGTCAGACATCGCTGTCGACAGGCCCTCCAGATGGCATCCAGAGTCATCTACAAGTCGGTCAATGTAGGTGTGATGAAGTCTTCCAACCGATCTTTTGCTAAAAGATTCAAATGCATTCCTAAAACAATTAATATGATTTAAATGTTGGTATACGAGTGGGGTGAAGAATTTATAGGCTGACTCCTTCGTAGATTTCACAGTTCTAGCACCCCTCCTTTATAATCAACTTTTCAGCTCACTCTCATACAGAAGATAACCAAAGAGAACATAAGATACACTGGGCTTGTAGAAGTTTTGTCCAACACAGGAAGATGTTACAAAGTCAAAATGTTACCCTAAGAACTCGACTCATGTTCTTCGATTCATCAGATCTAGACTTTCACATTAATGTAAAGCATAACATCCAACTCGCCCAGAAATGTTTAAATTAAAACTTACCGTGTAAACGTGTGTAACGTGCGATTTCTCGTATCGTGCGACCCCCAAAATTTCACTTATAAAGATGATTTTATCATGTACGTCCTGTATAATGCGTGTTTCTTTCGTGAGAGACCAAATTAAAATAGACTAACCTCTTTTCTTCTATCTCTTCATCCCATCTTCTAGTTAAATAAGTTAAAACAGTAAAAGAGAATGATAAAAGTATTGTTAGTAACGCTATACTCATTGAGTAAACACGTACGGCCATAAACAATCGAACGAGAAACATTTAAATATCTTATTAACGTAAACAATGGAAAAGATGCATATTCGCCATGTTTGTATTTTATAATACGTTACTAATATGTGAATATTACATGCATTATTATTGGTTATAGTTAAGTAAAACATCAATTTTATCAAAATTATTTTTATTTTAAATACAGCTGTACATTTTGACTAAAGTAAATGGATATCTAGTTTGCTCAACGCCATAGTCAGGGCCAGCAGTATATACGCTAATTTTATACCTTGTGTATGATGCGACCCCCTTCAAAATTTGGTCGTCAAAAGCTGCATGATACGCAAGTATAGACGGTATATAGAACTGTTTTCTCAGATGAATGATTAAAAATGACTTGAAGCAAAATAATCGTCTGGGTCCTAAAGACGTCAGTCTTTCATCAGATCTTATAGAGTGGTGCTACAGAATCATAAACAAAGAACGTTACCAAATAATAAAATCGATATCATTTGAAAACTTCCAGCACCAGCAACAACTAAAACGGAGAGCACATACAAATAGAAGGGAAAAGAAACGACATAATCAGTATGTTAACTTTCCACTCTACCAAAAACACAAGGTTAACAAGGAAATCCCTATCAGTATTAGAATAGAGGATTTGAGAACCCTTATTTCCTGAAAACATTGTTTATGTTTCATAAATATCAACAGAAATTAACTTTATTTGATCAATGAATGTCGAATATTTCTTATATGAAAATGGCTATTCTCGCCATTTACGTTAAGATTTCTATAGAATTTTAAAGGATTTGGGACGAAATATTACTTCTGTAGAATTATAATGCATCTTTAAATTACTCCCCAATTACCATTGCAAACTTTTTTTAAATCTCCCCACCCCCAGAATTACAATATATTTTGTTAATTTCTCACAGCATATAATTTCATTAAAAAAAATGATATTTAGCTGTTTTAAGTTACTTTGTGTTGAGAAATCTCTCCTTTTCACACAAATGGACTCACCCAAGGTATACATATACTACTGCCAGGGAATACCCAAAAGAGAAAAAGCAGTAGTAGAAGAGTCGAGTGAAGTTGGTCGGTAGAATAACGTAGCGGCAAGAGTCATAGTAACAAGCACGTCGACTCAGTAAGAAGTCATACAGCGATACGTCGATATCAAAGACTATATATATATTTTGCTACTAACCCGCATTCCTGGAACTACTAACCTGTAATACCAGTTTGTATTATTACGTTAATACATTTATTTTCCTATATTCATTCTTGGCGTTTGTTATTATTTGATACCGGATTTCATCCCGGAATCCACAACACTTTGATATTTTACACTATTTTCTAATCAATACAAGGCCCAAGAACCACTCAAGGTAGAAGGTTACAGAATGAGTTTGTCTACTGGATGTAAAAGGAAGAGGTAAGAAGGGCAGATTTTGAGGATATGTAGGACAGATAAAGGCTGACACAAGACATGTTAAGATTGTAGTGATGGCTGAAGCATCCTCCAATTTGTTCCACAAAGCAGTGGCTCTTGGGAAGAAGCTGTGCGAATGAAACTTCCTTCTTATCAAAGGAATACGAAGTAAATAATGTTGATTCGATCCTGTGTGTATCGTACGGCGAGTCTTAGCTGTAAAGATCTGTGAATGTAGCTCGTTAGAAAATTTACCATGGAAACGGCGACAGATTAACGAGTAGCATGCAAAGTTTCGTCCAGGGGAAAGGGTTTGTAGGGTGGAAAATAATTCATCACCCACAAGGCCGCGTAAACGCTTTTGAACTCTATCAAGGCTTGAAACTGAGGATTGGGCAACTCCACCCCAGATGTGGTAGCAATCCTGTTTTTTGATCTGACCTGGCCCTTCTAAATGTAGAGCAAAATCAGGAGGAGTCTGTTACTTACCGGAGCATTCTAAAGAGCGGAACGTGACTAGCTTTCCGTGAAAGGCGGTATTTTGAAGTACGGGGTACGAGTTTGTGAACTAGGCAACAATTTTTGTTGTTTGATATGTATACATATACGGGCTGGTCATGTCGTGTTTGGATTATTATGAGCGATCCAATCGAGAATATGGTGTTCTAATTCGATATTCTGAAAGACCCGTCTACGATAGGTGCACTGTACAGCATCACCTGATCTCAAGTGGAAAATTAAAGAAAGTGTCGCAGGGGTACAAGGCGATTATCTCCCTTTAGTGGAGATAGGTCACATGGGTCACGTGACGGCTGCTTAGTGACGCCACTTCATATAGTGACGAAGGCAGGCTAGTCAATCAGTTTGTTGACAGCAACCAAACTGAGTGGTTGCTTTTTATAGCCTGAGGCTAAATCTGCCTCCAGCAGCAAATGGTACAGCTCAAAAGTCCATGGTGGCGTTTCCATTTGGGAATATACCTTCCCCGGATATAGAAAGAAACTCCGGCTCGCTCGCAGTCCTCAATCTGGGCAAACTCGAGACTCGCCGTTTCCCCTTCGTGGAATATATCCTCGCCTGGGACATAAATGAATCCAGCCCATTTGAACCTGGGTCCTAAACAGGGCTTCTCCAGAAACACAGAAGAATTTCCATGTTATATTTAAGATCCTTCCTTTTTGTTTCTCCTTACACTCTACTTTGCTCTGTAGATATATGTGATATATTTTTCACTGCGTGGTACACACACACACACACACACACATATATATATATATATATATATATATATATATATATATATATATATATATATATATAGTTTTGTGTATGTATTAGTGGCATAAAAGTTTCTCTGAGAAGAAAGCATGTTTGTCATTCCTTTACCTTTCAGCCATTACGTTCTGTCACTGAATTATGCTGTTCTCTCTCTCTCTATCTCTATCTCTCTCTCTCTCTCTCTCTATATATATATATATATATATATATATATATATATATATGTTAAAGACAACATAGTCTTACATATTTTCTTTTGAATTTTCTCATATTCTCTAATGAGACTTTTTATTTGAAAATAGTTCCGAAATATGTATTTTCCATACGATGACCTAGCGCTTTCGAACATCATTGTTCATCTTCAGGGTCAATATTTTAGTCAAAATTTTTTTTTTTTTTTTTTTTTTTTTTAAACAAACATTTGCCAATTATCTTGTAGCGTAATCATGTTGCTACTATTTTTTACAAACTAAAAACGTTAAATTCCTTTTAAATTCAAAAGACGCGATGATGTTATATCACGTGCATGGCGTAGATTTTTATCATGTGACAGCGTGAAAAAGATTTCCAATACACAAGCCAAAAGATCGAAGAATACGCTACAAAATTTAAATATATTATAAACATTGCAATATATTACCAGATATATTATAATCTATACGATTAATAAGAGGTCTTTTTCTTTCGGAACTATTTTCAAATAAAAAGTCTCATTAGAGAATATGAGAAAATTCAAAAGAAAATATGTAAGACTATGTTGTCTTTAACATTCAACACTACATGTTTGAAAGAAAAGTTGCTGCCAAATTACACATATATATATATATATATATATATATATATATATATATATATATGTAAAATGCCCATAAGGGGGGAAATTCAAATGGAAGATTAAAACTTTCTTCCATAACTGTCTCCCATTATAATGAGAATAAAAATACCTGGATTTACTCGTTAACAGAATACGATATAGAACAACAAGATTAGAATCGTAAACGGTTTGTTGGAATTGTGTCAGAAAGGCTAGAAGAAGATCTAGGGGAATTGGTGATTTGGGGAAGAGTTAGAAATATTCAAAATCTGACAGTATTTGAGCCTGAAATTATACAGAGGAAGGCGCTGGAGATTGGATCATAATTTTTTTATCGCAAAATTCCTAACACGAATCACAATGCATCTGGGGTGAACCTGAAATGTAACTGCTAATAGGGAATAAAAAAAAGAGAACCTGCCTGATTTTGAGCTTGACTTTTCTAGTGAACCAGAGTGTAACTAGAAAAGAGAATTAAAATTTCTAAAATACCAGGACCTCGGTCGGGGGCTTGAAAATATGTGGAATTGAAGGTTTCTGAAGGAAAACAACAAAATGTGTTATAATAATAATAATAATAATTGTTATTATTATTATTAGAAGCAGTAGCAGTAGTTGTTGTTGTAGTAGTAGTAGAAACTACAGTGGGAGCAGACGAAAGGTTAGTAATAGTAGTAGGAGTGGAATAGTAGCAGAAAGAGACATAGTAGTAGAAAGGGTAGTAACATTAGTACTTCAAAGGGTCATAATAGTGATAGTAGTAAAACAGGTCCTAGCACTAGTAATATAAAGGATTGTATTAGTAGCAGTGGTAGTAGTAATATAAAGGGTCGTAGCAGTAGTAGATGGGGCTGTGAATGTAGCAGTAGTAGTACAATGGGTCGAAGTAGCAGTTGTAATAGCAAAAAATATCATTGCATAGTAGTAGTAGAAGAAATGATCGTAGTATTAGCAGTAATAATAGAAACGGTTGTAAAAGTAGTAGTAGTATAAGAAAGAGTCGTAGTAACAGTAATAGCAGTAGAATAGCTCGTAGCTGTAGTAGTAGTAGTGGTACAAAGTGTCGTAGAATTAGTAATAGTAGTAGCATTTGTAACAGTAGAAAGGATTGCAATAGTAGTAACAGTAGAACAACTCGTAATAGTAGTAGTAGTAGTCGTAGGAAGAATAGTAGTAGGAGAAGAAAGTGTAGTAGCAGATGCAGTAGTATTGGAAAAAGTAGTAGCTTTTGTGGTAGAAAGGTCCATGGCAGTAATAGCGTTAGTATAGACAGCAATTTGACTTATTGTAATGGCTGCCAATAATAGCAGTAATATTTTTCTTTTAACAATGAAAGAATATTATTTTCTCAACAACTTAACGGTTATAAAGATTGTGTAAACTTAAACATCGGTTTTCTTTTGTTTAATCAAAACATAAAGCAAACTAAACTGTTTTTGCCAACTTCTTTAGGAACCTGCCAATTTGGGACGGGAAACAACTTTAATGTCTGCTAACGATTCGGCACTTTTTGTAATGTTGGCAATAGTTGTTCTTTGCTTTTTCTTTTGCCTCCAACAGATTTTCTTGAAATTCAACTGAAATAGTTATCGTGTCAAGCGAAAAGAAAATCGGAACAAGAAAAAAAAACACATGAAGTCAATAAAAAGATAAACACAGAAGAATAAACTAAAATAGCATGAAACGAAAAAGAAAGAAAAAAAACGGCCTCCCAATTGATAAAAATCATTTCACTGAAGCAGACGAGCAGAGTGCAGAAACCGGAGATAAAAATATTCGCTGATATTCTTGCTACTACTACCCTCATTACGAAGCCGATTATCACTCCAGCAAATAATAATAATAATAATAATAATAATAATAATAATAATAACGAAAAAGAATAAAGAACAGATTGTAATATTTTTTTCTAGTTTTGTCTTCATTGACCCAGAAGTGACCGGAAACACGTGACATGCCCAATTCGGTTGCTTTCCCTCAGCAGATGGCGTTGTATTAGACTTTTCACAATTGCGGATTGGTTTCTGTGATAACATTAATCGCTTTGTGGACTGCTTATATAATTAAATACACGCACACATACACGCATGAAAACTGACTATAACACATAACGACATGATAAAAGCAGTCATACTTATTAATATATGAAAGTACACACGTTAAAATATAGTTCTTATGCGAAAGTCTTAGCAAGTCATTTTATCACAAAAACATGCACCAACGAACTTGCTTATACAACGACACATATTTATATAAGCATAGATATAAATCCCAACCATAGAGAATTATATTTCCGTACGCTGCATGCGTACATATTTTGCGTGGAAATTTGCCTACATATATACATTCAACTTAGAGGTATACATAAAGAGAGTCTGTTCTAGAGTAATTGCAAACTAACAAGTTCCATCGACTCTTGCTAAAGTCCGAAAAGTTATTGTGCCCAGACTGAGCGCTTAATTACTTTGGTCTTTTGCCAGTCTTAGGTAAGCTTAGTAAACATGTTTCATATAATGTACTTATCTTGTATTAAAAGATATATAGATTACCACGACCGTAAGGTTAAAACACAAGCATTTCGAATTGAATATACGAGGGTCATTCAATAAATAAGGTGAATTTTTCGGTATAAGGACTTCTGATACAGATAGAAGCTTACTTTTGTATTTATTTTTGTTGAGTCTTGACTCATTGTTGAATCTCGCCTATTGCATGGAATAATAATGCAACACAAAATGTACTTAGAACAAGAATGTATTATAACAAGAAAGTGTACACAATAAGTACATATAGTATTTCTGTATATTTCTGGGAAGATGTTCCTGGAGAATGTGTTGACTAGTCGCAGTCGATCAGAGTCTCTAGTTGGATCTCGTGATTCCTCCTCCTGTCTTCCGGTACCAACCACTATTTATATAGTTGGTAGTCACCTATGCAGATTAGGTGGATCCTACCACAACAATTTTTCAACGCAGTCTCCCAGCACTGTCACACACTTTTCCCATCTGCGCACAAGCTTCCGTATTCCCTCAGCGTACAAATCTTTGGACTGATGTCTCAGCCAGTCGCTCACAACACTTTTGACTTCATCGTCACTTTTAAACTTCGTGCCTCTCGTGAACGCTTTCAATGGACCAAACAGGTGAAAGTCTGAAGGGGAAAGGTCTGGGCTGTAAGGGGGATGAGGGAGCAGTTCCCAGCCCAGCTCGTTGATGGTCTGCACCGTTTGGGCTGCTGTGCTGTTTGTGCTCAGCAGTAAGCATCTTTGGCACCCACCGGCAGCTGACCTTGTGTGCTGTCCCAACAGATAAGCTCAAAGTCCTTGCAATGTCATCCACTGTCACCCTTCTGTCAGACTGAATGAGGTCATTGACTGATTCGATCACCTCAGGAGACCTCACTTCTATAGGCCTCCCAGGCCTGTCTTCATTCTCAACACTGCTCCGTTCTTCTTTAAACAATTTAGCCCACTTGTAGACAATGTTTTGGATGAAACATGTGGCACCATACACAGTTGACATTCTTCTATGAATTTCAACTGGTTTGCATCCTTCAGCAACCAAAAACTTGATAACTGACCACTGTTCAATCCTGGAGCATGCTTCTTAGTCGGCCATCTTTGTTAATCGCCAAAACTCTGAAAGTTTTTTTTTTAATCTGCAAAAGAAATTAAATCCATGTGAAAAAGAAGTAAAACAAAACAAAAAAAATAAATAAAGTAAGCTTCTATCTGTATTAGAAGTCCTTATACCGAAAAATTCACCTTATTTTTTGAATGACCTTCGTATTACCATGATATCCGTATTCGAGTCTTTGCATGGTCGATTTGTCAGGTAGCTGATTTTTGGGAGAGAGGATTTCAGTATACAGCGCCGTCGGAAAGTGACTGAAAATATGCTACGGTTTGACACAAGGCATCTGAGTGAAAATTGGTAGAAGGAGATGTTCGGAATTCGGCGATAGCTGTGTTGGCACGATGTCATAAATCATTGTAACCGACGGTTTGAGCGTTCTGGCCTTGTTCAAACTGTTGATCATGCAAGATTATGCGCTCTCTCTGAGAAACTTGTAACTAAGGTCCGCTCAACACAGGGTTAATTTGCAGTGTAAAAACCGCGCTCAGTTAGCATTAAAAATTTCCAGAATAGTTCCATTTATGTGCAATTGCACATGCTTCATTCGAATCTAACTTGATAAATTTGATAAAATCTACTGTTTTCAGTGATTGAAATAAAGCGTTAAGTTCGACATTCCAACCACCTGAAGAAGACCGGAGCGTACAACGACCGAAATATGATAAATATGGTAACAAAGATGAGTATGATAGTCCGAGCAATGTAAATAGAGTACATAATACCTCATCTCAGAAATATAGACAAAAACCAAAGTAGCAGATAAAATCTGATGTTTGTTAGGTGACTCTGTCTCCAATACTACTAATAAAAAGCATATACTCCATACATTGGTCATATACATACAACCCTTTTACACCGACCAACCTGTCACTTATTAGTAGCTCAATAGAAATATTTCACTAACGAACAATAAAAGAGAGATGATTGTAAAAAAAAAAAAACACAAATACTATTAAACCATAACTAAAAAAAAAATCACAAAAATCAGACGTAATAATTATTAAAAGAAAATACAATTCATTGAAATAAGCAAAATATCATTTAACATGGGAAGAAGTATCTTAAACATCTTTTAACAAGGAAAATATATTTTCAATACACTTTAACAAAAACAAAAAAAAGTCAGAAACAGCAACAACACATAATGAGAAACGTATGGAAACTCTACGTACATCTTAAGATTGAAATCAATCGAAAAAAGATGACGTCAGTATGTGAGATGAATAAAAAAAAATCACATTCAAAATATAACGCTAAAACTATCAAAATAAGACGCCGGAGAAAGCAAACACCTATCTGCGTTGAAAACAACTTTAAACTCTGAAGACGACAAAAGTGGTTGAAAGTACGTGGAGATAAGATTGGAAAATAAAACTATAATCTTGAAACATCGGTAAAAACACTTATAATAAAACAAAAAATGTAAGTAAATCAATAAAATTTCCTCAAAGAAATTTTTCCGTGGTGTTCAACCAAATATACAGAAAGACATTTTTACTGCTAAAATATACAAACACACACAACATATATACATACATACACACACAGATATATATATATATATATATATATATATATATATATGTGTGTGTGTGTGTTGGCAAGCTATCAGTTGGTTCCACCAAGGGATTTGTTTTTCTGTAATATATATATATATATATATATTTATATATATATATATACATAACAAAGGACTTCATAGGACGAAATGCGTCACAACCTTTTCACTTTGTCCTACATTTTCCCCCAATTCTGCTCTTGATATATGGAAATATATATCGTTATCTCTCACACACATATACACACACAGAGACGCACAACACATACATGCACACACACACACACACACACACACACAAATACATGCACAAAAACACAAACACACACAAACACGCGAGTGTGTGTGTGCGTGCGTACGTGCGTGCGTGTGCTTGAATGCAGACAAAACGTATCTTATCTGACGCGTTTCGCCCTCTGATGGACTCTGAGGTCAATTATGGAGGTCATTAAGTGATGTATATATATATATATATATATATAAAGTAAATGATATATATATAATGTAAGTAAAACTGTGGTTGATTTTTTTATAATGTAATTCATTTTTATATTATTTTATATTTGAGAAATTAATTGATGCATTAATCGATGCCTTAACCGATTCGGCCACTGAGGATCGTTCGGTTGGCAAGGTCGAATTTACTGCTTATAAACTTCAATCTTCCATGAATCTCTGACGTACATTCATAACTGCTCATGGCGTATCAAATGTAAACAAATGGCGTCACACATTATGAAATGGACAAAGTCCTTGCCAACCGAACGATCCTTAGTGGCCGAAACGGTTAAGGCACGTCAGGCTATATGACGGTTCCGTATAGGATACAGGTTCGAATCCTGTCTGAGGACCAATATTTTCTATGAAAATTTCTCGGACATTCAAGCAGGTAATTGATATTTAATACTGTTTATTATAAACAGAGCATTTACTTAAATACTTGTATCTATAAAAAGAATGTTAAACATAAAAAAAATGTCTTTAAATAATTGTCGGTCTTTTTCCATTTCATAATATATATATATATATATATATATATATATATATATATATATATATATATATAATAGATAGGAAAAGACAAAATTTATAAGGCATTTTTAAAAGAAAAACTAAAAAAAAAAAACAACCGGTTTCGTCCCAAGACATATCAAGTTTATTTTTTCTGGTAATTTAAAAACGCATGTAAATTAAATTTAAATTAACGAATGGAATGGGAAAAAATATGAATTTCAAGAAACTAGAGTCCAATAACTTTCAGACCCAGTAAGCATTCCTTCTGTTTACAAAGGGAAGGCTCACGGGATCTGATATACAAGGACTCCAGAACCTTATGGTGAAATGTGGAGTGGGACCTAGATAAAATCAAAAATCGGTCGCCACTAAAATTTTCCACACATTTCCTTCTATTTCTTATATGCTCAGCAATAGCAGAGCCAGAACTGTTATATATACACCCCGGGTGTAACAGCATAATTGTCCATCCCACGCAATGTTTAATATCTAAAAAAAAAAAAACACGAAACTACTTGAGTTTTCTTTCCTGGTTTTCAAATAAGAAGTATTAGCCATTTTGACACCATTTTTTTTTTTGTAAGAATCATTGAAAAACCCTTTGAATTGTTCAGCTAGAAAGAGAACGGGTTAAAACCGTTTTGTGCCAAACCCACTGTCTTCCCGAATGAGCAATGCTGAGAGGAAAAATATCATTCAGGCCTTCAGTATTGGTACCAACATTCATATTCTGGCTTCCATCTTCAAAGTCTATTCAAGAATCATCAAGAGAAATAATTTTAAAAAAAAGAGGGCACATAGAGAGGAAACCTGGAGCAGGAGGTTACAACAACAAGAGAGATCATCATTTCAACTTAGAGCTAAAGAGATCAATTAGAAAAAATGCAGCTCAACGCATAAGACCTTTGGCACGTAAGAGAGGAGTTTCAGTTATAACAGTCTAAAGAGAAGTGAAAAAAAAAATTGAAACCTGTGAGGCAACTTGTTACTCCGGGATAGAAAGTTAGAAGCTTAGAGAGGGCGAAGATCATCATGAATAAGTTGGAAAATGATCCTGGAATATATATTTGAACTTTATTTCAATACATCATGAGCTTCCAATCCTTAGCTATGATTAGTTGATGATGAAAATGTGTTTTTTGTTCATGACCGATTTCATCACGATACTTCTGTTAAGCTTGAAGAGTAATTATACATTCTCATTGCTCGAAGTAGTGTCGAATACTGTTATAAAAACCTTGGAGAATTCCAGTAAGATATCTTTTATTATTTCCATGCTACAAAGTTTCCATGCTTAATCTAACAAATGGACAATTTTTCTTTTACACGATTTGGACAATTTTGCTGTTACACCCGGTATACTTCTCTCTGTCTCTCTCTCTCTCTCTCTCTCTCTCTCTCGCTCTCTTCATATATATATATATATATATATATATATATATATATATATATAATGGACTCTCCCGTCGGTTTCGACGTATGAGGATTTCAGAACCAATCGATTCAGCTATATATATATATATCTAACAGTGACCTCACACCCCAATCCTCACTCTTGCTTCTTATGCGGCCTCCCATATATATATATATATATATATATATATATATATATATATATATATATATATATATATATATTTGAAATTGTTAGGAGAATTTGATAATTATATTTAAGTGATTCATAGAGTCTGAAACCTCAACAGAATGCAGAAAGCACTGGACGGCCGTTTCGTCCTATATTTGGGACTCATCAGCAGTGCGCATCCACTACCGAGAATTGAAACTCGGACAGTTAGGTTGTCATGCAAACACCATACCAACTGTTCCAACGGGCCTCGGTGACGAAGAGGTAGCAAATCAGACTCAATATAACGCCGCTCACCCACATAATCCGTGGTGGAACTCTACTGAGATTCTCTTTAACCATAGGACTGTGTCCCCTGGAGCCACGACTACTATCACCAAGCCGCTCACTCCAGAGCATTAGAAGCCGGTTAAAGCAATGATATACATTTGAAATTATTAGGAGAATTTAATATAAAGTACAAAGTAAGCAAATCCTTAGGGAGTTTGAAATGCAACATAAATGCAATATTTAAAATGAAGATGTACCAGTGTTTTATGCATTATACAAAAGCATTTGGTAAATACGTCCCAAAGAATTATTGGCGGTAACCTCGAAATATTTAGGAAGGATTTTAGAATAATCCAGAACCTATACTGGCAGCAAACCGTTATGTGCCATGCGTGATACCCGCTTAAGCAATCATGTATCGTTCGAGGCAGAATTTTTCCCAGCAGTCGGTTGCCATTTCTTTCTGCGATAGACCAGCTGCCATCCAAGGCTATAGAACCCGGTCTGTCCTGCTATTTACCCATAGCTGGGAGGAGAAGAAGAGGGTTCATAGCTTTCCCAAGAGTATTAGCACGTAAGTGAATGTAATGGAATCGACTGGAATTTGAACTCGGCTCTCCGATTCCTCAATCCGAGCCTACAGATAGAAAAGTGTTCAGTAAATATACAAAAGAAACTAGAAAGGGATGTATAACAAGGATGTGTCTTCTCAACGGCCTATTCAACCAATACAGCGAGGGGATTCTGACAGAATTAGAACTCCTACCAGGATTCATTATTGGCGGCCACAATCAACATCATAAAATATGACACAGTGTTGATAACAGACACAAAAAGAAAACTACAAGAAATTCAGATGGTACTGTCGGGAAGCGAGAAAAAAATGATTGAATATCAATTGCAAAGGAGAATGCATGGTTGCTAGCAAAAGGAACAGGCCAACATGCAAATTACAAATTGGAGATACCAGAATTAAGCAAGTACAATAATTTAAATATCAGAGAAATGTTCTCATCAACATCATTCTTCGATCGTAGCCGGAATCATAGAGCCAATGTGAACGATCTTTTCCTTTAACTGTATCGTATGAATACGCCATACATACAGTTTTGTATTCAGAGTTACTTTCTCCTAGACCGTTTGCCAACCCTGGCTAAAGAAGAAGAAGAAGAAGATTCATACCTTTCCCAAGTGAATTAATGGATCGGCTCTCCGATCCCTCAATACGAGCCGCAATCCATTACTCCACCGTATTCTAACGGAGGACGGAACGTGCGATATTGAAATCGGAAGAGGCATTGGGATAAGTTCAGGGATGAGTTCGTGAACATTTTTGGGTATGAGAAAACTTGCCCCGCTTAAACTTCCGCATCTGGAATGAACTAGTCAGAAAAGCTTGTGATATGCCCCACAGTAAACTGCAAACCCTCAAAAATTCATCAATATACCTGGATGGAGAACATTGATGAAGAATTCATTCAAAAAGCTTGTGGTAGATTCGGGAAGGTGGTTGAGGATATCATTGCAAAAGGCGGAGCAACTTTTGATGCCTCACAGTTTGGACTACTTAGAAATAAATACCAGCATTTAAGCTTCCATTTAAACTTTATTTCAATTTTTCATGAGCTTCCGATCCTTAGCTGTGATTAATTAATGATGAACATGTCATTTTCGTTTATGACCGATTTCATCACGGCACAACTGTTAAGCTTGGAGAGTAATTATGCATTCTTATTGATCAAAGTAGAGTCCAATACTTTTATAAAAAAGAGGCATTGGGATAGTCAAATATGCCTTCCAAAAACTAAGTAAAGTATCAGGAAACCGGAAGGAAAGAGTACTTAACTGATATGTAATATCAGTCCTCATATATGGTAGTGAATGCTAAGCAATCTCCTCACCGAGGACAAAGAAATTTGAAGCCACAGAAATTAGGTTGCGAATACGATGGACCGAACATGTAAGTTTTACAGAAAATAGAAAAAAGAACACTTATATTTAACATCAGCATGGAACAGTTGTCATTTCTAAGGTATATAATGAGGAAAGAAGTCTTGGAAAATTTGATACCCACAGGAACAAAGAGGGACAGAAGAAAACCAGGTATAACTGGCGAGTTATGGCTGAATCCATGACTGAGCAGCGTTTGTGAATGATAGAAAAAAAGAGAACATTTATTAAGAGCTACAAAGAACAGGAAATTATGGAGTCATGATGGCCAACGCCCTGAAGGGAGACGGTACATAGAAGAAGAGGAGATAATGCTACAAAGGCACACCGGAGAAAAAGTGCTGAGTGCCATATAATATTAGCATTAATATTTGTAAATAAACCAATGGTGAACAATGGTCGGTGGCAACTAAAAGTTCTTCACGTAATCACAAGGCAGTCGGCAACTGTTTTTTTTATTTCTTTTGTAAAAATGGGAATTTTATATACCCTCAACAAGTAGACGTAACAACGAGAGTAGCGTATGTGTGTATACTCTGTAAACACCAACTAAATTCGCTGAGGGTGGATATGGCCAGACGGTCAAGATGGAAATTCCGAAGAATAAAAATGATACACACACACACACACACACACACACACACACACACACACACACATATATATATATATATATATATATATAAATAGAACATAATAAAAAAAATAAATAAATAAAAACAAGCAAAATAATTTAACCCAAATAAATAAATAAATAAACGACTTCCGGTGAAATAACCGCCAAAATAGACTACCCACAATTCACCACTGACCCGTATATATAAATAGCCGAGAAAAATAACAGCACTCGTGGCCTGACGATTGCATCAAGCATGAAACAGACTGTCACCTCTAAGTGTTGACTTCTATGTTCACTTTTATATTTACACACGCTACATCTCTGATATTGAACACTTTATCCCATAAATATAGCACATCTTAAGACTATATTTCTTCATATATATATATATATATATATATATATATAGTTGTGGGAAGCATTATTCGCTCCAAACTAATGTTTGCATATTTTCTAAGGAAATGCGAATATTTGCAAGTACTTACTGAATTTACCATAAATAGCTGATTCCATATTAAGTTTTGAATAATTCCTGAAATTTTAGAAGTTTCGATCTAATATATTCATAGTTATAGATTTTTCTTGAATTTCGTGCAGTCCCAAATTATTCAACCCTCACCTTACGATAAATTATTAAATAATATTAGTCTATGGCAATTGTCAATTGTAATTTTTTTCCTTGTTTGGCATTTAATACAAACACTTTTTGAAAATGAAATAGTATTGGACTGATTCTATAAGATTCTAAAAGGTAATGAAGAATACAGTATGTGAGTGCCACGTGCCGCGATAATTCGTTCGTTCTGCACCCATGGCGAAGATGGTTGAACTTGTCAAGTAGCTCCGAATGGAGATAGTTGATGCGTACAAAGAAGGTGATGGATATACAGCAATTTCCAAGCGTTTAAATGTTCCTAGATCGATAATTCGTAGCATTATCAACAAATACAACGATACTTATTGTGTTGAGAATAAATTAAGGACTGGCAGAAAAGGGTTAATTGCTGAGAGAATGGAAATAAAAATTATTAGAGAATTTTCAATTAACGACAAAAAACAATATCAATGATGCAATGACATCAGGGCATAATGGATGCTTTCATCGAGCAGAACTTCGAGCTTATCGCCCAAGAAAAATATCCCTTGCTTAAGGTTAAACACCTAAGATGCAGATTAGCTTATGCTGGAAGCAATATTGAACATCAAATATTAGAATTTTCTTTTATGGTCAGATTAAACCAATCCAGAATTATTTGTTAACATGAACTCACAGTATATGTGGAGAAAAGTGAATGAAGTCCACAAACCAAAAAATACCCTCCCTACAATAAAGAATGGTGGTGAGAGCATTCTTCCCTGAGATTTGTTGCTGGTTCTGACCCAGGAGAACTAGTGAGAGTACACGGTATCATGGATAAAGAGCAGTATTTGGCTATTCTTACAAATAATATAGAAGAAAGTGCACGAAAGCTGTCAATATGGCGTCAATGGACATTCCAACAGGACAATGACCCGAAACACACAGCAGGAATTGTTGCAAAATACTAAGGTGACAGCAAAATTAAGGTATTGACGTACCCCTCACAAAGTTCTGGCCTAAACCTCACTGAAAAACTATGGGTATATTTGAAGGAAAAAGTAAGAGAAAGTAGTCCTTCACATTTGGAGGAACCAGAAGCTGCTATT
Source organism: Acanthosepion esculentum (assembly GCA_964036315.1). Taxonomy (NCBI): domain Eukaryota; kingdom Metazoa; phylum Mollusca; class Cephalopoda; order Sepiida; family Sepiidae; genus Acanthosepion; species Acanthosepion esculentum. The sequence goes on along the minus strand of OZ038485.1, from coordinate 37,556,715 downwards.
GCAACGGAATAATGGAGTAAAATAGCTATCAGTACGTGTATTGATCTTTAAGGAACTATCAAAGATGATTAAAGACAATAAACAAGAATAAAAGTTACACAATTGATTATTGGGGCAAGAGGGCCAATAATGATGTCCTATCTTAAATGTTTTCTGGTGTTTTTTGTATTATTGTTTGACATTATAATAAAAGTTTCGTTGAGGGCATCAATGCGCCTTCTTTCAAATCCATTATTGGATCATTTGTGAAAAGATTCACATGAAGTTTCCATGAAAATCAGGGGTCTTACAGACAGCTTTATTTGTAATTATGGAAGTGGGTAAATAATTTTGTCCACAACTATATATATATATATATATATATATATATATATATACCGGGTGTAACTGCACAATTCTCCAAATCGTATAACAGCAAAATTGTCCAATTGTTAGATTAAGCTTTGAACTTAGAAATGATTAAAGATATCTTACTATATTTCTCTGAGGTTTTTACAACACTATTTGACTCTACTTTGGAAAATAAGAATGTATTTAGATTTGAGTTGAAATGATGACCCCTCTTCCTGTTGTGACCTCTTAATTCAGTTTTCCTCTTTACTTTCACCCCCTTTTAAAAACTTATTCACCGCTTTCTTGATGGTTCTTGAATGGACTTTGAATATGGACGCCAGACTATGAATGTTGGTACCATTGCTGAAGGCCTGAATGACCGTTTACCTCGCACCATTGCTCAGTTGGGAAAACATAGTGGGCCTGAGACAAAACGATTTTGACTTTTTAGCTGATTTTACATTTTTTAGTATGGACAATTATGCTGTTACACCCGGTATATATATATATATATATATATATATATATATATATATATATATATATATATATATATATATATATATAATTATTTATTTGAATATTACAACATAAATATGTTATAATACATATATATATATATATATATATATATATATATATATGTGTGTGTGTGTGTGTGTGTGTGTGTGTGTGTATCTGTGTATGTGTGTGTGTTTGTGAGTATGTGTGTGTGTGTGTATGTATGTATATATTATGTGCTATCCAGGATTTCCAGAGAATTGTAAATGAAAAAACTTTTACCCATTTTTCTCCTCTTGAGCGCTGTTTTCACATTGGCTGACATGTTGGACTGCTCACAAAAGGTTTATGCCAAGAAGATTCCGTACTCTATTCTGTTCTTGCTGTTAAAATTCCAGGATCATTTTGGTATCACCTTGTGTGTGTGTGTGTGTGTGTGTGTGTGTGTGTGTGTGTCTGTGTATGCACGCCCACACGAGCCTGTGTGTGTGTGTTTATGAAAAGGAAGAAGACAAGAAAGAAAAAAATATAAACAAGATGAAACCAGTACAGGCCTACGTGCGCAAACGTTAACGCATGCGCACACCCTTATGAACTAGCCAGTCATATAATCAAATGTAAGGTTCTTAACTAATAAGCATGCCTCGTTGAGTATAAAGGACATGGCTGTCTTCTTTATAGTCACATAGAAAACTTTAAATCGGATAATACATTGCACATACTCACGCGAAAACACGCCATCAAGCCTTTATAACAGATTCAACGCGGGTGGTAGTGCTGCCCTTTAGGCAGAAGGCAGGAGCGGTAAGCGCCCGTAAATCGGCAGCAATAATCATTGGTCGAATTGAAAGGAAATATTTGAGAAACTCAGATAATAGCACAAGGATTTGCTATTAATTTAAAAAAAAACATTTTTTTCTAAATAAACTGTACGATTCCAAATTGACATTTCAGTAAATAGACTATTTGGATTACTTTCAGCCTTATCTTGAGAGATATCCGTATTTGAGTAGAAGATCCGTTTATTTATTAAACAATATTTATGACGTCTATCGATCTAATTACAGGAGAAAACTCACGAAAGAAAATTTTTCCTCCGACAGGATTCGAAACTGCGTGTACCTTTTCGTGAGTACACAGACCGGAAGATGTAATAAATACAGTTTGAAATAAACGGAGCGTCTATTCAAATAATGGCATCCACTGCAAATAACGTTTGAAGTAATAAAAATATGTCGGATTAAAAAATAAAATCTATTAATTTTTAGAAGTAAATTGACTATGAGTAAACAACAAACTAAAAGCATATATATATATATATATATATATATATATATATATATATATATATATATATATATATATATATACATACATATATAGCATAATGAGAGGCAACAACATTTAGACACTATCATCAGTCTTCCGCCAAAAATTAAAACAAAGTCGCATTGCACATCACGTGACATGCACGCTTCACGACAAACAAACGCTGTAAACAAACACACAAACAGTATCTCATTTGATTTCTGAGGAAAGACCTAGGTGGTCTGAAATATTAAATAAATAAATATATACAAAAACACAGAAATAAATACTTTCATAAAAAAAACACCCAATTTTGTTTCATTTATTTTATCCAGATATTATATGTATATATATATATATATATATATATATATATATATATATATATATATATAGATAGATAGATAGATAGATAGATAGATAGATAGATAGATGGATAGATAGATAGATTAAAATTTGTATATTTAGGCAGCAAATACTCTTTTACGCTTGTCTGATTAAATAAATTATAGACAAAATGTCTGCTTATTTTAAATAAAATCAGTGCATACTCACGAATAACCTTCCGTGCATTGCAATTAAATGATGTGAGAAATGTGCTATAACTATAAGAATCGTTTTTTATTTTTTCAAGTGGATAATTCTTTCATTAATGAACGCTAAGCATGACTGTCAAACGTTGCATTTAAAAGCAAAAAGCAAAATTACAGTAATGGATATCAAAAAACAATTTTGTATTACTATTGTATTACTATTTCCACCCGTGAATAACACACAGTTTTGTATTACTGCTTTTATCCCTGAACATGACCTTCGAAAATACTTGGGAAATGGAAAATAAAAACGATTTTCATACCTATAATACTTTTCTCAGATAATTTAATTGCAATACACGGAACGGATTTTATTAAAAATAATCAGACATAATGTCCGTAATACATTTCATCAGACATATATATATATCAGACATATATATATATATATATATATATATATATATAGAGACATATATATATATATATATATATATATATATATATATATATATATATATATATATATATATATATATGTCTGATGAAATGTATTACGGACATTATGTCTGGTTATTTTTAATAAAATCCGTTCATACTCTATTTATATTTTTAATAAAATCCGTTCATATTATATATTTATATATATATAAATATTTTGTATATCAGATCCCGTGAGCCTTCCCTTTGTAAACAGAAGGAATGCTTACTGGGTCTGAAAGTTATTGGATTCTAGTTTCTTGAAATTCATATTTTTTCCCATTCCATTCGTTAATTTAAATTTAATTTACATGCGTTTTTAAATTACCAGAAAAAATAAACTTGATATGTCTTGGGACGAAACCGGTTGTTTTTTGTTTTTTTTTTAGTTTTTCTTTTAAAAATGCCTTATAAATTTTGTCTTTTCCTATCTATTATATATATATATATATATATATATATATATATATATATATATATTATGAAATGGACAATGACCGACAATTATTTAAAGACATTTTTTTTTTATGTTTAACATTCTTTTTATAGATACAAGTATTTAAGTAAATGCTCTGTTTATAATAAACAGTATTAAATAACATTTACCGGCCTGAATGTCCGAGAAATTTTCATAGAAAATATTCGTCCCCCGCCAGGATTCGAACCTGTATCCTATACGGAACCGTCATATAGCCTGACGTGTCTTAACCGATTCGGCCACTGAGGATCGTTCGGTTGGCAAGGTCGAATTTACTGCTTATAAACTTCAATCTTCCATGAATCTCTCACGTACATTTATAAGCAGTCAGGTGCTCCTATAGCTGAGCACCTGAAGAATTCTTGCCACATATCTACCCGAAAAGATATTCATTCAATCTAGTACAGCGATGCCGTGTCATCACACTGGCTGCATGCATATCTATGGGTTCCAGTCTAACCCGGTGTGTTAAATGGCCGTTGACCCTACAAGAAAGTTCATCTGAACTTTGACAGGTCCTGTTTTTAATCGATTAAGCATCTAACCATTTTCCTCGCCAGAAATACACAGTGGAGGAAGCAATTTGGTCGCTAATCATACGATTATACGACAGGTAGTAATTTCATTTTCGCTTAAAAAGCAGATTAATGGTTTATCAATGGAATATTCTCCTATGCTTAAAAATATTTGAATTAAAAGGTAGAGGTAGCGGTTAAATGCAATGGCAAAAGCAATCAAGTTAAAATAGTGGTAAAAGTAGCCGAAAAAAACAAATAGTGAAATAGTGGTAAAAGCAATGAAGTAAAAATGAAAATAGTGGTAAAATGTTCAAAACGAAAAAAGCTAATAATGAAATACTTGTAAAATGCCGTGGTAAAAGCAATTAAGTAATAGGGAAAACAGTGGTAATAATGGCCAAAACCAAAAAAAAACATGTGTTGAAATAGTGGTAAAATGTAATGATAAAAGCAATGAAGTAATGATTAAAATAGTGTTAAAAATGGCCGAAACCAAAAAAGCTTAATAATGAAGTAGCGGTAAAATTTAATGGTAAAACAATAAAGTAGTGATGAAAATAGTGTTAAAATGGCCAAAACAAAAATACAAATAAGGAAATAGTGGCAAAATGTAGTGATAAAAGCAAAGAAATAGTGGTAAGATGTAGTAGTAAAAGCAAAGAAATAATGGTAAAATAGTGCTAACAATGACTAAAACGAAAAAAGACAGCAATGAATTAGACGCTCACAAAAAGTTATTTAACAAACGAAGGGAATGAGGATTTTTGTGCAGATGGTATAGTTGGTCTTAGCAGTAATGGTTTGAACTGGTGGAAGTAAGTAATGTAGATAGTGTAGCGAGAGGCTGGAAACGTTTCATCTGTGGGGAAAGGGGCTAAAGGGTGGAAAATAAAGTCGTCACCCACAAGGAGACGTAGATAATTTTGAACTCTGTCAAGGCTAGAAAGAGAGGATTGGGCAACAACTCTGGCCCAGATATGGCAGCAATACTTTAGTTTCGAGCTTATTTGACTCTTGTAAAGATAGAGTCTCTAAACAATGAGACAGGAGAAAATTAAAGAACACTATATAACAATTAGCGTTGTGTATTTATTTATTTATTTCATTTCACGCTTTATGTAAATTAATAAAATATTACTAATTATAGTGGGGACCTACCTACAAATGGACTCTTCCACACCTATATTATATGGCTACCAACTCTGAGTAAGGTCAGTCAGTCCGTGACTGGGACAGTTGTATAAACTGTTCTTTGCTGTCGAACTCTCCGTCTCGGCGGGGAGGGACTCGGACGGGGCTTTGCCGCAGGGCAAAGTTCCGTCCGGGGAGGTAGACAGTCCATGAACCTGTGTATACGGGTTCTAATGGGCATACTTTTGGCCGAGCCTACGGGCTCGGTAAGCCCACATTAAGCCGGCCTTGTGCCACATTCGACCCGTGTGGGGGTTGCTAAATATCCAGTCACCCCGTGACTGGAACAGTTGTATAAACTGTTCTTTGCTGTCGAACTCTCCGTCTCGGCGGGGAGGGACTCGGACGGGGCTTTGCCGCAGGGCAAAGTGCCGTCCGGGGAGGTAGACAGTCCCTGAACCCGTTTATACGGGTTCTAATGGGCATACTTTTGGCCGAGCCTATGGGCTCGGTAAGCCCACGTTAAGCCGGCCTTGTACCACATGCGAACCGTGTGGGGGGTTGTTAAATATCCAGTCACCAAGTGAGTGTCACCGAGTAGTAGCCACAGAGTGAGTGAATGAGTGAGTCGGGACACCAGTGAGAGAAAGTACTCTCCAGTCCACATTTACCTTTCTACTACGTTTCCGAGAATATACTATTTAACCTATATCCGAGTCCGTGTTATCTTTCTATGGTTTTACACCATAACAACTGGTGACGAAGAATATTCGAACCACAAAGAGAAACCTCTACCTAAAAGAAAAAAAAGGTCACGCCATAACTCTAAAGATGTCTAAAGATCCCAGTGTGTTAACCTCAAGTCTGGCGAACCAAAGAGAAATTTTCACGAAAGAAAGCTACACATACAACAGATGTATGTTAATATACAACTGATAAAAAAACGGACACCAACCGAATCCATTTAAAACCAACAACTTGAAAATACTTACTACTGAAAAATTGTAAGTAAGATTTTTTTCCTTCCTCCTCGTTGCTATAATCTAAAGCATTGCATTGTTCTTCGCATCTCTTGACCACACAGGGGAAAAGGGAAGAAAGAATATATTTTCTGTTGTCACCGTGGTTGTTTATGCATTTTTTCTCCTCTTAGAGAAAAATAGAAGCACTTATACTGTATTAGAAAAAAAAAGATTTTTTTTGTTACCAACCAGAGCTGAGAAATATTAAAGAAAGGAATTACTTTCTTTCCCTCTTATAGATGAAAAATTGTCTAAATTCCGTTTTTTTTTCTTTCTATCTGAAAACACGTATTTGAAGTCATGATGGAGGACTTTAAAGCAATCATTGTTCAGATGATGAAGGGACAACTTGAGCAGCAACAGGAGTCTGAGGAATGGCAACAAATGTTGGAAGAAAAATTGCTTCTACAACAAAAAGAACAGGAACAAAAGCAAAAAGAATGGGAAGAAAAATTGCTTCTACAGCAGAGAGAACAACAAAAGTTTTTTTTTTTTGAATTCCAAAAACAACAAGAAGAATTTCTTCTAAAAACATTAATTAAAAAACATGTTAGAGAAAACAACACTGCATTTTCTCACAACACAACTTGAAATTCTATGGAGACATTCAATTATCTTCCTGAAGAAGATAAAACATTTGAAGCTTTCTATAGAAGATATGAAGATCTTTTTGCGGTTGATTGTGAGGATTGGCCGAACGCTAAAAAAGTTCACCTACTTTTGAGAAAGTTGGGAACAGCGGAACATAGTAAGTTTGTCGATTACAGTCTTCCGAAGAAAACAAGTGAATTGGGGTTCGATGCAGCAGTAAAACTTTTGTCTGAGTTATTTAGCCCAAATACAACGCTGTTTCACAAAAGTTGAAAGTGTTTTAACTTGTCAAAACGGGATGCCGAGGATTATCTTACATTTGCGTCCATTGTGAATAGACACTGTAACGATTTTCGTTTGGCAGAATTGTCAGCTGACGATTTCAAATGTTTAATATTTACCCAAGGTTTAGTCTCCGCAAAAAACTCAGAGATTAGACGGAGAGTTCTATCAAGACTAGAAAGCGAACCAGGTCTCACATTACAAAAACTAGTTGAAGATTGCCAGCGTGTAATCAGTGTTAAAAGCGATTCCAAAAACATCGAGGACTCAGGCATATCGTATGTTAGGAGAATTAAGTACAAGCCAAAAAATTACTCCCCTAAAAAAGGTAAAGAAAGCAAAGAGTACGCCCATTCACAATCTAAAAGTAGACGACCCTGTGAGAAACAAAAATTACCCCAAGGCCATGCGGACGTTGTGGTGGACAGCATTGGGAGGCAGACTGTTTTTACCGAAACAAGACATGTAATTATTGTGTCAAAATTGGCCACAAGGGGGCGCAATGTAGAAACAAAAGGAACAACGGAAACGGAGTCAGACAAACTGTATCAAATGAAAAAGTAGATAAGAATCTACGAAAATACGTTGTAGTTAACATTCTAAACAAAACAGTGAAGCTGCAACTAGATTCTGGCTCAGATCTCTCAATCATTAATCTTCATACTTGGAGGAAATTTTAAAAAACAACGATGAAAAGGGGCAAACAAAACAGCCCGTGCAGTAACAGGTGACAAAATCAAATTTGAAGGTGAACTAACGCTACCTGTAACACTAAATGGCACCACAAAGAAACTAAAAGTTTTCGTCCATAAAAACCCTGAGAATTTATTTGGAACGGATTGGATGGAGCGGTTTAAGTTGTGGAATCAACAATTTCTGCCAAAAAGTGGAAAATGTGACAACGGATGCCCAAGACCTGAAAGACGAATTAAAAGAAAAATTTCCCGAAGTTTTCTCAGCGGGGCTAGGAAAATGTAATAAGACAAAAACCAGATTCAAGCAGAAAGAAAACGTTCAACCCGTTTTCAAAAGTAAAAGAAATGTCCCATTTGCATCAGTAGGAAAAATTAACGGAAAATTAGACCGACTAGAAAATGCCGGTATACTGTCTTTAGCGAATGGGCAGTCCCCGCTGTATACATAAGAAAAAAGTCCAACCAAATTCGCCTCTGTGTAGATTTCTCAACGGGCCTCAATGTGGCTCTAAAAGATTACCATTACCCTCTCCCCACACCGGAGGAGGTATTTAATAAACTAAATGATGGGGAAATATTCTCCAAATTGGACTTAAGCGATGCATACCTTCAAATCTCTGTTGAGGAGTAGTGCGCAAAACTTCTATGTATCAACACCCACAAGGGTTTATACAAGTTTGATAGATTAGCTTTCGGGGTCAAAGTTGCACCTGCAATATTTCAGCAGGTCATGGATACCATGCTGGGCGGCCTTGACTTCGCGTGTGCCTACCTGGATGACATTGTAATAGCAAGCAAATCTACCGAGGAACATTGCAAACATATCCACAAACTTTTTGAGAGAATTCAGGTTTTCGGTCTCAAGATAAAAGAATCGAAATGTGATTATTATAGGAATGAAATAAGGTATCTCGGGCATGTCCTTGATAAGAAGGGAAGACCTCCTAACCCACGGCGGGCAGAAGCTATCAAAAATATGCCTGCTCCAAAAAATGACAACGAGCTCCAAAGTTTTCTGGGACTTGCCAACTATTACCAAGTATTCATAAAAAATATGCACGTGCTACGCGCTCCTCTGAATGAATTGTTAAAAAGAGAGACAATTTGGAACTGGACAACGTAGTGTCAGTCAGCTTTTGAAAAAATAAAAAATATATTAACATCAGAACTATTTCTGACTCACTTTAACCCTCAATTAGATATCATTATGGACTGCGATGCTAGTTCGAACGGTATCGGTGCGTGTATCCTACTAAAAAAGCTCAAGGAACTCCTACCGACATAGCATTACAGCAGTTTCTGCAAGTTTATCGCATTACGCCGAACCCGAATACACCATCAACTGTCTCACCGGCAGAAATCATGTTTGCCAGAAAGGTGAGATCCGTTTTTGACAAATTAATTCCCAAACAGTCAAAAATATGTAAGACCGAAAAAAACGATTTCTTCCAAGGTCAGAAAATCTTTTTTTAAAGTTTTCAGAAGAATATGCCGTACTGGGAGGAGGGCACGATCACTGGAAGGACCAAGACATTCCCATGAAAGACATATTAATCAAATTAAAAAACGACATGAAATAGATTCTAACAGCACACAGGATGAAGTGGAAGAACCCATCGAGATCATTTACGACACATTTGACCTCGAGACCCCGCAACATATGATTGAACAACGATGGTCGGGGAGAAAGAGGAAATTTACCGAGCCTTTAACAATCAACCCCAAAAAGAAAAGGTATTAAATTTCTGGAAAGTAATAAACCTTTTTTACCGAGTAAAAGGCTTGGGAGGGGGTATTGTGGGGACCTACCTACAAATGGACTCTTCAACACCTATATAATATGGCTACCAACTCTGAGTAAGGTCAGTCACCCCGTGACTGGAACAGTTGTATAAACTGTTCTTTGCTGTCGAACTCTCCGTCTCGGCGGGGAGGGACTCGGACGGGGCTTTGCCGCAGGGCAAAGTGCCGTCCGGGGAGGTAGACAGTCCCTGAACCCGTGCATACGGGTTCTAATGGGCTTATTTTTGTCCGAGCCTACGGGCTCGCTAAGCCCACATTAAGCCGGCCTTGTGCCACATTCGACCCGTGTGTGTGGGGGGGTTGCTAAATATCCAGTCACCCCGTGACTGGAACGGTTGTATAAACTGTTCTTTGCTGTCGAACCCCCCATCTCGGCGGGGAGGGACTCGGACGGGGCTTTGCCGCAGGGCAAAGTGCCGTCCGGGGAGGTAGACAGTCCCTGAACCCGTGCATACGGGTTCTAATGGGCATATTTTTGGCCGAGCCTACGGGCTCGGTAAGCCCACATTAAACCGGCCTTGTGCCACATTCGACCCGTGTGGGAGGTTTGCTAAATATCCAGTCAGCCCGTGACTGGAACAGTCATTTAGATTGTTCTTTGCTGTCGAACTCTCCGTCTCGGCGGGGAGGGACTCGGACGGGGCTTTGCCGCAGGGCAAAGTTTCGTCCGGGGAGATAGACTGTCCCTAAACCCGTTTATACGGGTTGTAAATGGGCATATTTTTGGCCGAGCCTATGGGCTCGGTAAGCCCACGTTAAGCCGGCCTTGTGTCACACTCGACCCGTGTGTGTGGGGGGGGGGTGTTAAATATCCAGTCACCAATGAGGGTCACCGAGTAGTAGCGACAGAGTGAGTGAATGAGTGAGTCGGGAACACCAGTGAGAGAAAGTACTCTCAAGTCCACATTTACCTTTGTACTACGTTTCCGAGGATATACTATTTAACCTATATCCGAGTCCTTGTTATCTTTCTACGGTTCTACACCATACCACTAATGTAAGTTCGCATCTCACTTTCTCTAGTTTCTGCTTTTTTCTCTCTGACACTAGAAATGTTAATAGTTAAGTCTTCTCTGAATATTTCCTTCTTTTCATTTATTTATATTCATTCATTTCTTTTTCCCTTCTTTTTTCTTTTTCTTTTTTATTTACAATCATTTTTCTTTCCTTCCTTATTTCTTATATAGTTTAGTTAGTCATTTCTTTCCTTCTTTCTTTCTTTTCTTAATCGCCATTTCCTTCTTTCAATCTTCCTTTTAGCTTTCTTTATTTGCCTTTTTTTCTTCCTTTTACTTACAGTCTATTTCTTTCTCTTTGCCATTTACAATAATTTTTTTCTTTCTATAAAATAAAGGAAAGAAAGAAAATATTGTAAGTTGGCAAAGAGAAATAAATAAACTGTAAATAAACGGAAGAAATTCGCTTTTCTCTCTTTTTCTTTTTTCTTTCTTTCATATTTATATACAACAAAATAACTTTTATTTTATCTCTTCTTCTTCCTTTTCCTTACAGTCATTACTTTCCTCTCTTTCTTACTTTCTTTTATTTAGAGTTTTTTCTTTCTCTCTTTCTTTCATTTACAATAATTTATCTATTTTATTTTCAACCATTTCTTTCTTTCTTTCTTTCTTTCTCTCTTTTTTCTTTCTTTCTCTCTTTCTTTCATTTACAATAATTTATCTATTTTATTTTCAACTATTTCTTTCGATCTTTCTTTCTTTTTTCTTTCATTCTTTCATTTTCAGTTTAATTCCCCTTCCTTTTTTTATTTATAATCCTTTTTTTTTCTTTCTTTCTTTCTTTCTTCCGTCCTTCCTTCTTTTTTATTTATTTATTTCAATGAATGACACCGAAGCATATATCATAAAAATTGATGATTACAACCGTACAATAAAAACCCTTTTGAAAATGTCTTATTAATTCTGAATGTATTTTCTAGGTCAGTAATCTAAGCTTGTTATGCATATAATTCATTCTAGGGTTGCATGTTATGTCAAACTCGACATAAATTCCGATGTTTAAATTGTTAAAGATGAAAAAATTCAATAAAAGCAAACGCGAATCAAAATAAATAAAAAAAATATTAACTGACCACGTTGTCATGGTTGCACTTAGTATCGTCGGTTTTATCATAAGAACGGAATATCTGATCATTCTTAATAAGGTAAAGAGCGTGACTGATAAATGCACACTACCACATTGTGCTTTTATTTTTATAAATTACGAGTTTTCCTCAAACTTAATGCTTTTTAGTTTAAATATTTTCAGGCATCCGAATTTATTTCCATTTTATTCAATCTTATTATTGTGGCTTTTCATCAAAACACTCTAAGTCGATGGAGACTTTGTTATGTAGGAGAAAATATTTGGAAATATGAGTAGCCTTCCAATGAAATTTGAACTTTCTTTATCTCGGCTGCGTGTCTTCCATTAACATTGTTTTAGCCATTTTGACCAATGTTGAGACAGAGCACAAAAATATGCATGAAAAACAATAATGTTTATTAAAAGAAAGGAAGAAAGAAAGAAAGAAAGAAGGGAAGAGAGATAAGAAAGAAAGTGTGTAAATGTTAGTATGGAGAAAAGAGTTAAGAAAGAAAGAAAGAAAGAAAGAAAAAGGATGGCTGGTGTGAAAGAAATAATGGAAAAAAACATATGAAAATAAGTAGCTAACAAAGAAAAATAAGCGAATGAAAAGCGTCAATGGAGAAAAAAAAGAAAAGTAAGAACGGGATAGAGAGAGTAACAAATAAAAATGAAAATAATGAACAAAAGCGTACAAAAGTAAGAATGAAGGTTGTATATGAATATGAAAGGAAGAAAAAAAGGAGAGAGAAAAGCGCATTTCGAAAAGAAAAATGAAAGAAAATTTGTATTAGGAAGTAAAGGTTAATAAAGGAAGGAAATGGTCAAAAAGAAGAAAAAATATAATAAAGAAAGAACGAAAGGAAGTGTATCACAAAGAAAAAATGAATGAAAAATGTAGCAAGAAAGAAAGAAATAAGGAAAAAACAAGAAAGAGAGAAGGAAAGACAGAGAGAAATTAAGAAAAAAGAAAGAAAGAAAAGATAATCGTCCATCAATATTTTAAGAAACAGAATAAATTGTTTATGTTAAAACGAAACAATGAAAACAAGAAAAGTTTTTAGAGGGAAAATTTACAGAAAACGAAAGACGTTTACTAAAAAGGTAAAGAAGTTTCGTGTAATTTAGTGAACAAGAATGAAGGCAAGAAAATGTCCCAAAAGAATATAAATATCCAGAAGAAATAACTTTTGTATTCGAACGAGAAATGAGTGAAAAAAATGGGTAAATTTAGAAAGAAAGAAAAAAGAAAGAAAGAAAGAAAGAAAGAAGAGAACGAGAAACATTAAAGAAGAAATAGAAAACCGGGAAGAAAATGCAAATCTAAATGAAAAAGGAAAATCTGAATAAAAACGAGAGAGCGAAAAAAGAGGAATATTAATGATATAGAAACGTATGCCAAACAAAACAAAAAGAGAAATAATTAATTAAAGAAAAAGCAGGGAAAGAGAGATAAAGAAAAAAAAATAACATCGCTTGAAAGTTACAAAAAAAAGAAGTCGTTTTAAGCAAGGAAAGAAAAAAGAAGAAATATGTATACAAAAAAAAGCAAACAAGGAAGAAAGAAAATAGACAAATGAAAACGCGCCATTTTGTGCTTTGTTTTGGCTGGGGACTGACTTTTATGAACGAATATGAATTTGTCTAATTAACGAAAAATTGTGTATGATTTTCTGCAGTAGTTCAGAATTCTTTTGTCGGAAACGAACAGCCGGCAAATGAAGGTAGCAGACGACAGTGTTATCACTGAATGATAAGAGCAGACAACACTGCAAGAGCGCAAAGGCGCACCATCTTGCAAGAGAAGCGGCCATGCCAACTGAGGGAATTTCAGGCAAAAATTAAGCTGATCTTGAAAACAGATGTACAACTAAATTACCAGACTATTTAATGTCTTTGGCAGACATTAGCAATAGCTTGACATACTTATGTACAAATAAAAGAACTAATAATTTATTCTTTCTATATATAAATTTGTAGTTCTACGTATATACTCAGGCATTCGATTTTTTTCTTTCGAGAAGACAGTAACTTTCAGCGACTTTGTATTATACATTAATTATCACAAACTGAAATAATACATATATCTGTCTCTCTATTTGCCCAAGTGCAAAAGAGGTACAAGCAACTTTCTTCTTCTTCTTCTCCTTCTTCTTCTTCTTCTGCTCCTCCTCCTGTTCCTGCTCCTCTTCTTCTTCTCCTCCTCCTCCTCCTCTCCTTCTTATTCCTCCTCCCCCTTTTCTTCTTCTTCTATACATCGTGTAACTTCAAGACGTAGACTTTCCTCCAGAAAGGTGACTCGTTGCGCCTTCTCGAGCTCACGTTCTCTGCTGACATGAAGTGGAAAGACTCTATTGAATCCATTGCTAGATCCGTTGCTAGGAAAGTAGGTTCACTATGTCGTGCGAAACAATTTTTCTCTCCAGAATCTATCTTACATATCTATAAGTCTACCATTCTCCCAGGCTTAGAATATTGCTGCTACATATGGCCCGGTGCCCTTGCTATTTACCGTGAGCTCCATGATAAAATCCAAATACTTTCATGGGAAATGTTCGAATGAGCTCTTCGCTATAGTATCTGGAGTTAATTTTTTAATTTTTATACGTAAATCTAACTGTAGTAATATTTTAGATGTTGTTTAAATTTTTTTTTAACTATATCTGACAAAAATTACGTTAGAAATATTCAAACACAGTTGCATTCCATATCACGCGACGTCCGCGTCTCGCGATGGACGCTATTTAATGTAAACAAACTTCTGAAAACAGCCATTTCTGAAGAAAGTTCGGGGCCGATCTGAAATATCAAATATATATATATATATATATATATATATATATATATATATATATATATATATACAAATAAATACTTTCACAAAAAAACATTCAATTTTTTAATTAGCAACTTTTCAGTTGTTTTTTTCTATATTATATATATATATATATATATATATATACAAATAAATACTTTCACAAAAAAACATTCAATTTTTTAATTAGCAACTTTTCAGTTGTTTTTTTCTATATTATATATATATATATATATATATATATATATATATATATATATATATATATATATATTACGCAAATCATTCATACGAAAAGCAGATATTGAAGTTAATGATATGGCAAGAATCACTCTCGCAAACAATTTTTAATAATAAAATACATTAATCTCGAATCCGTTAATGAATGGTATGATCCTTGTTTATGAATTCCGGTTTAAAGCTCTGTGCCATAACACTGAGCACTGAATTTATAATAGCCGGGGAAGAAATATATTTATACGTACGTGCAAGTATACGTGCGTGTATGTAGATTTTTATCCTACCCATTTCTAGCAAACGGGTGGACTCGGAAAACGAGTGCAACCAGCCATTATATATATATATATATATATATATATATATATATATATATATATATACAGTGTAACCCGGATATAAGAGACCCGGATATAATAGAAACCCGGATATAAGAGAGATTTTATCTGGTCCCAAATTAGAGCCTGTGTTAATGTATATAAAATAGACCAAACCCGGATATAAGAGAAACCCGGATATAAGATACTTCTTCACCGGTCCCGACAACTCTCTTATATCAGGGTTACACTATATATATATATATATATATATATATATATATATATATATATATATATATATATATATTATTATTACTATTATTATAATTATTACTATTATTATTATTAATTAAACAATATCAAGCACTTAAAATCTCATTTTAAATGTTGGATATTCTTTAATTAATAATAATTTTTGCTCTGTCTATACCATCCTGCAAATTCCATACCAATTACCATATTGTATGATTATATATGATATATATTTAGATATATGTATGTGTGTGTGTGGGTGTGTGTGTGTGCGCACGCGCGCGTGTGTGTGTGTGTTAGGGAATATACATAAATATCGACCCTCGATAGGACGACTCGTCATTTCATGCAGTTCCTGCAAACTTCAGGTGCAGATATAATCTGACCGTTATAGAGTTCACGTTCTCATGATGCTGATTCGAAACGGTGTGTTAAAAGTTGTTTATTTAATTGTTGTTGCGTAAAATATTAGAATTAACTATTACTGATTTGTATCATTTAATTTCTTTAGTTCGAAAGGCGACGAATTAAAAGAATAAAAAAAAGCAATTAAAATTTTATGTTGGATTCAATAGTAAACAATATATCAAGGGGATAACACTTTTTTTCTTACATAATTTACTCTTCTTCCTTTTATGTGACGTGTCCTTTCAGGACGCCTGCGATCACGGCTCTCCACTTCTATTTAGCCCTTGCAGCTCTCAAAAGTTCCGTCCCTCGGCTACCACCCCCACCAAACCACGTTCTATTATCTTAAGGCCGCTAGGTATGTCGTGCGTTGTTTTCCCTTGCCTCTCTTTCCCTCTATTCAACTTGTGAATATCAAATTCTCCAGGCCCTCCTTCCTCATTGTGTCCCAGAAACTCCAGCTGCCTCTTCCTGATATTAAGCATAAGCCTCCTCCTTGTTTGGATCCTCTCTAGGACCACATCGTTGCTCACACCCAATGATATCTTCAACGGCATCTTTATTGTTCTCGGCATCCTTCTAGTTATTCCAATTAACTTAAACTAGAACAAAACTAGTTGCAAATATATTATAAGTGTGCGAAAATGTTTAATTGAACAAATTCTGTGTGTGTGTGTGTGTGTGTGTGTGTGTGTGTGTGTGTGTGTGTGTGTGTGTGCGCGTGTGTGTGTGTGTGTAGGATAACGATATATAATTTTTTTATATATCAAAAAAACATTTTTGAGATACATATGTATGACAAAATGGAAAAAGTTTTTGTGTGACGCGTTTTGACCTTTAAGAAGTCATCGGACTCGGTTTCTTTACGTTGATACGTTTGCACATGCGTACGAACAAAAGACGCTGGGAATCTTAAATTTAAAAACAATTTTTCTTTTTACATGTTTTTTTTTTAGGTATATAATCAAGTTGATTTCATTTAGACTCTTTTTTCATTTTGTTTCCATCATTTTGTTATTAAATATCCATTCCCCCATTGTGATAATAGAAGATCTGCCAAGAATAGTCAAACGCTGTAAGAAATGCGGAGGATCAACGATTAATACAATTAATTTTTATATAAAAAATGCTACTGTACTCTAATTAAAAGAGAAAATAATACACTGAGATCAAAATGTATAGAGAGTGCTTTAATCGCTAGATCATCTACAGTAGATTTGTGTCCAGCTTCTTACAACCTTAGTCCGATGAAGTCCTAAAGGACGAAACGCATCAAAGGAACATTTTTCCATATTTTTAATACATTTTTCTACCTATCTATCTATCTATCTATCTATCTATCTATCTATCTGTATATATATATATATACATATATACATATATATATATATATATATATATATATATATATATATATGTATTGGTATATATATATATATATATATATATATATATATATATATATATATATATATATATATATACAGATAGATAGATAGATAGGTAGGTAGAAAAATGTATTAAAAATATGGAAAAATATTCCTCTCGCCTGTGGAACTCCCTTCCCCATTCCTGTTTCCCAGACAACTATAATCTAATATAATATAATATTTTCTAATATATATATATATATATATATATATATTAGAAAATGTTTCCCAGACAACTATAATCTAATATAATATAATATTTTCTAATATATATATATATATATATATATATATATATATATATATATATATTAGAAAATATTATATTAGATTAGATTATAGTTGTCAGACAACTATAATCTAATATAATATAATATTTTCTAATATATATATATATATATATATATATATATATATATATATTAGAAAATATTATATTAGATTAGATTATAGTTGTCAGGGAAACAGGAATGGGGAAGGGAGTTCCACAGGCGAGAGGTGCGAGACATGAAGCTATTGGAATAGAAGAGACGTCTACATTTAACAGTTTCAACAGTGAAAGGGTGGGAGCGGGATCCTAGCCTCGTAGTACGCTTGAATATATATATATATATATATATATATATATATATATTAAAAGGATTTTAGTATGCATTGTTAATAATTCTACTATAAAATGTATTAGCTGATTCTATTTTTGGTAAATTTTTTTCATATGAAAATGTTTTGCTGGTAATTTTACTATAAATATATTTTTATACTTTCATGGTGTTTTGTTTTTGTTTGGTGGGGGGCACTATTATTAAGGATCAATGGTTGATTGTTTCGTTGTTTTTGGTTAGCGATACATCAACCACAATGGTTTATTTTATGGCAAGGTTTTCAACGCAATTTTATGCCTCCAGATAGTTTGAACAAAATTTTATACTTTCATGGTAAAGATCTTTTTATAGATATATACTTGTAGATCATAAAATCTATTTTAAAAAAATGTATTGCTGCTAATTTCTCTAGAAAAATGTCTTGTTGGTAATTATTTTATAAAAATCTATTGCTGATAATTTTACCATAAAATAACTTATTTTTACACTTTTTCAATAATGCAGTGATTGCCATTTTGTTATAAAAATGTATTTTTAAATTTATCCCTAGTATTTGCCCATAGCTGGAACCCTAACAGTTGCTACCACTCGAGTCAGGGTGAACCGGGGAACAATGGCAGTTAAGAAGTGGTTCTATGTTCGTCAAAACCTCCAATCTCCTGATCAGAGGCCTAGCTGCCGGATGTAGTTTATCGTCATACCTAGGACTACGATCGGCATAAATTTGTTAAAGTGGACATCAAATGGGTTAAGATGATACCGTATACTACTTTTATTTATTGATTGATTTCAGAATATTTCAAACCGTCCAAGATCTGCGGAATTGATAAAGTCCACAAGGCGCTTGAAGTCATTCAGTTAATTTTCAATCTTATTGAAGTTCGGGGTTTGTCACTCTGTCATCTCACAACTTTAATCTTCTTTTCTGAAGTCAATCTCTAACTTAACTTTGATGTGTTCTTTCAATATTTGTAATATGGAAAGATGATATTTCTTCTCGTATTTGGCTTTCGTATAATTAGTACTATTTGTTCGTCCCTCTGTGACGATGAAAAACCTTTCACCATTTCAGTGAGAGAGAGAGATAGAGAGAGATAGAGAGAGAAAGATAAAGAGAGAGAGAGAGAGAAAAAAAAAAGCTAAATTAATTGACCGCCCGGCTAACAAACCTGAGAGTAGACATTTTGTTTTTGTGCGATGAGTGATGTCCTTTTCACCTAAAACAGACTTTCGAATAAGACCTACAGTTTCACCTTCCTTATAGACAACTAAGCTGGCAGCACCTCGCTGCTAAACACACACACACACACACACACATATTTATGTATTAAGGCAGCAAATTCTCTTTTAGGCATGTCTGATTAAATAAATTAGAGACATTATGTCTTGTTATTTTCAATAAAATCCGTTCATACTCACGGATAACCTTCCGGGTATTGCAATTAAATGATGCAAAATGACCTATAGCTATGAAAATCTTTTTTTTAATTTTCCATTTCCCAAGTCATGTATATAAAAAACAGTTTTGTATTACTACTTGCACCCGTGAACAATACACAGATTTTTTTTTTGTATTTTGTTTTTTTACTACGTACAAATCTGAAGATCATCTCGGAAGAAGATCGAAAGTACTTGAGAAATGGAAAATAAAAACGATTTTCATACTCATAGATCTTTAATATATATATATATATATATATATATATATATATATATATATATATATATATATATATATTGAAATGCCCAAAACACTAATATTACATGGTTATAATTTATTACATTGGAATAGTGATTACGATTCCAATGTAATAAATTATAACCATGGAATATTGAGTTCTACCTGGATTCTATCTTCTTGTAAATTTATTTATATATAATTGGATCGTGATTACGATTCCAATGTAATAAATTATAACCATGGAATATTGAGTTCTACCTGGATTCTATCTTCTTGTAAATTTATTTATATATAATTGGATCGTGATTACGATTCCAATGTAATAAATTATAACCATGGAATATTGAGTTCTACCTGGATTCTATCTTCTTGTAAATTTATTTATATATAATTGGATCGTGATTACGATTCCAATGTAATAAATTATAACCATGGAATATTGTGTTCTACCTGGATTCTATCTTCTTGTAAATTTATTTATATATAATTGGATCGTGATTACGATTCCAATGTAATAAATTATAACCATGGAATATTGAGTTCTACCTGGATTCTATCTTCTTGTAAATTTATTTATATATAATTGGATCGTGATTACGATTCCAATGTAATAAATTATAACCATGGAATATTGAGTTCTACCTGGATTCTATCTTCTTGTAAATTTATTTATATATAATTGGATCGTGATTACGATTCCAATGTAATAAATTATAACCATGGAATATTGAGTTCTACCTGGATTCTATCTTCTTGTAAATTTATTTATATATAATTGGATCGTGATTACGATTCCAATGTAATAAATTATAACCATGGAATATTAGTGTTTGAGCTTTTCATTATATTATTACTCTGTCCTGGACATTGAGTTCTACCTGGATTGTATCCGCTTGGAAACTTATATATATATATATATATATATATATATATATATATATATATATATATATATATATATATCTTTTATACATATATGTATATATATGTATATTGACCACTAATATTATCAATATCTATATCTATATATATCAATATATATATATATACATATATATATATATATATATATATATACATATATATATATATATACATATATATATCAATATATATATATATATATATATATATATATATATATATATATATATATATATACTAGTGACAATTGAAGTTAAGTTCCAGACGCGACAATCACTTCAAGCATGAAAGAAACTCTTAACTCTGGGTGTTAGCTTCAATGTCCACTTTTTTAATTTTTTATTTATATTTTTTATAATTATTTGTAAGTATATATATATATATATATATATATATATATATATATATATATATATATATATATAGCAATTCATATCAAGAAGGAATATTTGACCACTTGGTCAGGTTTTGAAAAGAGGGCCGATCGAATAATTCGAATTCAGGCTAGAGGTTTGACTTCAAGCGTGAAACAGACTGTCAACACTCGGCGTTAACCTCAGTATCAGCTTTTAAAAACAGAGAGATAGAAGGTGTGTGAACGCGCGTGCATACGTATATATGCGTGTGAGAGTAAACATTATCCCATGAACAAAATAGACGAACAGTCAGCGCGTTCACACTGCGGCATGGAAAGAAGTTCGCTACACAATCCAACATTGAAGACAGCGACTAATTGCGTATATATGCACGAAACAACACATGGAAGCGCATATACGCCCAGTCACATATATGCTTATTTTTGTGTGAGCTGCAATGCGTGAATGTGCGTGTATGTATGTCTGTGCACGTATGAGTGGTGTTGCCACAACAATTTTTCCACCGACTACCATAAAACACCGATATACGTAACTATAAATAATCCAAAATTTAAAATATTAATCAGTTTGTCTGACGATTGCAGAGAGCGTGAAACCCAGGGTCACAAACTCACATTAATCCACCTATATATATATATATATATATATATATATATATATATATATATAGAGAGAGAGAGAGAGAGAGAGAGTGAGAGAGAGAGAGAGAGATTTGGGGAAAAACTCTGTGCAAAAAAAGTGACTCACTTATTTCCTGCAACTAGTAATCAATAGAAACATAATGGAATAGGTTTAAATAAAGAATAATAGAAGTATAATTTATTTATAATAGGTAATATAGTTCGAAATATTTAATAATCTATGGGTCCTCCTTTGTTTTGAATAACCTTTTCAACCCTTTTTGGCATTGACTTGATTAGGTTCTGGCAAATCTCATCTCCAAGCATTGAGTTCCATTCGGATATGAAATTCACAATCAAATTCTCTTTGTTGCTCAACTACTTTCTCGAAAGTCTGTACTTTATAATGCTCCATAAGTTTTCTATGGGGTTGAGGTCAGGAGATTGGGGCGGCCACGTCATAACACTCACCTGCTTCTCATCAAAGTATTCCTTCATCAATTTTGATTTGTGACAGGGAGCATTATCCTGCATAAAAATGAGCTTGGTGGGGTCGATTTACACCCTTTCAGCAGAAGGGAGCAGACAAGACTCTAAAATTCTCTTGTACTGCTCGCTCCCGAGGGTCTTTTCAATAGGTTTTAAGAAACCAGTTCCATGAAAAGAAAAGCATCCCCAGAACATTATACTGAACGGATGCTTGACAGTACTTACTGCTAAATTCAAAGAGCCTTCAAATCTTCTTCGGATTTGAGATCGCTTATCCTTTGAATTTAGCTCAACTTTCGTTTCATCGGAGAAGAGAACATTTAGTAAAAAAAAATCAGGTGAGTCACTTTTATCGAACATCACTATATTAAACTCCAACGCGTTGTGAAGAAGAGACCATGTAGTTTGTTGTTTAGAATTGAAATAAATTGTTTGTGACACCAGTCCCGTTACTTTTCCGATAGACCTCGTGTATATGAATAAGGTATATTTAATCTGTCAGAATTGATCTAAACAATTTTGAATTATATGAATTGACATTTTGTCTTGTATTTTTTAGTGTTCGGATAAAAATGTTGTTTATTGTGAACAAAATTGAGTTTAAACTGTTCATGTGGCGTTGTTGCTTTCAACCGTCTCAGTCATTTTCAAGAACCATGTGTCATCATGTTAGGCTGAATTCCTTTGTCTACATCCTGATATTTTCGGAAAAGCTGAAAGTTTGAAATAGTCTAGTGTGACGTCATGCGTAACGGTTATTGGGAGCGAGCCCGCAACAAAAAGAATCTGATTGTTTTATTGTGTTTGCGCGCGCACACACACACACACGCACACGCACGCACACACACATGTATATGTATATATGTATTCGCACATTAACCGACACACAGACATATAAATATATATATATTCGTACATTATTGTGTGTGTGTGCGAACGCACGCACGCACACATACACACACACACACACATATATATAGTTGTGTATTTAGTCAGCAAATTCTCTTTTAAGAATGTCTGATTGAATAAATTACACACATTATGCCTGCTAATTTTTAACAAAATCCGTTCATACTCACGAATAATCTTCCGTGTATTGATGCTAAAGTGCGAGAGAAATGTGCTATAGCTGTTTAAATTTCTTTTATTTTCGTCTCCCAAGTACTTCCGATCTTCTTCCAAGATCATCTTCAGGGGTGCAAGTAATACCAAATGATATGTTGTTCATTTGAACAGCTATAGCACATTTCTCTCATCGTTTAACATCAATAGACGGAAGGTTATTCGTGAGTAGGAACTGATTTTGTTAAAAATTAGCAGACATAATGTCTGTAATTTATTCAATCAGACACATATATATATATATATTCGCACATTAACACACACACAAATATATATATATATCCGTATATTAACACACACGTATATATTCGCACATTAAAATACACACACACATATATATATATATATATATACATATATAAATATTCGCACATTAATACCACACGCACGTATATTTATATATTCGTACATTAACGCACACACATATTTATATATATTCGCACATTGACATACGCACATATGTATTTTTACATACACACATATATCCATTCGTACATTAACATATACATATATATACATATATAACTATTCGCGCATTAATGCACACACTCAACCATATATATATATATATATATATATATATATATATATATATATATATATGGCACTAAAGGTAATTTGGTGAATTGTTTTCCCCTTGTTCTTATATTTGCCTTAAATATTTTTGCAGTTATTCAGTTAATAAAAATGGCCATTTCTGTAAAATAGTTCATCGTCTCTTTGTTAACTTATGGTGTACATCTTTACTTAAATGATATTTTCGCTTATTTTCTGTTAAACGTTTTTCCTTTGAACTCCTAATAAATTATTTCTGCGTTGCACCGAGACGAAGAGGCAAAATGTCAGTCTTAAGCTCTAGCGTTACATCCTGAAATCTAGAATCAATGGCGCCTCAGCATGGAACGGCTGGGAGTCTATGACCAAAGTGTATGCCATCTATAATATTTTAACACTATTTCTAATATGCTAATTAATTATATATTAATTTTTACATTATGATATATATATATATATATATTATGAAATGGACAAAGTCCGACAATTATTTAAAGACATATTTATGTTTAACATTCTTTTTATAGATACAAGTATTTAAGTAATGTACGTGAATGTACGTGAGAGTTTCACGGAAGATTGAAGTTTATAAGCAGTAAATTAGACCTTGCCAACCGAACGATCCTCAGTGGCCGAATCGGTTAAAGCACGTCAGGCTATATGACGGTTCTGTATAGGATACAGGTTCGAATCCTGTTTGATGACGAATATTTTCTATGAAGATTTCTCGGACATTCACGCCGGTAAATGTTATTTAATACTGTTTATTATAAACAGAGCATTTACTTAAATACTTGTATCCATAAAAAGAACGTTAAACATAAAAAGGTCTTTATATATATATATATATTTTGTGAAAATTTCTCAAATTTAACTTTTAGAGAAGACAATATTTGTAAAATAAATGACAATAAGAAAACAACAATAGCAATAACATTTCTGAAGCAGGCATTTATACAATAAATTGCCAAAACTGTTCCTCCCAATATATTGGAGAAACATAAAAAAACGTATCAATGAACACAAAAGAGACCTTAGAATAAACAACTTAAATAATGCCTTAGTAATACATAGGAATAAATTCAACCATAATTTTGATTTTAAAAACTCCATAATTATAAAAAAAGAAAATAACTCACTCAGAAGGAAAATCCTAGAGAGTGCCGCCATAGAACAATACCCAAATATTAATCTACGCCCAGGCTTTTTCCCTATTTCACCTTTTCTAACAAAATTACTGCTCTCACAAACAAATGTACACAAAAACATATTAAAATCAAAAGAAAATGGTTGAATCCATCAACAAAGATTAATGAAATATTCTCCACACGTGACATTAACTGACGTCATTTTCAGTTAACAATATGAAAATAGCGTTTCCTACATTCCCGTTGCTAAGAACACTCTGTTTTTTGTTTTTATTAATTTTCTTTGTTTGATTAAATTCATTTCGTTACTTGCTTTGAAAAAGTCCGCATTGGACGAAACGCGTCAGCAATTACTGTTTTCTTATTGTCATTTATTTACAAATATATATATATATATATATATATATATATATATATATATATATATATATATATATATATATAAAGAATTAATGGATTTATAATTAATACGGCTATTTTATTACTAAACAATCCATTCTTATGACAGTTTTTTTAAACAGTGTGTATTACTTATATTGGCCTACGCACTTGACAAGAATATTAACCCTTTCTTTCAAACTTTATAAAAATAATCTTAAATATAAGCAAATGATGGACTTTTTTAATTTCCGACATTATTTCATGATGTTGTAAACGTTATATTTCGTGACCAGACGTGTTTGAGTTGAGGTTGATGTTATTTTGAACAGTAAGGTCAGCCATTTTAAAAAGTCCATTACTTGCTTATTTTACTTATTTTAAACAATAAAATCAACCGAGGGTGGCAGTGTGAAGTAATGGATAACGGCTCGGATTGAGCATTGAGGAATCCGCTCAGACTCATTACATTCATTTACGTGCTAATACCATCGGGAAAGGTATGAACCTTCTCCCCCAACTCCCGCGCTAACTATGGGAAAACAGCAGGACAGACCAAGTTCTCTAGCCTAGGAAGGAAACTGGTCTACCTCAGAAAGAAATGGCAACCTACTGCGGGAAAAAAAATCTGCCTCGTCAGTCATGTATCGAAAGATACATGATCGCCTAAGCGTGTATCACGCATGGCATATAACTGACTGGCTGAATGTCAACCGGGTGAGGGATCGGGAATTTCTAAAGAAAATGTCCCCCCCTCCCACACACACGCCTGCTTAAAAGTAATAGAACCTGTATCAAATTATTTCGCCAGGAAAATACTTTTTAAACAAAAATCTATCCTACCAATTAGACCACTAGAAAACACCAAAAATGCAAGCAGCAATTACTTATTTAAGAAATATTCAATAGGAAACGGTAAAACCTAATTGCCCATCGAGTGGCTCGCTTGAATTCATGAAGTCTAGGCATCATGGAGGAAACCTCATCAGAACAATTGCCATGAAAATATTTGTAGAAAAGAAAGAGGGTTGCCTCGTTACGTCGATAAGAGAATTTGAATTACCAGGTCAGGATCGATTGCATTACAGACCCTTCTTTGAATTTTGTCAAGTATCTTAAGATATATAGCAGGAGCAACAGATAAGATATGGCAGCAATATTAAATGCACGGACGAATGGTAGATTTATGAATTCTGTCGAGAAACGTTGTCTGACGCGACAGTGAAGCAACTAAAAAAATATCTGTTGATATTTCTGTACACCTTCAAATTATCTATCATCTGTTATTATATTGGCTAGATAGGTGAATAAAAATAATAGGTGCTAAAATAATATAGATGGCATACACTTTGGTCATAGACTCCCAGCCGTTCCATGCTGAGGCGCCATTGATTCTAGATTTCAGGATGTAACGCTAGAGCTTAAGTCTGACATTTTGCACCGTTTCAGTTTTGACATCCCTGATGTGTAACTCACAACTTGGCCTGATCCCTTTTGCTCACCACCAAACCTTCCATCTGATAACAATTAATGGCAAATATTTTCTCGTTTTACTCGAAAACCTTGTCTAATGAATCCGTTTATTTGTTTTTATGAAACTGCCATCAATACAGTTCCAGCTGCGTAGCATATGTTGTTAAGCTTACATCTGCCGATAATAAATCCTGACCGATCCTTGAATTCTCTTATGATCCTCTGGCTGTATATACACATAATGTCTGGATTCAAACGCAGTACGTGAATAACTAAAACGGTCATTACTGCTTCCGTTATTCTTTTAAGCAAAAAGATATTCACTCAGTCTGAATTTTCTGTTATTTTCATGTCAGATTCGGTTAGACATTTTTTTATCGCCAGAATCTAAGACCTTTATGAGGCAATCATTTATATGTGCATTGAATATTGTCGTTTCATATGGTCGAGTGTTTTTGCTATGTATTTAGAGATTCTTGACAAAAATCCATGCAAGAATCTGCAGTGTTATTGGTCCTGACCTGGCATCTCGGCCGTAACGTAGCTTCCCAGTGCCTTTTCTATAAATACTTTCATGGTAATTGTTCCGATGAGCTCTCTGCTTTGTATGCTCATTGCCACCTTTTATTTCTGTCCCCATTTTTTTCTTTGGTTTAATTCCCCATCCCCACCCGCTTTAGGTGGTCAGTGATGTCAGTTCTCTGGTGGATGCAGGGAGCCTTTCATTTCGGGTGTGTGTTTTCGTATTTTTGTGTTTGAATGAGTGTGTGTTTGTGTAAGTGCTTGGGAGGAATGAATGTTTTATATTATTATAGTTTCGCATTAATTTCGTCCAGTTAACAGATGTTTCTGCCAAATTTAGAGATTACCATTCGCCCTTGCATGGAGTATTGCTGCCATATATGGTCTGGAGCCCCTTATGTTTGCCTCGGGGTTCTTGATAAGATCCAGAGACAGGTATGCAACGTAATTGGCCCAGATCTGTCATCTCGTCTGCAGTCGCTCTCTCACAGATGCGCCGTCGCCTCGCTTTGTCTTTTTTACAAATACTTTCACTGTAATTGCTCCGATGAGCTGCTTCCAGGCTTCATGAATTCAAGCGTCCTATGAGGCTGGCATCCCGCTCCCACCCTTTCACTGTTGAAACTGTTAAATGTAAATGTCTCTTCTACACCAATAGCTTCATATCTCGCACCTGTCGCCTGTCGCCTGTGGAACTCCCTTCCTTATTCCTGTTTCCTTGACAACTATAATCTCTAACTATTCAAATGTAAAGTCAATCGATATCTCCAGTTGCCTTGATCTATCCATTATCCTTCTCCCCATCCTTCCCTCTATCACTCCTATCTGCTCTCGCTCCAAATCTTCTGTAACCCCGTGCCTTGACCTATCCACTATCCTTCTCCACATCCTTTCCTCTTTCACTCCTATCTGCTCTCGCTCCAAAACTTCTGTAACCCCTTGCGTGCTAGTGGCTTCCAGTCTTGCTTGGGCTGAAAAGCTTTAAAAAAATTGTGGGGGGGGTTATTACTAACACTATTTTATTTGGTTTCTTGTAAATAGTTTTTATTTTATTTCATATTGTAAATACTTATTGGGGCTAGTTTATAAATTGTTCTTTTATTCCCCTCCCTCCACAGGCAATAAATTGTACATATGGGGACTAGTTAAGATTTTCATAGAGACCAAGAGGTATTATGGAGAATGTAGTAAGAAAGGTAAGTGAGAATGTGTTGTTTTGTTAGGAATATTGTTGTATATTTTGGTCAGTGTTTGTGGCTAGCTAAGTTTAAAGACAGAAGAAGACCGTCCTTTTCCCCATTCCTCATTTTTGGCCTTGTGCCACATTTTCTGTATTGAAGCGGAAATAAATATCGCTCTCGTCTTTGGTAACTAGACTATATGAATTTAAGCGGAGTACTTGATTGGCGACTAGGTCTCATCATTTTAAAGTTGAAATGTCCTGATCTAACCGTAAGTTCTTTGATGGCAGTTTCTCGCTTCTCGTACTTTTCCGCTTGTGGAATCTCTCTTCCGGCTTCTTGCTTCCCACTCAAATTTGATCTTCAACAATTTGAATGCAATGTCAATCGTTATCTTCTTGCCTTCTTAATTCCTGTTCTTTTATTGTTCTCTCTCCTTAATAATGTTTTCTTTCTTTGCTAGACATTTTATATGGTGTCTACCTACCTATATGCAATGGGCGGATGGTGTAAGCGGAAAGTGGAATTAGTGAGCCGAGTTCAAATTCTGGTCTAGTCTGTTGCATTCACTTTTGCACAAATGCCCTTTGATAAGCTATAGGTTAAATAGCAGGGTAGACTGAGGTCTCTAGCGTTGATTAGTAGTAAGTCTAAAAGGAAGAAATGAATAATTCAAAGCCATAAAAAGGGCAACGGGAAACTAGTTTTCCAAAGAATGCACGGCAATTCACAGATAATAAAAAAAGGAATGTGTGGAGAGTCATGATTGTCTACACTCCGAAGAGATATGGCATGAAAGAAGAATAAAAAATGTTAAAATTGCCACCATAGAAATTGCCAAAAAATAATTGGATAGATTATCCAATCATTTTTTGGCAATGAAACAATCAAAATGGAAATTGAAATTATTAACATCAAATTGTCAGAGATTAAGAATTAAATTAACAATAAAGTTGTTATCTATTCATTTAATTTTTTATTAGGCAATCTAGTTGCTACATGATTTAAGTGAAAAAAGCATTAGTTAATTTGGATTAAATGACGTTTTGTCTTTCCGTAACAGTACACGGGTCTCACTCTTGCTTGGTCGGTGCTCAGGTATTCGTCACAACCAAAGAGCCAATCCGTATTTGAAATAGAAAATTTCTTTTTTAAAGAGGTACTTTCCATAAAGGTGTATATCAAATTAGCACCTACGTTGTTTTACAAGTGGTGTTATTTAGTCCCGCCCACCCGATTATTACCGTGGGGTGTTTGTGCAAAATGCAATATATTTTCCTTGATATTTAAAAAGTGGTAAATTAAGTTTTCATGATCGATCAAGTAGCTTTCTGAATACAAGGAGTTTCTGGTTTTATATTTTTTTTTTTTTATTATTTCACCTCATGCAAGGCAGTAAAGCCACTAAGACACAAAGTGTTAATGGGTGTGAAAGAATAAGAAAAATAGAAAATTATTCAGGAGAGAGAACAATAGAAGAGTAATCAAAAAGACAGTAGATAACGATTGTCATTGCATTCAAATTTTCGAAGATCAAAGTTTGCTGGAAGGCATGGAGCCGAAAAAAAATTCAACAAGCGAGAAGCGCGAGAAAAGAAACAGCATAGAAATTGTGGTTACATTCATTCTTTTTTATATTGACCTTTTAATTCGGATTTTCAATTATCGCATTCTTTTTTTTATCATTATTTATTAAACAAAAACAAAAAAAAAAAACAGAAATATCCAAGAAAATACAAGGGTGTGTAAGATATTTGAGGACACATCTCGGGCAATGGAACTCATGGACGTTCCTAGATTCACAGCGATAATGTTCTGAACCCGCTGTACAAATTGAGGTGTCCCGGTACTGTACGAAAGCTGTGACTTCTTTTGCGCTTCGCTACAGGCAACCCATCCTCGCCGGAGGCTCCCGACTCCTTCCGAAGTCTGTGCAGAAACGACTTGGCGATATCCAAAAGATTTGCAGTCTCAACATTGCGTGTATCACAACAATTGCATGTCATTTTATCTCGAGCGTTATTTCGTTATTGATTCCCTGAATAGATAAAAATACATTAATTGATTACCGCATAACAGCGGACGCACTATCGCATGCTATCAAATACCTTACGCACCCTGAATAACAAGAAAATTAATAACTAAATAATATATCTGTAATATTTTAAATGGGGGTATTTGAAAATCCCAAATTCCGTGACCATGACCCACGGCTCTAACGGATGGTTAACGAGAAGAATTAAGTTTGGACACAAAAATAGGATTTTTTTCTAATTAAGGAACGATCTCGCTACAAATGACCTCCAAGATCAACTTGTTGATCGCTACATCGCGACATCCTTAACCCTAGAACACTAACCATGGGTATATAGTACCCAGTGCAAATTTTCCTATTTTTAATTACAATTTTCAGTACCTAATTTTATTACCTAAATAATATTTTTCAGTTCCTATTAATGTTAACTCAAAGTACAAAGTTTGAAATGCCTGCATGTAAAATATTTTAAATAAAGATTTATATTTAATATGGTTTTTGATATTTTCAAAATAGGGTATGATATAGCCATGGTTAGTAGTGGTGTAACTTTAATTGATGGTTAGTGTTCTAAGGTTAAAACTGTTGCTATTGCAAAAGCAACAAAGAAAAATAAGCTGACGTAAAGCAGTCCTGCAGTTATCGTTTAGAAATTAAAATCATCATGTCTAGTTCGAATCTTAGCTAAGCCAGTATTTAATCATCTTTTTTATATTCTATGGCTTTTTATGACTTGAGTGATCATGGCTCTCCACAACTACCTGTCTTTTGTGGTTCTAAGTAATTGATGACCATTTACAGTCTCCTTTGTCCTTGTTCTGCTATTCATTCACTCAAAATCCTTTATTAGATTAATCATTATTTTTTCTGTTTCTCTTGCCTTCACTATGCATTGTGACCTTTCCCGCCATCTGTTACTTATTTTATTGTTCCTTCAGGACGTAGGCAATCATGACCCTCCACATCTTCCTGTCCCTTGTAGCTGTCAATAATTTTTGTCCTTTTGTTATTTCTCCCAAACCCTGTTCTACCATCCATTTACTCAAGCCCATCAAATGTGTGTACGCGCTGCTTTCCTCTGTCCGTCATTCCCTGTTACTACGACCTAATTAGTTGAATTTCTGTACCGCTTGAATTTGACGCCCCCTGAATGTAACCCACAACTTGTAGCTGCCTCTTTTGCTGACAACCAACCCTTGCCTTCTGACATTTAACAATCATTTCTTCTTGCTTTCGCTTGTTACCTTGATTAACAGTTTACCTTCTAAGTTCTTTCTTTTTATGTGCCGTGTCCTTTCAGGACGTGGTCGATCATGGCTCTCCACCTCTTCCTATCCCTTGCAGCTCTCAACAAGTTCCTTCCCTCTGCTTCCTCCCCCAGACCACATTCTGTTATCCACCTGCTCAAGCTCGCCAGGTATGTCACGCGCTGCTTTCCTTTGTCTCTCTTTTTTTCCATCTATTCGATCCGTGAGTATCAGATTCTCCAGGCCCTCCTTCCTCATTATGAGTCCCAGGAACTTCAGCTGTCTCAAGTATAAGCCTCTCCTAGTTTGCAACCCCTCGAAGACCTCATCGTTGCTCACACGTTCGGTCCTTATCATCCTTCTGTAGAACCACATCTCCATCGCCTCGAGTCGCTTCATCTTTGAGGAAATCGTTCAACATTCGCTGCCATAAAGAAGGACAGCTGTCCCGTAACAGCTCAGTATTCTTTTCTTTGTTACCAAAGAAACCCATCCCGTCTCGCAATACTCTGCCCAGCTTTTTGAGTTACTCATCATATATTCGCATATCTATAATTTCATCTGTGAGGAGGTTGTCAAGTATTCACTACCATGCAAAATATTAGATATTACGTACGTGTTGAGTTACATAATCGTACGTTTATTTATGTATATTTATTTGTTTATCGCATATTTATTTATATATTATTATATAGCCATAATGAAAATCCTTGTGGATAAGTTTATCCTTTTTTGAAGAAATCTAATTGTAAATGACGTTTAAAGATACTTGAATGACTTTTTTTTATAAAAGCCTTCACACCTAGCACACAACTCTCCTTGCTTTGAAAGCAAACAGAATGTACTCGTTGCGTTTTCAAGGTTATGTAAGGCAATCAAATATGAAATATGAAATTACTACTACACCTATAAAACAGCGCATAGAGCACAAACACAAAAATATGTCAACAGCGAAAATTAAACACCACCAAATGAAAATGGCCAAAGAAATAGCTAAATGAGTTTGGGTAATCAATACGGAGAGTTTTTACACAACCTAAGAACGATAAAAAAAATTTACAAAATGTTTCCTTTCCCTCACATTGAACGAAAT
Source organism: Acanthosepion esculentum (assembly GCA_964036315.1). Lineage (NCBI taxonomy): Eukaryota > Metazoa > Mollusca > Cephalopoda > Sepiida > Sepiidae > Acanthosepion > Acanthosepion esculentum. The sequence goes on along the minus strand of OZ038485.1, from coordinate 37,524,046 downwards.
ATATATAAAAGAAGGACCGCTGCCCAAATATACATTATTTCATATTTATTTATTATGCATTTATGATTTAGCACTGCGGTCTTGAACTAAATACGAAATCTAAAATTGAATTCTATGCTTCAAATTTTCCAAATATATTCTGGAGGAGGAATATTCTTTTTTCTTCCTCTTCTTCATCGTCTTTTCTTCTTCTTCTTCTTCTTCTTCTTCCTCTTCTTCTTCTTCTCTCATTCTTCTTCTTTTTCTTCTTCCTCTTCTTCTTCTTCTCGTCCTCTTCTTCTTCTTCTTATTCCTTTTCTCCGTCTTCTCTACTTCTTCTTTATCTTCTTCCTCCTCCTCCTCTTCTTCTTCTTCTTCTTCTTCTCTTCCTCGTCTACTTCTTCTTATTCCTTTTCTCATTCTTCTCTACTTCTTCTTCTTTATCTTTTTTCTCTTCTTCTTCTCCTTCTTCTTTTTCTTCTTCTTATTCCTCTTCTCCTTCTTCTCTCCTTCTTCTTCTTTATCTTCTTCCTCTTCTTCTTCTTCTTCTTCTCGTCCTCTTCTCCTTCTTCTTATTCCTTTTCTCCTTCTTCTTCTCCTTCTTCTTTTTCTTCTTCTTCTTCTAATCGTCCTCTTCTCCTTCTTCTTCTTTATCTTCTTCTTCCTCTTCTTCTTCTTCTTCTTCTTCTTCTTCTTCTCGTCCTCTTCTCCTTCTTATTATTCCTCTTCTCCTCCTTCTCTCCTTCTTCTTCTTCTTTATCTTCTTCTCGTTCTCTTCTCCTCCTTCTTCTTCTTTATCTTCTTCCTCTTCCTCTGCTTCTTCTTCTTTTCTCCTTCTTCTTCTTCTTTACCTCATTCCTTCAGGACATAGGTGATCATGCCTCTAAACAATTTCCTGTCCGTTGTGACCCTCAGCAATTTCTACCTTTGCCAAGGCTGTCAGTTCCAATTCCGTCATCCATTCCCACAAACGCGTCAGCTAAGGGACTAAATGCCTTTCGCTATCTTCCTTGACCTCAGTTCCACGCCTTCCTTCCTCATTAAATGCCGAGCAATGTGCTATTTCCTTTAAGACTTCCCTGTTGCTGGAGAAGGAATCAGTTTTTCAAAATACTCACATAATTACCGTATTTTTTTTTTAATAAAGAACAATTTTAAATATATGTTGCTTCATTTATTCTTATATATATGTGTCTTAGATTTTCTCAATCGATTCCATTTTTTGTGCACCAATTGCTTTCGGCCAGCGTTAAATAACCTGGTATTTGTTTTTAGATACAAAGAAAGAAATATTTACATCGACAACAACAATTAGAACAATTCTGGTTAATACAGTGTCGCTTGAAAAGATCTTCCTCGTTGTATTTAGGCCAGAAACAGTAGTTTTGTTCATAAACTGACCCGCGCTGCTAGATTTCTAAAACGGCCTCTGTCAATTTATGCCCCCGAGATCAGCATCAACTATCCAATGTCCGTCCTTGAATCAAGTTACTCGATTCTACTCTACTATATTCAAGCCGTTTCTTCTTTTATGTGCCATGTCTCTTCAGGACGTAGGCGATCATGGCTCTCCACTTCCTCCTATCCTTTCCAGTTCTCAATAAGATTTTTTTCCTACTTCTCCCAGACCTTTTTTTTTACCATCCACTTGGTTAAGCCTGCTAAGTATGTTACTTGTGAGTATCAGATTTTCCAAGCCTTCCTTTCTCATTAAGTGTCCCAGAAATTTCTGCTGCCTCTTCCTGATGCTAAGTATAAGTTTCCTCTTTGTTTGCATCTTCTACAAAACTTCATCGTTGCTCCCATGTTCGGTCCAAGACATCCTTAGCATCCTTCAGTCTAACTATGCCTCCGTTGTCTCGTGTCTCTTCTTCATCTTTGAGGAGACAGTCCAACATTTCGCTGGCCCTAAAACGCAAACGTGTAATGTCGCCGGCTTTATACTCGTAGATAATTCGGAATAAACTGAAGTAGAGGTCTTCTAAAATAATTAATGTGACGAGCCTCACCGATCTTGCAGCCAGTTTTGTTATTAAGAATTTTGCTGTTGCCTTCCAGTCGCAAATTGCGGTTGGGCTATCAGCAGAGAGAGGCTTTTTTACCGTTTTATGGCTACCTCGGCCATAAATTGTTTCGTTCATGTAGACAAAACAACTTTGATGTGGGTGCCGTACGCTGACTAACATATTAAAGTCCTTCCCGCAACGATTAACACATTCATACTTAAATATGCAACAGCCGCACACGCGCACATATTCATACACAACGACTTTCATGCATATGCACACATACACACACATATACACGAATATGAACACATACAGATACGCACGCACAAACATCTACGACTTTTTATCGCTAACAAAAGAAAAAAAGTAAAAACAATTATATTACTGAAACCATCCATACTATGGTCTCTACGCCTTTCTTTATTTTTTGTATTTTACTTTTTGCCATTCTCTCTCTTTCTCTCTCTCACACACAGACACACACACATTCTCTCTCTTTCGCTTCGCTTTCTCTCTCCTTCTTTCTAGCTCTCTCTCTCTCTCTCTCTCTCTCTCTCTCTCTATCTATATATATATATATAGTGATTTTCCAAGCTTAGATGTGGCACAAGGCCGAAGCTAGAGGGCACCCAGTAGGGATCGAACACACTATTCAGTCGTAATATATAATTGTAATTGTGTGTATATATATATATATATATATATATATATATATATATATATATATATATATATATATATATATATATATATATATATATTGTTTTCACCACTATATATATATATATATATATATATATATATACATTTTTGAATTGGACATAGTCCGACAATTTATTAAAGACATTTTTGATATGTTTAACGTTCTTTTTATAGATACAAACAGAGCATTTACTTAAATACTTGTATCTATAAAAAGAACGTTAAACATATCAAAAATGTCTTTAATAAATATATATATATATATATATATATATATTTGTCCCACTATATAATATATATATGTGTGTGTGTGTGTGTGTGTGTGTATATAGTGGGAATACAAATATTCGTACACAACCAAATTTTTAATTTATTTTTTTCCCAACTAATGAATAAAAATATTTTTTCATATAATTAGCTGTACACAGATACATAATAACTAAATATGCATAGAAAACAGGAAAAATATGATTTAATAAAAATAAATCCCATTTATCCATTTTAATGGGTGAAAAAATATGCGTACAATACAAAAAAGAATACATAATCTCCATTTAATACTTTGTAGAATAGTCATTATTCACTTCTACAGCAAGAAAAGTCTTCTTGTAGTTCTCAATTAATGATTCGAAAATTTTAACTGGTATTTTGTTCCATTCTTCGCATATGGTCTTCAGATCCGCCATGTTTGTTGGAGTTCTTGATTCGATTTGAATTTTCAAATAACGCCACAGATTCTCGATTGGGTTTAAATCTGACTTGACCATTTTGTGATATTTACATTATTTTCAGCAAGCCATTTTTTTTGTAGATTTTGCAGTGTGCTTAGGATCATTATTTTTTCGGAAGATCCAACCAGGAGGAAGTTCAAGAATTTCAACCGAAATCATTAAATTTGCTTCCCAAATATTTTGATATGCTGCGGCATTCTTTCTACCATATATTACTGATATGTTTCCAGTGCCTTTTGCAGAAAAACATCCCCAAATTATGATGCTGCCACCACCAAATTCCACTGATGGAACTGTGTCCTTTTGTTTGAAGGCATCGCCATCTTTCCTCCGTACATGATTTTTAGAATTACGCACAAACAACTCAATTTTAGTTTCGTCTGTCCATAATACTCTTTCCCTATACGATTTTCCTTATTCTTATGTTCACGAACGAATTTCAATCTGGCATCTCTGTGTCTTTTCAGTAGCAATGGAATTTTCCGGTTGGAATTTGACTTTACATTGTTCCTTTGAATGTCAATGCTTATTTTCCGTTTAGTGACACGTATTCCTGATGAAAGCAAATCATCCTGCAACTCTTGACGAGTAACCATTGGATTTTGTTTAATTTGACCCATTAATTTCCTCTAAGATCTTGAAGAAATCTTCCATGGAGCACATGCTCTTTGGTTTTCAACAGATTTGAGATTTTTATACTTTGCTAATGGAAGAAGATGAAATATTCGTCTTCTTTCCAGAGCTTACAATCAGTACTTTTTGCGAATTCATCAGTTCTTTACCTCTTACCATGATGAAAACCCTCTTGCACGAATATCAATTACAGAATGTTCTGTTTGTATTTTTTAGGCTAAAAATAACTACTGATAACATTATTGGAGCATCCTAGAATATGCCACTTGGATAATCAAGAGTATTAAAGCAATTTAAAAGTTTTAAAATTTGAAATTTGCATTCTACGAATACTTTTTTAGCCATTAAAATGGATAAATGGGATTTATTTCTATTGCATCAAACCTTTTTTTCTGCTTTCTATGCATATTTAGTTATTATGCATCTGTGTACAGTTAATTATGTGAAAAGTATGTTTATTCATTAGTTGGAAATACAATAAATTAAAAAATGTTATGTGTACGAATATTTGTTTCCCTTTAATGTATACACACACACACACACACTCACACACACATATATATATATGATGGCTCAGTAATATAAAGAGGTGATCAACTTTTATGGACACTCCTGTGTCTGCCAAGGCCTGCAAGTATTTTGAAAAATTTTATACAAATGTGGATGAGCCATTTTTGTTCGAGTGGTTGAGGATTAATGTTACTGCGAGTTGGCAGCATAGCCTGCTTTACTGCGTGCGACAATGCCACAGTGGCATGCTGTCGTCTTTCTTTGATATTTGCACGCAGTTGATCCCAATGTCCAAGTCGGCTCGCTCAAATCTTTGCATAGATGAAAATCAGGACGGGAGTCAGAACCTTCGCTCTGACGCTTTGTTTTCCCAGGAAGAAAAGGAGATGCTGCATCACTTCATATTGTCTTTGAGTTTGTCTTTGTAACGCAGGAGTGGCCTTCCAACTGATTGGCTTGGTAGAAGAGCATACCTGTCTGCTATGGCGCCTGACCAATCTCTGTTGTAAATGCCTCTTCAGATACATTTGTGTTTGTTCAACACCTACAGAGTCCACCAGTTGTTTATACTGCAACTATGCTAGTCTGGCTTATTTTCATCATTTCACTCCAAACAAGGCAATAAAGCCACTAAGACGCAATGTTGTATGATCCTTTTGTGGGGGTTGCTCTTGGGGCGACGGTTTGATTCACTCATAACGTTGCCTTCTTTGTCGGCCATTGATCGCCAGTTGTTTTGTTCGGCGGTAAAAGAGAACTACAACAAAATTGATTTTACATTTTACTAGTTTATTAACCACGTCATCGTGGGGTTGCTAACTAGCCAGTGGGGTTGCTATCCCACCTTACTGGGGTGAGGGGCAGTTTCCGAAAAGAAGCACGTCTACTTTGTACGACGTGTAAAGCTTAACTCCCCGAAATCCTTTCCTATCTCTAACATTTCCACGCTGGTTTTAGGCAATCAAAAACGACTTCCTTTATTTTCCTGTATCTGGCCTCAAAGGTCAAAATGAGGGTCAGAGGAGAATGCAATTCTCTAAAAATAATAGTCTGCAAGTGTTAGAGAAGATGGTTGGTGACGTTAGGTTAATTTTGTTTTACGACATATTAACCTCATTTAATGCCGACAAAATATTTTATGGCAGATAATATTTTGTTTTGTCAAAAATCTGTTTCTGGTAATATATTTCCTTCAAAATTGTATTACTGGTAATAATTCTTTTTCAAAAAAAGTATTGCTGGTAATAGTTAACTATTTATCCATAGATAGGACCCCTAACAGGTGCTACCGCCCCGGGTCAGGATGGACCTGGGAACACCAGCAATTAAGAGTTGGTTTCACGCTCCTCAAAACCTCCTGAACCGAAGCCTTGCTGCTGGACGTAGTTTATCGTCTTACCCAGGACGCGGATGTAGTTAGACGTCTTACCCAGGACGACAGAGAAGATGGAGAGAAAAACAGTAATAAGGAGGGAGAACACTAAAAGAACAAGAATTAAGACTGAGATTGCATTTTAAATTTTTTTGAATTTGGTTAGTTTCAGGGAGAGGGTGTATAATCTGGCGTGATCACCAGTTTGAACATGGCCAACACTCGGTCATGATGACTTGATATTTTATGCTAGTACAATGCCTCATCATACGAATTGGGCGGACATAGAGGTTAAGTTAAAAGGCGTTTTTTTTTACGACTGCCCGCTGATTGATTGTTTGACATTTGTATTACAGTGTGCAAGAACGTAGAAATCAATGAAAAACACGTTTATCCAACCACTTATTCGGTGAAAAATTACTAAGGAACGGAAAGGCAAGCTGTTTTACTTGAAATATTTAAAATGCTTTCCACCAGTTGCTGCCAAGAAGGCTCAGAGTGGCCCCCTTTTGTAAAGTTCAATTTTCCACAATTTTTGCCTTCAATTTCATTGGTAAGCGGCATTTTACGACACATACATATATATATATATATATATATATATATATATATTATGTCATTCACAGACAGTACTGTTTCGCTGTATCACAGCTCCTCAGTGCGACTAGACATCCGAATGCCTCAAGCCAGGATTGAAACACAACTGATTAGGTGTCAGCCAGACTCGGTAGAGTTTCACAACTAAATCTAGCGTATTGTTTTTACAAATGTAAACAAATGCCAATCTGCCAAAGTGCTCCATTCATTTTACTGAAGAGCTTTGCATTAGTGCAGGTGGCTGTTGTTTATAGAATTAGCTTATCACTCAACAATGCTCAATTGAAATGTATATTCAAGAGCTAAATTATGTCATTATATATATATATATATATATATATATTATGAAATGGAAAAAGTCCGACAATTATTTTTAAGACATTTTTATGTTTATACATTCTTTTTATAGATACAAATATTTAAGTAAATGTTCTGCATATAATAAACAACATTTACCGGCTTAAAATTTTCTTAGAAAATATTCGTTCTCCGACAGGATTCGAACCTGTATCCTATACGGAGCCGTCATTTAGCCTGACGTGCTCCTAACCAATCGAGCCACAGAGAATCGTTCGATTAGTAAGGTCGAATTTACTGCCTTTAAACTTCAATCTTCCATGAGTCTCTCACGTACATTCATATCTGCTCATGGCGTATCCAAATGTAAACAAATGACGTCACACATTATGAAATGGACAAAAATAAAAAGAATGTATAAACATAAAAATGTCTTTAAAATAATTTCATAATAAACAGAGCATTTACTTAAATACTTGTATCTATAAAAGGAATATATAAACATAAAAATGTCTTATATATATATATATATATATATATATATATATATATATATATATATATAACTATTATGTGGTACGTGATCAATTTATATATCGATGAATGATTTATGTTATGTTATATATATATATATATATATATATATATATATATATATATATATATATATATATATACATATATATATGTATATAAGTGCGTTCATAAGCGACCCCAAAGAAGAATATATGGATGTCTTATACATTCATATTTTCTTGCCTGAAAAACGTCTCACCTATTTATTCGATCGAAATCTTTGGAAAAGTTTTTTCAAACCATTAAGGAAAGAATTATCGAACAAATGTAATCATCGTTTTCTTTTCTTTTTTAATTCATTTCACTTCAAGCAAGGCGACAAAGCCACTACGATGCAAGAGTTAAATGAGAATTAGAGAATATGAAAAAAATCGTTATTAAAGGGAGATGACAATAAGAGAACAGGATTCAAAGAGACGGAAGATGACAACAAACATTACATTTAAATTCTCGAAGATCAGAATTGACTGAAAAGTAATAAGCCGGAAGAGAGTTCCACAATCGAGAAGTGCGAGAAAAGAAACTGTTAGTATAGAACTTCAAAGAAACATTGAAAACATTGTAAATATATGACGATGTGTTCAGTTTGGTTTGGTTTGTTCAACCTCAGTGGGTTATTTAATGCCGACAATTTTTTTTTTATTGCTAGAAATATTTTCCCAAAAATATATTGCTGGTAATAATCTTTTACAAAAAAAGTATTGCTGGTACTAAAAGCTATTCTTACACTTTCATAGTGTTTTAATCCCAGTTTGGGGTTAACAGGTGCTACAACCCCCGTGTCAGGGTGGACCTGAGAAAACCAACCATTCCACACTCCTCAAAACCTCCCGATCAGAGACCTTGCTGTTGGACGTAGTTTATCGTCATACCCAGGACGATGACGCCGGGCACTTATGCAACAACTTAATAACTGATTATAGATTCTTTTAATTATTTCCCTTCAAACAAGGCAATAAAGCCACGAAGGCGTTACTAAAGATGTTATTGAGTGTGAAAGAATATGAGAATAAGAAAAAACATTATTAAGGAGAGAGAACAATAAAAGAACAGGAGTTTAAAAAAATAACGATTGACATTGTATTAAAATTTAAGAGAGAAGAAACTATTAGCATAGCACTTATTGTCAGATTTAGCCATTTCAACTGTGAAATGACGAGACCTATCTGCCAATCTAGTATTGTGCTGTTTACCTCTTATACACGATCGATATATATATATATATATATATATATATATATATATATATATATATATATATATATATATATATGGGGGGGGGTTGTAGTGTAGTGTAATAGATCGTGGCTCGGATAGAGAAATCGGAGAGCCGAGTTTGAATTTCAGTCGAGTTCGTTACATTTACTTGCGCGCAAATATCTTTGGCAAACGTTTCAATGCCTCTTTTCTTCCACCAGCTATGGCTATACAGCAAGTCAGACTGGTTTCCAACTAATGTAGAAGAAGCACAACTCAGGACAAATTCAAAAGGTGTAGAAACGTAAGAAATGTGCTCCTGAACTGGCTTTTGTTCTCCTTAAACTCTACAATGTAGCTCAAGTGCTACGGTGTCCCTGGACGAGTATTTGGCCTAATCCAATCGTTTCTAACAAATGATGTATTGAAGGTTCTGTTGAATGAACAGGTTTTTAGTTCATTTCATATTCATTCTGAGCTTTATCCTTGCATCTACGCTTTTTTTTAATATTCGTCACCGACCTTCCTAGTGTCAGAAGTTCCCAACGAAGTATCGATGCAGATTACACAACTATTTATTCCTTGGTCGTAGGATCCGACAAAGTAGAACTGGTAGCCGCTCTCGAAAGAAACCTCCAATCAAACTGGGGCAAGGAATGGTTTGTAAATTTTAAGGTTTCCAAAACAATGGTTTTATTTAAGGATTTTTTTTCTGTCTGTTATCAGCTTGGCTGGTGCTAAACTGCGGAAGAGTAACACTTTTCACCTTCTTGGACACAAGCTTTATAGTGGAATGCTTATATCAAATCAATTTCTAGGTCTACTGCTCGGAAAGTTGGTTCGCTGTGTCGTGCCAAAAAAATTCTTCTCGTCAGAATCCCTCTTGCACTTTTATAAATCAGTCATTCATCCTCGCATTGAAATATTGTTACCGTATTTGGATTGGTGCTCCGACTACTTACCACAAGATTCTTGACAAAATTCAAAGAAGGGCCTGTAACGTAAAAGGTCCTGGTCTGGCATCTCGGCTTCAGTCACTTTCCCACCGACTCTGTCTTTTCTACAAATATTTTCATGACAATTGCTCTGATGAACTGTTCTTCTGAGTGTCTCGACTGCATGAATTTAATCCTGTTACTTTATGTATATATATATATATATATATATATATATATATATATATATATATATATATATATATATATATATATATATATATACCTACCTTTTTCAGTTTATTCATATCTATCTATCTATCTATCTATAAAACTATCTATCTATCTCTTTATTCAATCCACTCATGTCTATCCTTTTTCAGTCTATTCGTAGTGTATCGATCTATTTCCAGTCTATTCACGTCTGTCTATCTATCTAGCTATCTAT
>OZ038485.1:37461560-37509060 GCA_964036315.1 Acanthosepion esculentum | reverse complement strand
TTAATTATAAATTATTTTTATTTTGTTTTTATTCTTACTCAAGAATTTATTGCCTTAACCTTTCGGCCACAGAGCAGCGTCTGCTTAGCAAGGTCGATTTTACTATCTTTAAACTTAAATCTTCCATGAATCTCTTCTATTCATATCTGCTCTAGCGTATCAAATGTAAACAAATGACGTCATATATTTTAGAATTGGACATTGCCCGACAATTTATTTATGTCTTTAAATGAATTGTCGGACTATGTCCAAGTTAAAAGTTTAAAGATAGTAAAATCGACCTTGCTAACCAGACGCTGCTCTGTGGCCGAAAGGTTAAGGCACATCACGCGAAATGATGGTTCCGTATAGGATACAGGTTCGATAAATGTTATTTAATACTGTTTATTATAAAACAGAGCATTTGCTTAAATACTTGTATCTATAAAAAGAACGTTAAACATAATATAAATGTCTTTAAATAAATTGTCGGACAATGTCCAATTCTAAAATATATGACGTCATTTGTTTACATTTGATACGCTAGAGCAGATATGAATAGAAGAGATTCATGGAAGATTTAAGTTTAAAGATAGTAAAATCGACCTTGCTAACCAGACGCTGCTCTGTGGCCGAAAGGTTAAGGCACATCACGCGAAATGATGGTTCCGTATAGGATACAGGTTCGATTCCTGTCGGAGAGCGAAAATTTTCTATGAAAATTTCTCGGACATTCAGGCCGGTAAATGTTATTTAATACTGTTTATTATAAAACAGAGCATTTGCTTAAATACTTTATCTATAAAAAGAACGTTAAACATAATATAAATGTCTTTAAATATATATGTATGTATAACACGACCCCTCGGATTTTTCCAATTTTAAAAATTCAGAGTACACAATGCTCAGAGGGTAGATGCTAGTCTTTGGAGATACGTTTCTTGTAATATTTTTACTCTGCTATATAGCGTTGAACATTGTCTCCCTAATATCGATTTTAAACTACTTAGCATGTATTTTTACTTATTAATTAAAATGTACACACACTCACGCACACATATATATATATATATATATATATATATATATATATATATATATATATATATATATATATATATATATATAGATATTATATCAATTTCTTTTCACTCTTCCATTTATACAGGGTTGCCCAGTTCTTTGCGAACACGTATTTCAATAGCTGTACCATTTTTCTAACTTGTTCCTAATTTTCATTTCCATTCAGATCAATGATGGCAAGTCACTATATTAACTACGTAACTGTAAAGGCATTCTGTAATGATTGTCTTAAAGTCAGGGCGTAGTGATTTCGACATTTTTTTTTAAGCGTATCACCCCAAGCAAGGCTGGAAGCCACTAGTACGCAGGGGGTTACAGAAGGTTTGGAGGAAGAGCAGATAGGAGTGGTAAAGGAGAGGATGTGGAGAAAGATAGTGGATCGATCAAGGCTACTGGGTTACAGAAGATTTGGAGCGAGAGCAGATAGGAATGAAAGGGGAAAGGATGTGGAGAAGGGAAGTGGATAGATCAAAGCAGCTGGAGATGTCGATTGACGTTACACTTAAATAGTTGGAGATTGTATTTGTCAGCGAAACAGGAATAAGGAAGGGAGTTCCATAGGCGAGATGTGCGAGACATGAAGCTATTGGAGTAGAAGAGACGTCTACATCTAACAGTTTCAACGGTGAAGGGGTGGGAACGGGATGCCAGCCTCGTGGGACGTTTAAATTCATGAGGCCGAGGAACCAGCGAAAGCAGCTCCTCGGAGCAATTACCGTGAAAGTATTTATAAAAAAGACAGAGCGAGGCAACGTCGCGTCTGTGAGAGAGCGACTGCAGACGAGATGACAGATCGGGGACAATTACATTGCATATCCATCTCTGGATCTTATCAAGAACCCTGAGGCAAACAGCAGGGGCTCCAGACCATATATGGCAGCAATACTCCATTCAAGGGCGAATGGTCGATTTATAGATTTGGAGGATAGATTCTGGGGAGAAAAATTTCCTGGCTCGGCACAGGGAGCCAACTTTCCTTGCGGTGGATGATGCAATTGACTCGATGTATTTGTTCCATCTCAGATCAGCGGACAGCGTGAGACCGAGCAGCCGCAGAGAGGAGCTCTCAAGAAGTTGGTCATCAGACATTCTAATGGGATGCAGGGATGGATCCTTGTGGTGGTTAATAGAGAGCAGTTTAGTTTTAGAGGCGTTAAAGTTAACCGTCCATTTCTTGCCCCAGTTCACAACCGATTGAAGGTCCTTTTCTATCCGAGATGCCAGGTTGATTTTGTCAGAATCACTGGATTTGTGTTTTCCTGTAAATTGCAAGTTCGAAAAGAACTGGAAAACGCTGCTACCAGGAATTCTGTAGCAGTAGCCAAACGTAGAACGCCTGCTAACAAACAGAACTCCCAAATTTGTAAGAAAGGTTTGCGAAAATTATCGATAAGAATCACAGAAATTCGATTTTCAAAATTCAATTCATGCCGTTTCTAAAGAGCACAAGCTTTCAACGCACTCTTTTGTGCCTGCATTGTACATGAGGACCTCCGATATATGTGATGTCAAGAGGCCAATTTATGTCTGCAAAGACAAAAGATAACCGTCAAACCCGCGTTAAAAGTAACAGGCCACCTTTTGCCCCAGTTAACAACGGACTTTACGTCGTTTTGGATATCGACTGAAATTTTGACTTTGTCGGACTAATAAGGCAGGAGTAAGTGGTTGTAGATGCTAAGTTGAGGGCTGATGTCATCACGGGTGGAGTCCTGGGAGACACCCGCGTTAGTACGAAAGGATCTAGAATGGCCGTTCAGGATAACCTTCATTTCACGATTTGATAGGAAAGACTGGATTAGTTCAAAAAAAGTGTCCGGAGACATCGTAATTTTTTTAGCTTGTGGTGAAGAACTAAATTCCAGGGCCTGTCAAAGGTTTTCGAGTTGTCCAAAGCTACAGCTCGGGCTTCACCATTTTTATCTAAAGCATGATCAACTCTTTCCGTCAGTACATCAGCAATTGACCCGGAGAGACGGAAGCCATATTTCTTGTCTGTGGAAAGGCCCTGCAATGGGAGATTATGAACCAATTCAGCATTGATTAGGGACCATAGGAGTTTCCTAGAAAGAGGTAGAAGTCGAATAGGCCGAGAGTTGAAAGGGTCGGAAGGCTCACCAGAGTTGTTAAAAACTGGAACAGATGATAACTTCCAGAAGTAAGGACAGTAGGAGGCAACGGTTTAGAGAGAACAGGGGCCAATTCGGGAGCACGCTGACAATTACAGGAATGCCATCGGGTTCACATGCTTTTTGGGGATCGAAGTTAGAGATGATAGCACCTACCATCAAGACTCTGAGATGTTTCATCATCGAAACAGTCATTAATGTTAGTAGGGGATTTATTAAGTAGATGCGTCAGGAAGAGTCTCATGGTTATTCGTGCCAATACATGCAAGTGTCCTCAAAGAACGAAACAACTATATATATATATATATATATATATATATATATATATATATATATATATATATATATATATATACTCGACTCTCCAGTCGAATTCGACGTATGAGTGTCAAGCAGATCAGTTCCTAGGAAACTGACAGCCCGACACCAGCACATGAGATTTGATTATAGTGGTGAAGGTTTTGTGCAGAACCATCCACACCTTTTGAAGGGCCGAATACAGAGACTTGGTGCACTACGTGCCACAGGGTCCCCAAGCGAACTTCCGCAGGTTTTGAATTCAGATTTGTCCTTCTCCTAGAACCCAGTCTGTCTTGCTATTTACCCATAGCTGGAGGGAGAAGAAGAGGATTCACACCTTTCCCAAGGGTATTAGCACATAAGTGAATGTAATGGATTCGACTGGAATTCGAACTCGGCTCTCCGATTACTCAATCCAAGCCGCTATCTATTACTCCGCCTGTATATATACAGGGTGATTGCAAAGTAACTCCCCATTTTAAAATACTTATAATTTATTTATTAAGTATTATTTTTGTAAGAAATGGATATTAGTGGAAAGAGTTTAGCATGAGGTTTTATTTAAAATTCGATATGGAAACCAGATTTCGCTACTAGCTTCTCGAGCCGTCTCGAGCTGATTTCACCGGGGACTCTTGTGGTATGCAAGACATAAATTCTTGTATTGGCTCTTCAAGTTCTTCCAAAGACTTCTTTTGGTATAGCAGACTTGCTCCTTTAATGAAACCCAAAGAAAAAATGTAACAGAGTGTTAAGTCAGGATTTCACTCAGACACAAAATAGAGACTTACCTTTAATCATCCTGTTTGTGGTGTAATGGATATCGCCTCGGAGTGAGAGCTCGGTATAGCCAAGTTCTAATTCCAGTCGAGTTTGTTAGATCCCCTTACGCACTAATACCCTTGGTAAAGATATGAATCCATCTCCCCCCCCCCCAGTTATGGGTTGAAAAGCAGGACAGATTGGGTTGGCAACTAGTTTACCGCAGAAAGAAATGGCAACCTACCGCGGGGAAAAAATTACCTCATCAATCATCTATCGAAAGTTACATGACCGACCAAGCGTATATCACGTATGGCACTTAATTGGCATATATATATATATATATATATATATATATATATAATTTAGAATTGGACATAGTCCGACAATTTATTTAAAGACATTTATATATATTATGTTTAAAAAGAACGTTAAACATAATATATATAAATGTCTTTAAATATATATATATATATATATGTGTGTGTGTGTGTGTGTGTGTGTGTTTGTGTGTGTGTGTGTGAAGATGACGAGACAAGTTGTAAATTTAATAACGACCCTTTCTAACCTGAGGAAGAGAGCCTACTCTCGGGCGAAACGCGTCGTTAATAAATTTTCGAATTTGACTCATCGTCTTCACTTTTCTTTCGGATATTATTATACATCTTACACACGGACACACACACACACACGCACACACACACACACACACATTCATATCTGCTCGATGCGTATCCAAATGTAAACAAATGACGTCATACATTATGAAAAGGACAAAGTCCGACACTTATTTTAAGACATTTTTTATGTTTATACGTTCTTTTTATCGAAACAAATATTTAAGTAAAATGCTCCGTATCATAATAAACAGTATTTGCAACATTTACCGGCCTGAATGTCCGAGAAATTTTCAAAAGAAAATATGCGTCCTCCAACAGAAATTGAACCTGTATCCTATATTGTTTACACATGGATACGTATCGAGCAGATATGAATGTATGAGAGAAAATCATGGATAACTGTGGTTTAAAAACAGTAAAATCGACCTTGCTAACCGAAACGCTCCTCTGTGGCTAAATCGGCAAAAGCACGTCAGGATATATATATATATATATATATATATATATACATATATATATATATATATATATATATATATATATATATATATATATATATATATATATATATATATATATATATATATATATATATGGGCTACCTAGTACGTAAGTAATTTGTAGACGCGTATATCGACGACCATTATTTATCCATTCCAGATCTAAATAAAACAAACAATCACTATTTACTTATCTACGAAGCAGGTACCATGTCAGCGGGTGTAAATTAAATTGCTCAGAGGTGTAAGATTCCCCCCCAAAGTGAGCCTCCTTAAAATTAAGTATTTATATACGCATATAAAAATGACGAATATTTATCTATACCCGAACTGAGGAAATTAAATTCTTACAAACTCAAATATAAACGACTAATATTTGCCTGTCCCCGCAACAAATGAATATTTATCCTGAAATATTAAGGAGTCGACCGTAGACCGGATCACTGAGTCAATGTGAACAATCTTTTCCTTAAATGGCCAATATTTACATATCGTCGAACCAAGTAAATGATCAACCAGTATTGACCTATCCTTGCTTTAAGTAAATAGTGAGAGACTTAAATATAAGCGACCAATGTTTACATATCCCCGAAACAAGTATAGGTTTATTCTGTAATATAAACCACTTATATTTACATATCCTCGAACCAAGTAAATGCTTTATAATCGACCAATACAGTATTTACTTATCCTCTATGCAACGACTGGGCCGAGAATATACCGACTACTTCTTCTGTTGAGCGATAAGATGCCTCAAAAGGGGGTCACCTTCCAAGTAAATGCATATAGACTCATATATAAACTATTATTCATCTTTTGGCTAACAAAGTCAATGCTTGTCTATATTTCCGAGATGAGGTATTATGTACCTTATTTACATTATTCGGATTATTGTCCTCATCATTGTCGCCATATTTATTACAACGTTTCGGTCGTTGTACGCTCCGGCCTTCTTCGGGTGGTTGGATTGTCGAACTGAACCCTTTATTTCGCTCACTGGGGTAGACTGTTCTAGATCCACGCGCCATGTTTAATGGATGTCAGTTATCAGTTATCTCCTGTTAATTCCCCTCTCCAAGTTCTCCAGTTGCTGGGCTAGCAGATAGTTCAGTCTTCTCAGCGGCGACCACTCTAACTCAACAGTAATGTGAAGTAAAGGGGTGGATGAGGGATTGTTTAGAGATCAAGTGAAAGAAAACTGGAATAGGGTATATCCAGCTGGTGGTCTATATTACTAATCATACTTGAGATCGAGGAGAGTGCTGATCCACCCTTGGCGGGAGACGGACGAGTCTCGTCGTTGTGCAGTAAGTAGCGAAACTGTCTAGACTGATCCACGTGGTCATTATAACCAATTGAAGGAGGATTTTATTGTCACATGACATACACGAACACCGAGAAATGCGCTGATGCCTCACTATCTTCGTAGCCGTCAGTACATCACTATACTTTTAAAATCCACGTCTAAATCTATTAACTCCCCAGCTGCTGACTGCCATTGAAGTTCGTTTTAAAGCAACCATCGACTCTTAGAGTTTGTTTTCGAGCGATTTCTATTCTGTCATCTCTTTTGTTTATTTATCATTATGTCGCGCCATTTCTACAAAACTGTCATCATGCTTTTGCGGGGTCGTTTTTTTTTTCTTCTTCTTATCTGTAGGGTTAAAGAGTGCGTAAAAACAAGCAAAAAATGAAATTCTTAACGAATATTCTTTTTTGTCTTCTTTTGCGTCTTTTTCTCTTCCTGTTTATTTTCTTTACTTTTTTTTCTTTATAAGTTCATTCATTTTCTTCGTGCTTTTTTCTTTGTCTCTTTCCTCTTCGAGGTTTCTTTTCGTTTCTTTTTGGCTTTTATTTCTGTTACATACTCAGCCACTGTTCATTTTGTCTTTCTTTCTAGAGTGCAGGAAGTGGATAATTCTTTTTCTTCTTTTTGCACTGTTTTGTAGTTCTTCTTCTCCTACTACTTCTTCCAATTTTTCTTCTTCTTCTTTTTCTTTTTGTTTCATCTTCTTCTTCTTCTTCTTCTTCTTCTTCTTCTTCTTCTTCTTCTTCTTCTACGTAGTTCTCGGCGTCGTTCTTTTTTCATAAAGTTTACCTTGACTTTCTTCGCTATTTCTTTTTGTACTAGTTTGTCATGTTTTCTTTCAAAATTATTTTTTTATCTTCCTCGTCCTTCTTTTCTTCTTTTTTGTTTTACTTTTCTTTCGGTTGCTTCTTCATTTCTTCTTCTTCTTCTTCTTCTTCTTCTTCTTCTTCATCTTCTTCTTCTTCATCATCATCTTCTTCTTCTTTTTTTCCTTCTTCTTCTTCTTCTTCTTCTCCTTCTTCTTCTTCTTCATCATCTTCTTCTTCTTTTTCTCCTTCTTCTTCTTCTTCTTCTTCATCTTCTTCTTCTTCATCATCTTCTTCTTCTTCTTCTCCTACTTCTCCTTCTTCTTCTTCTTCTTTTTCTTCTTCTTTTTCTTCTTCTCGGATTCACATAACAATTATTTTTATCCCTTTTTTCTTTTTCTTCATTTCATTCTACTATCGTATTGACTCCTTACATTTTTTCATTTCAAAATGTTTATAATTATCATTATTAATATCTTTCTCCATCTTTTATTTTATTTCAACTATTCTTCATTTTTCCCCACATCATTTTCTATTTCTATTCTTAATTACCATTTTTATTCCTCTTATTCATTCAGTTATTTATTCACTTATTCTTCCAATGATTCATTCTTCTTATTCATTCATTTATTCATTCCTCTTACTCATTCATTTATTCATTCAGTTATTCGTTCAATTAATCATTCCTCTTATTCATTATTCATTTCTCTTATTCATTCACATATTCGTTTAATTACTCATTAATGTAGTCATTCATTTATTCGTTCAATTAATCATTTCTTCTTAAACATTTACTAGTTCATTCCTTTTGTTTATTCAGCTATTCTTTCCTTTATTTATTCACTTAATCGTTCTCTTATCCATTCCTCGTTCACTTATTTATTCACTTATTCGTTAACTTGTTCGTTTATCTTATGCATTCCCCTTATTCCTTCTTTTATTCATATACTTATTCATTCACTTATTCATTCCTCTTATTCACTTATTCATTCCTCTTATTCACTTATTCATTCCTCTTATGCATTCACTTATTCTTTCTCTATTTCTTCTCTAACATCGCTATTTCTTTTTCACGTCTCCTCCCCCTTTTTTCGCCATTTTATCTTTTTACTTTTACTTTTTCTTTCTTTTCTCTTTTGTCTACATTCGTTTATTCTTTCCTTTATTTTACCAGCATTTAGTTTTACTTGTTTCTTTCTTTTTTTCTTATTCTCTCCCTAGTTTTCTTTTTTGATTATTCCTTTCAATCTTTTTTGTGACCTCACTTTGCTTTTATGCAACTTCTCAGTTCCTTTCTTTCTTGGTTTCTTTCTTTCTTTCTTTCTTTCTTTCTTTCTTCACTGCTCTTTTCTGGTTCCTTGTTTCACTGTTCATCTTATATCTTGCCTCCCTCCCTTTCTTTCTTTCTTTCTTTCTTTTTGCTACCTCAGTGTGTTTTATACCTTCACCAATTTCTTTCTTTCTTTCTTTCTTTTTTTCATTCTTTCTTTTTGCGACATCAGTTTGTTTTATACCTTCACCAATTTCTATCTTTCTGTTTGCTACATCAGTTTGTTTTATACCTTCACCAATTTCTTTCTTTCTTTCTTTCTTTTTGCTACCTCAGTGTGTTTTATACCTTCACCAATTTCTTTCTTTCTTTCTTTCTTTCTTTCTTTCTTTCTTTCTTTCTTTCATTCTTTCTTTTTGCTACATCAGTTTGTTTTATACCTTCACCAATTTCTATCTTTCTGTTTGCTACATCAGTTTGTTTTATACCTTCACCAATTTCTTTTTTTCTATCTTTCTTTCTTTTTGCTACATCAGTTTGTTTTATACCTTCACGAATTTCTTTCTTTCTTTCTTTTTGCTACATCAGTTTGTTTTATACCTTCACCAATTTCTTTCATTTTGGTACATCAGTTTGTTTTATACCTTCACCAATTTCTTTCTTTCTTTCTTTTTGCTACATGAGTTTTTTTTATACCTTCACCAATTTCTTTCTTTCTTTCTTTTTGCTACATGAGTTTGTTTTATACCTTCACCAATTTCTTTCTTTTCTTTCTTTCTTTCTTTTTGCTACATCAGTTTGTTTTATACCTTCACGAATTTCTTTCTTTCTTTCTTTATGCTACATCAGTTTGTTTTATACCTTCACCAATTTCTTTCTTTCTTTCTTTCTTTTTGCTACATCAGTTTGTTTTATACCTTCACCAATTTCTTTCTTTCTTTCTTTTTGCTACATCAGTTTGTTTTATACCTTCACGAATTTCTTTATTTCTTTCTTTTTGCTACATCAGTTTGTTTTATACCTTCACCAATTTTTTTCTTTCTTTCTTTCTTTTTGCTACATCAGTTTGTTTTATACCTTCACCAATTTCTTTCTTTCTTTCTTTCATTCTTTTTGCTACATCAGTTTGTTTTATACCTTCACCAATTTCTTTCTTTCTTTCTTTCATTCTTTTTGCTACATCAGTTTGTTTTATACCTTCACCAATTTCTTTCTTTATTTCTTTATTTCTTTTTGCTACATCAGTTTGTTTTATACCTTCACCAATTTCTTTCTTTCTTTCTTTCTTTCTTTTTGCTACATCAGTTTGTTTTATACCTTCACCAATTTCTTTCTTTCTTTCTTTCTTTCTTTTTGCTACATCAGTTTGTTTTATACCTTCACCAATTTCTTTCTTTCTTTCTTTTTGCTACATCAGTTTGTTTTATACCTTCACCAATTTCTTTCTTTCTTTCTTTCTTTCTTTCTTTTTGGTACATCAGTTTGTTTTATACCTTCACCAATTTCTTTCTTTCTTTCTTTTTGCTACATCAGTTTGTTTTATACCTTCACCAATTTCTTTCTTTCTTTCTTTCTTTCTTTCTTTCTTTTTGCTACATCAGTTTGTTTTATACCTTCACCAATTTCTTTCTTTCTTTCTTTTTGCTACATCAGTTTGTATTATACCTTCACCAATTTCTTTCTTTCTTTCTTTTTGCTACACCAGTTTGTTTTATACCTTCACCAATTTCTTTCTTTCTTTCTTTTTGCTACATCAGTTTGTTTTATACCTTCACCAATTTCTTTCTTTCTTTCTTTCTTTTTGGTACCTCAGTTTGTTTTATACCTTCACCAATTTCTTTCTTTCTTTCTTTTTGCTACATCAGTTTGTTTTATACCATCAGCAATTTCTTTCTTTCTTTCTTTCTTTTTGGTACATCAGTTTGTTTTATACCTTCACGAATTTCTTTCTTTCTTTCTTTTTGGTACATCAGTTTGTTTTATACCTTCACCAATTTCTTTCTTTCTTTCTTTTTGCTACATCAGTTTGTTTTATACCATCAGCAATTTCTTTCTTTCTTTCTTTCTTTCTTTTTGGTACATCAGTTTGTTTTATACCTTCACGAATTTCTTTCTTTTTGCTACATAAGTTTGTTTTATACCTTCACCGATTTCTTTCTTTCTTTCTTTTTGCTACATCAGTTTGTTTTATACCTTCACCAATTTCTTCCTTTCTTTCTTTCTTTCTTTTTGCTACATCAGTTTGTTTTATACCTTCACCAATTTCATTCTTTTTGGTACATCAGTTTGTTTTATACCTTCACCAATTTATTTATTTCTATATTTCTTTCTTTCTTTCTTTTTGCTACATCAGTTTGTTTTATACCTTCACCAATTTCTTTCTATCTTTCTTTCTTTCTTTTTGCTACATCAGTTTGTTTTATACCTTCACCAATTTCTTTCTTTTTGGTACATCAGTTTGTTTTATACCTTCACCAATTTATTTATTTCTATATTTCTTTCTTTCTTTCTTTTTGCTACATCAGTTTGTTTTATACCTTCACCAATTTCTTTCTTTCTATCTTTCTTTCTTTCTTTTTGCTACATCAGTTTGTTTTATACCTTCACCAATTTCTTTCTTTCTATCTTTCTTTCTTTCTTTCTTTTTGCTACATCAGTTTCTTTTATACCTTCACCAATTTATTTATTTCTATATTTCTTTCTTTTTGGTACATTAGTTTGTTTTATACCTTCCCCAATTTCTTTCTTTCTTTCTTTTTGCTTTCATCAGTTTGTTTTATACCTTCACCAATTTCTTTCTTTCTTCCTTTCTTTCTTTCTTTTTGCTACATCAGTTTGTTTTATACCTTCACCAATTTCTTTCTTTTTGCTACATCAGTTTGTTTTATACCATCAGCAATTTCTTTCTTTCTTTCTTTCTTTCTTTTTGGTACATCAGTTTGTTTTATACCTTCACGAATTTCTTTCTTTTTGCTACATCAGTTTGTTTTATACCTTCACCGATTTCTTTCTTTCTTTCTTTTTGCTACATCAGTTTGTTTTATACCTTCACCAATTTCTTCCTTTCTTTCTTTCTTTCTTTTTGCTACATCAGTTTGTTTTATACCTTCACCAATTTCTTTCTTTTTGCTCCCTCAGTTTGTTTTATACCTTCACCAATTTCTTTCTTTCTTTCTTTTTGCTACATCAGTTTGTTTTATACCATCAGCAATTTCTTTCTTTCTTTCTTTCTTTCTTTTTGGTACATCAGTTTGTTTTATACCTTCACCAATTTCTTTCTTTCTTTCTTTTTGCTACATCGGTTTGTTTTATACCTTCACCAATTTCTTTCTTTCTTTCTTTCTTTTTGCTACATGACTTTTTTTTATACCTTCACCAATTTCTTTCTTTCTTTCTTTTTGCTACATGAGTTTGTTTTATACCTTCACCAATTTCTTTCTTTTCTTTCTTTCTTTCTTTTTGCTACATCAGTTTGTTTTATACCTTCACGAATTTCTTTCTTTCTTTCTTTTTGCTACATCAGTTTGTTTTATACCTTCACCAATTTCTTTCTTTCTTTCTTTCTTTTTGCTACATCAGTTTGTTTTATACCTTCACCAATTTCTTTCTTTCTTTCTTTTTGCTACATCAGTTTGTTTTATACCTTCACGAATTTCTTTCTTTCTTTCTTTTTGCTACATCAGTTTGTTTTATACCTTCACCAATTTTTTTCTTTCTTTCTTTCTTTCTTTTTGCTACATCAGTTTGTTTTATACCTTCACCAATTTCTTTCTTTCTTTCTTTTTGCTACATCAGTTTGTTTTATACCTTCACCAAATTCTTTCTTTCTATCTTTCTTTCTTTTTGCTACATCAGTTTGTTTTATACCTTCACCAATTTCTTTCTTTCTTTCTTTCTTTCTTTTTGGTACATCAGTTTGTTTTATACCTTCACCAATTTCTTTCTTTCTTTCTTTCTTTCTTTTTGGTACATCAGTTTGTTTTATACCTTCACCAATTTCTTTCTTTTTGCTACATCAGTTTGTTTTATACCTTCACCAATTTCTTTCTTTCTTTCTTTTTGCTACATCAGTTTGTTTTATACCTTCACCAGATTCTTTCTTTCTATCTTTCTTTCTTTTTGCTACATCAGTTTGTTTTATACCTTCACCAATTTCTTTCTTTCTTTCTTTCTTTCTTTTTGGTACATCAGTTTGTTTTATACCTTCACCAATTTCTTTCTTTCTATCTTTCTTTCTTTCTTTTTGCTACATCAGTTTGTTTTATACCTTCACCAATTTCTTTCTTTCTATCTTTCTTTCTTTCTTTCTTTTTGCTACATCAGTTTGTTTTATACCTTCACCAATTTATTTATTTCTATATTTCTTTCTTTTTGGTACATTAGTTTTTTTTTATACCTTCCCCAATTTCTTTCTTTCTTTCTTTTTGCTTTCATCAGTTTGTTTTATACCTTCACCAATTTCTTTCTTTCTTCCTTTCTTTCTTTCTTTTTCTACATCAGTTTGTTTTATACCTTCACCAATTTCTTTCTTTTTGCTACATCAGTTTGTTTTATACCTTCACCAATTTCTTTCTTTTTGCTACATCAGTTTGTTTTATACCTTCACCAATTTCTTTCTTTCTATCTTTCTTTCTTTCTTTCTTTTTGCTACATCAGTTTGTTTTATACCTTCACATATTTCTTTCTTTCTTCCTTTCTTTCTTTTTGGTACATCAGTTTGTTTTATACCTACACGAATTTCTTTCTTTCTTTCTTTTTGCTACATCAGTTTGTTTTATACCTTCACCAATTTCTTTCTTTCATTATTTCTTTTTGCTACATCAGTTTGTTTTATACCTTCACCAATTTCTTTCTTTCTTTCTTTCTTTTTGCTACATCAGTTTGTTTTATACCTTCACCAATTTCTTTCTTTCTATCCTTCTTTCTTTCTTTCTTTTTGCTACATCAGTTTGTTTTATACCTTCACCAATTTCTTTCTTTCTATCTTTCTTTCTTTCTTTCTTTCTTTTTGCTACATCAGTTTGTTTTATGCCTTCACCAATTTCTTTCTTTCTTTCTTTCTTTCTTTTTGCTACATCAGTTTGTTTTATACCTTCACCAATTTCTTTCTTTCTATCTTTCTTTCTTTCTTTCTTTTTGGTACATCAGTTTGTTTTATACCTTCACCAATTTATTTATTTCTTTTTTTTTGGTACATCAGTTTGTGTTATACCTGCACCAATTTCTTTCTTTCTTTCTTTCTTTCTTTTTGCTACATCAGTTTGTTTTATACCTTCACCAATTTCTTTCTTTCTTTCTTTCTTTCTTTTTGCTACATCAGTTTGTTTTATACCTTCACCAATTTCTTTCTTTCTTTCTTTCATTCTTTTAGCTACATCAGTTTGTTTTATACCTTCACCAATTTCTTTCTTTCTATCTTTCTTTCTTTCTTTCTTTTTGGTACATCAGTTTGTTTTATACCTTCACCAATTTATTTATTTATTTCTTTTTGGTACATCAGTTTGTGTTATACCTGCACCAATTTCTTTCTTTCTTTCTTTCTTTTTGCTACATCAGTTTATTTTATACCTTCACCAATTTCTTTCTTTCTATCTTTCTTTCTTTCTTTCTTTTTGCTACATCAGTTTGTTTTATACCTTCACCAATTTCTTTCTTTCTATCCTTCTTTCTTTCTTTCTTTTTGCTACATCAGTTTGTTTTATACCTTCACCAATTTCTTTCTTTCTATCTTTCTTTCTTTCTTTCTTTTTGCTACATCAGTTTGTTTTATGCCTTCACCAATTTCTTTCTTTCTTTCTTTCTTTCTTTTTGCTACATCAGTTTGTTTTATACCTTCACCAATTTCTTTCTTTCTATCTTTCTTTCTTTCTTTCTTTTTGGTACATCAGTTTGTTTTATACCTTCACCAATTTATTTATTTCTTTTTTTTTGGTACATCAGTTTGTGTTATACCTGCACCAATTTCTTTCTTTCTTTCTTTCTTTCTTTTTGCTACATCAGTTTGTTTTATACCTTCACCAATTTCTTTCTTTCTTTCTTTCTTTTTGCTACATCAGTTTGTTTTATACCTTCACCAATTTCTTTCTTTCTTTCTTTCATTCTTTTAGCTACATCAGTTTGTTTTATACCTTCACCAATTTCTTTCTTTCTTTCTTTCTTTTTGCTACATCAGTTTGTTTTATACCTTCACCAATTTCTTTCTTTTTGCTACATCAGTTTGTTTTATACCTTCACCAATTTCTTTCTTTCTATCTTTCTTTCTTTCTTTCTTTCTTTTTGCTACATCAGCTTGTTTTATACCTTCACATATTTCTTTCTTTCTTCCTTTCTTTCTTTTTGGTACATCAGTTTGTTTTATACCTACACGAATTTCTTTCTTTCTTTCTTTTTGCTACATCAGTTTGTTTTATACCTTCACCAATTTCTTTCTTTATTTCTTTATTTCTTTTTGCTACATCAGTTTGTTTTATACCTTCACCAATTTCTTTCTTTCTTTCTTTTTGCTACATCAGTTTGTTTTATACCTTCACCAATTTCTTTCTTTCTATCTTTTTTTCTTTCTTTCTTTTTGGTACATCAGTTTGGTTTATACCTTCACCAATTTATTTATTTATTTCATTTTGGTACATCAGTTTGTGTTATACCTGCACCAATTTCTTTCTTTCTTTCTTTCTTTTTGCTACATCAGTTTATTTTATACCTTCACCAATTTCTTTCTTTCTATCTTTCTTTCTTTCTTTCTTTTTGCTACATCAGTTTGTTTTATACCTTCACCAATTTCTTTCTTTCTATCTTTCATTCTTTCTTTCTTTTTGCTACATCAGTTTGTTTTATACCTTCACCAATTTCTTTCTTTCTATCTTTCTTTCTTTCTTTCTTTTTGCTACATCAGTTTGTTTTATGCCTTCACCAATTTCTTTCTTTCTTTCTTTCTTTCTTTTTGCTACATCAGTTTGTTTTATACCTTCACCAATTTCTTTCTTTCTATCTTTCTTTCTTTCTTTCTTTTTGGTACATCAGTTTGTTTTATACCTTCACCAATTTATTTATTTCTTTTTTTTGGTACATCAGTTTGTGTTATACCTGCACCAATTTCTTTCTTTCTTTTTGCTACATCAGTTTGTTTTATACCTTCACCAATTTCTTTCTTTCTTTCTTTCTTTCTTTTTGCCACATCAGTTTGTTTTATACCTTCACCAATTTCTTTCTTTCTTTCTTTCATTCTTTTTGCTACATCAGTTTGTTTTATACCTTCACCAATTTCTTTCTTTCTTTCTTTCATTCTTTTTGCTACATCAGTTTGTTTTATACCTTCACCAATTTCTTTCTTTCTATCTTTCTTTCTTTCTTTCTTTTTGCTACATCCGTTTGTTTTATACCTTCACCAATTTCTTTCTTTCTATCTTTCTTTCTTTCTTTCTTTTTGCTACATCAGTTTGTTTTATGCCTTCACCAATTTCTTTCTTTCTTTCTTTCTTTTTGCTACATCAGTTTGTTTTATACCTTCACCAATTTCTTTCTTTCTATCTTTCTTTCTTTCTTTCTTTTTGGTACATCAGTTTGTTTTATACCTTCACCAATTTATTTATTTCTTTTTTTTGGTACATCAGTTTGTGTTATACCTGCACCAATTTCTTTCTTTCTTTCTTTCTTTTTGCTACATCAGTTTGTTTTATACCTTCACCAATTTCTTTCTTTCTTTCTTTCTTTCTTTCTTTCTTTCTTTCTTTCTTTCTTTCTTTCTTTCCTCTGCCTCAATGTATTTTATACCATCCCTCAATTTTCTTTTTTTTAATTTTTTTCTTTCTCCATCCAACTCTTTCTTTGCTTCCTTCTTTCTTTCTTTATTTTATATCCTCTCTTCCCCTTTTTTTCTTTTATCTTTCTTTCAGTCACCACCCACACCTTTTCTTCCTTACCTTATCTTAAATTCTCCACCTCTTTCTTTCAGTCTTTCTTTCTCTCTCTCTCTTAACTCTTCAGTTTTCATACTACCTCCCGCAAACTTACCTTCTCTCTCTGTACTTGCTATTGCAACGATTATTCTTTCTGTTATCATGAATTGTTTGTTTATGCTGACACTCACCGACTGTTTTGTTTGCCCTTGACAATAATACACATCGCCAGGGGAGAAGTGGCGACACAGTGATAGTCTCGGCCCTGTGTGGGTGGGGGTCCTTTCTTGCAGTGATTACGACATGCAAAACATCAATGTTGAAAAGGTGAGGCAGGTTGTCTGGAAGACAAAGTTACACCTTCCTTTCAAGCCACTGACCTTTAATAGCCTTCCAATCACCGCCATTTTGACGATTTTCGCACCCGGTTTCACGTCGTCGCGCCCTTTTCGTTCTTCCCTCCCTCCCTCCGTCCTTTCTTGTTTCCTTCCTTTCTTTTTTCTTTCTTTCTTTCTCATTATCCTTTTATCATCATACTATTCCTTCATCTTTCTCGTTTTTTTTAACCTTTTCTTCCTTTTTCTTCTTTATATCTTCGTTGTCGTCTTTTTTTCCTTTTAACTCCCGCTCTTCTATTTGATTTCCTTTTCTTTTACATTTACTTCTTCCCTTTCTTCTTCTACTTCTTGAAATATAACGTTCCCCCCAAAACGCTAGGATGTAGTTAAGAAATTATTTTCTACGATGCTGACTACATTTAGTTCTTGGTAATGACCGAGCTGTTCGAAAGACCTAAAATGAAAGAAAACCCCCCAAAACACAAACCATTAACTTTGAACAATTTATTTACAATTTTAATCCGGGTGTACAAAAATCTATTCTAAGCTAGCTGAAAAGACGCCCTATCAGGCGGCATTTAAGCTAGCTACTGCGGAAGGCTCTTTATTTGGCCTTCATCACAATAGATAGGGAGAAGTAGATGTAATAAGCAACACTAAACTATAGAAGAACTCAAAATTAATCGCTACATTTAAGTATTGCATTAATAATTAAGCTTACCTTTTAAAGCTTCAACGATAGTTCTTCTGTCGCCACTTAATTTAAAGACAGTTTGATGTATGTAGGTCCTCACATTCTGTACAAAGCATCATTTTGTTGTAACCAAGTAAATGGTTAAGTAATAACAAAAACCAGGTTTACAGATATATTGTATATTAAACAGTGTTGTGGTAGGATCCACCTAATTTGCATAGTGGAGTACCGACGATATAAATATGGTTGGTACCGGAAGACGGGAGAATTCAGAGATCCAACTAGAGACTCTGCCCGACTGCGACTTAGTCAACACATTCTCCAGGAACGGTCTTCCCAGAAATATACAAAAGACTATATGTAAATATTGTGTACACTTTCTTGTTTCAATACATTTCATTCTAACTACATTTTGTG
This sequence comes from Acanthosepion esculentum, assembly GCA_964036315.1. Classification (NCBI taxonomy): domain Eukaryota; kingdom Metazoa; phylum Mollusca; class Cephalopoda; order Sepiida; family Sepiidae; genus Acanthosepion; species Acanthosepion esculentum. The sequence continues at coordinate 37,490,958 of OZ038485.1, read as the reverse complement.
TTTGCATTATTATTCCATGCATTAGTCAAGTTTCAACAATGGCGACGAAGTAGAACGAACCATACGCCAAGTTTCAACAAACAGTAAGCACACCAGAATATTACACGACTCGTGAGAGTGTATCGAATGAATTAGCGCTCAATCCATACACTGTTCACTGTTCCTCGAACATTCTCTCCTACTAAACTTATAGGAGGCCGAAGAGTCTAACATGGACTCTTAGCGGGAGGACACCACAAGTAGGCAGAAAAGTATAACATAAACTATTAGAGGGAGAACACCAAAACATATTTTTATTTCGTGGGTGACATTCGCTGGAATTTGCAGTGAATTTTGCTTATTCGCAAGTTTATTTCCAAGTTATAAAAATTGTTACCGTACAAAATATTCGCCGCAAAAAAAAATCACGTAAAAATATCACCAAAAACAATCGCAGTAAGGAAAACTTGGGAATCCAAAATTTCAGGCTTGCGGATCCGGATTCGATTCCAGAGTGGTATAATATGTTGAACTACGGTCTCTAGGAGTAAAGTTGGAAAGGTCTGACACACTCACATTCGGATTTATTATATAGAAGTAGGAGATGAGTTAATGAAAGTTAGAGAGTTGTGTCCCTTTAATCGAAAAGGTGTGACACACTGTCATTCGCATTTATTATATAGAAGTGGAAAATATAATAAAACCTTAAACCAACCTAGTCGTCTGATTTTGATAAAAACTTATTTAAATTAGTTTTTACTGCCTAAATACCTAATAGATAGCCGAAACCGCTCGGGACGTGCAATTTCTACAAACTAAGTTCAAACAATAAATATCTTGTGCGATACAATTGATTCGTTTTCTACGGCGTATCTACCCTTTCCAGGTTACTTAAATTCAGGAAATTGTTTTAGATCGTAAGAATTTTTTTTTTTTTTTTGCTGGGGTGAGATAATAATAGTTTAGTGATACAAATCTGACTAATTTACCCGTACCTGGGCGAAAAGAAGGGCATTCATGCCTTTCCAAAGTTATATTTGCGCGTAAGGGAATATAACGAACCCAACAGAAATTGGAACTCGGCACTCCAATGAACAAGTCTGAGCCATTATCTATCTAGGATATACATGTCCTCCGACAGGAATCTAACCTGAGCCTTACACGAAATCGTCATATAGCCTGACGTGCTATACCATTTAGCTACAGAGGAAAGCGTCTGGTTAGCAAGGTGGAATTACTGCTTTTAAACTACAAATTCCACCTTGCTAACCAGACACTTCCTCTGTAGCTAAATAGTATAGCACGTCAGGTTATATGACCGTTGCGTCTAGAATACAGGTTCGATTCCCCTCGAAGGACACATATCTTCTATAAAATTTCTCGGATATTCAGGCCGGTTAATTCTGTTTATTATAAGCAGAGCATTTACTTAAATATTTGTATCTATAAAAATAACGTATAAATATATTAAGATAATTGTCGGACAGGGTCCATTTCATAATATATATATATAATTTATTTTTTCGAAAATTATAACATAAATATTATTTATGTTATAATTTTCGAATAAATAATTATATTTGGTATACTCTGTATTAAGCACTCTTTTAAGAATAGTATTTGTTGGTTATTGGAATTTATTCCGTATACACCAATCCTATACTTGGATATATATATATATATATATATATATATATATATATATATATATATATATATAGCGACGGACGCTACTTGTAAACAAACTTCTGAATACATTTATTTCTGATGAAAGATCGGGGCAGATCTGAAATATCAAATTTATATATATATATATATATATATATATATATATATATATATATATATATATATATAAATACTTTCACAAAAAAAACATTCAAATTTTTTAAAATTTGTAACTTTTCAGTTGTTTTCTCCAGATTATATACATATCAAGAAAGTATACGTGGCTTCTCATTATGCTATATATATATATATATATATATATATATATATATATATATATATATATATATATATATATATATATATATATATATTTGTGCGTGCAGATATTGTAATAATCGGGAAAACGTTAGAAATTAATTTATCTATGGTATATATAAGAAGGGAAACTCCCTTTTTTTCAGATGATAAAATAATTATGACCTAGTTCACGTAACCCGATGCATAATTTGTCAGCATTAGAATGAATCCACTGCCGCCGAAGGGGATGAAAAATTGCAAAAATCATTGGCCACAAAATTGCAACGATTGGCCACAAAATTGCAACCAATCGAACTGAGCTTAATAATGAACCAACGAGATCCACGCAACGCTATACAGTTTAGGGGATAAGAAAACTGGAGAATAAGAGACACGTTTACGGTTTAAGGTTATTCGTTTGTTTTGTTTTTTTGTTTTTTCTCTTTTCTTTATGTTTGCCATTACATATTTTTCTGTTTGTGTGTGTGTGTGTGCGTGTGTATTTAAAAAGTTACAACTATCAGTTGCGGCTACTGGGCAATCAATCAAAACAAATGACGTCACCAAAAGCTTTTTAGCCACGCCTTCTCCGTCCACGCCTACTCAAGCGATATATTAGCTCCTTTGATAAAAAAAAAATAAACTCCAAATGAATGAAGCTGCGAGCGATAGAGATAAGGAAACCGAAAAGAGACGAGAAAACAAAACAAAAAGCATAAATAATTAATAGAAATCGCGAAGGAGGAAAGAAAAAGCAATGATTAATGGCCAAAGGGTTGATCGCATTGAAGGGAGTGAACGCGGCACGTGCACGCATCAAATCTCGTCACGTCTCGTCTCGTGGCGTGACATCATCTTGTTGCGCATAATAAGAAGTTACAAATTATGGAGAAGGAAAGCGAGATCTTGCTAGCCACAGCCAATAACATGTCTCGCTCCATTTTCCAGCTTTTACGAATTTGTCTTCTTTCTCAGACGATCTCTCACGCCTTTCATTTCATTTTTTCAGATTATCGGAAAAGGAATCCTATCCTATCTATCTATCTATCTATCTATCTATCTATGTTCAAAATCAGTTTCTTTCTTTTTCTCTCCCAATCATTCGTTTCTCTTTCTTCAGTTTATTTCGAAATATCTATCTATCTATCTATCTATGTTCAAAATCAGTTTCTTTCTTTTTCTCTCCCAATCATTCGTTTCTCTTTCTTCAGTTTATTTCGAAATATCTATCTATCTATCTATCTATGTTCAAAATCAGTTTCTTTCTTTTTCTCTCCCAATCATTCGTTTCTCTTTCTTCAGTTTATTTCGAAATATCTATCTATCTATCTATCTATCTATCTATCTATCTATCTATCTATCTCAGGTATTCATAATTTTTCTCTATCTCAGTCTATTCATATTTATTTATATATCTCAGTCTATTCACATCTGTCTATCTGCATATCTTTTTATTTACAGAGAAGTTCATCCTATAAAAGGCCCTGGGGGCCACTCGAGGGAGAGAGTTACAAAGTAAAGGGTACAGTTTATGTGGATATGTAGGGAAGATAACGGTTAATACTAGTCTTGAACAATTTATGGTTGTGCTGATCGGGAAGCATCCTCTTGGGAGTTGGTTCCACAGAGTTCGCGGGAAGAAGCTACTCGGGCAGAACTTACATCTCACCAATGGAATGCGAAGGCAATGAGGGTGGTTTCGTACAATGGGCGTTGTCAGGTAGGTCCTAGCCGTGAACGATAGAACTTATGGAAATAAAGATTTTAGTTCGATTGAAAACTCCATGGAATTAGCGATAGAGGATTGTTCATATTTATCGTTCCATTGGCCTGCCTGATACTGCATTATCAACCGACTCAAATCCAGTCGTTTAATTTTTTTTTTAACAATTTCCCTCCATCTCTGTAGAGCCAGTCTCACGGTGATCATGTTGAAAACGCCATTGGTTTTAAAATTGATTCTCATTTAATATTTCACGATTATGGATTTGAGTCAAAGTTTTTTTTTGTTTTTTTTTTTGTTTTTTTACATCATTCGGTAAATTACTCTTAATGTTGAAGAGGACCTTGCTCATGATAAGTAATTTAATATTTACAGTATATCCTGTAAATCAAAAATGAAAATTTTCTTTCTTTCTATTTATCTATCTATCTATCTATCTATCTATCTATCTATCTATCTATGTCTGCTTCTATCTATCGATCGATCTATTCGTCTTTTATATCTATTTTTGAATTTATCTATCTATCTATCTATCAAACACACACACACACACATTCTCTATACATATTTCAGTAATATATATGTGTATGTGTGTATGTGTTATTGTTAATTACGTATATATTTTCCTGACAATTAGCCTTTTCCATATTTCCCGTTATTTTTAGTTTCTATCGCATTCTCTTCTCTCTTCATCTTTCTTTCTCTCTCTCTCTCTCTCTCTCTCTCTCTCTCTCTTTAGCTAGCTACCTTCTCACTTTCTTTTTTCCATGCTACAATCCTTCCTTCCTTCCTCCCTCCCTCCCTTCCTTCCTCTAAGAATACCATTTCTCTCCTCCAGCTACTCCCCTTCTTACTCTCCGACGACCATATAAAAAACCACTTCTGATCTCGTCAACGAAATATCGCCAGGGGATAGTCATAGAAGTTGTTGGCAATAATTACCAATCATCCTCTGTCAACCAAGTAACAAACAAACAAACAAACGAACCGAGAAAGTCGTGCTAAACAAAATCAACAAAACAAATGCGATTGCAATTTTAATCGCAACGGACAAACAAAAGTATCGCTAACATCAGGCAGCTTCTGAAGTGCACTTCGCCGAAACATCTTTCCGAATCACGTGCTTATTCTTGAATGAGCCCAGGTACTCTTTCTAGCTCCGTAGTCAGTGTACGAAAAGGAAGGTCTATTACCTGTAATACTGTTCCGTAATAGTTGCTCTGAACATGCGACTTGTGCCACATTTGGCTTGGTGTACTTATTCATTATAAATTTCATGAAAAAAAAAAGACTTGAACTGCTATGCAATAACGATCCTTCTATATAAGAGTAGATTGATAAAGCAGTATCAGGCAGACCAATGGTTAGATAGATAGATAGATAGATAGATAGATAATGAACAGGCATAGATAGATAGATAGATAGATAGATAGATAGATAGATAGATAGATAGATAGATAGATAGATAGATAGATAATGAACCGGCATAGATAGATATGAAGAGAATAAGATAGATAGATAGATAGATAGATAGATAGATAATGAACCGGCATAGATAGATATGAAGAGAATAAGATAGATAGATAGATAGATAGATAGATAATGAACCGGCATAGATAGATATGAAGAGAATAAGATAGATAGATAGATAGATAGATAGATAGATAGATAGATAAATAGATAGATAGATAGATAGATATATAATGAACAGGCATAGATAGATATGAAGAGAATAAGATAGATAGATAGATAGATAGATAGATAGATAGATAGATATGGGCACGTAGTTGATTGGTTAGAACGTTCGCATTCTGACCATGAACACGGGTTCGAATCTGACCATGACCCTGATGTTATCGGAATGGAGGGCTCGATCCCAGCGTGCTGCACTGAAAATCATACTACAGGTTGACCCAATCCTTGTGAGTGAAATTGGGTAGACGGAACCCTTGGACAGCATCGATAGCTGTTTTAGCACGAAGCCACAAGTCATCATGGTCGAGGGTTAGAGCGTTCTGACCTTGTTCAAATTGTTGATCACGCTAGATAACACGCTCTTTTCCCAGAAACTGTAACTAAAGTCTCCCCAGCATAGTTGCATGTATCGACCACAGGTGGCCTCTCTGGGAGTTGAATATACATAAATGCGCCTGAACAAATGTGGCCAGCTATGCATATATATAAGAGTTAATGCTTGAAAATCTTTTCACATGTGAAGAGGAAACATATATTATTCTATAGAATGGTAATGATAATATTAAACGTTTCCTTATAAGGAAACATTCATTGACCGAGGACGCAGTGCTACCGCCAGTTAGATTTTATATATACCTTTCTCTTAAACCAATTCTTTCAGAAAAATAGCTTCCTCAAGCTGTTATTTTTCTTTCCTGTATTGATGAGGGCTTCTGTCTTCACCATTTTTTAAAGTTGTGTGGAAAGTCATCATCTTCATTCTGTCATGCTTTATCTATTTCAGTCGTTACTGATATTGACAGTCGCCAAGTAATTCGGTTATTCTGTACAGTTCCTCGTCTGTGATTCTGTAGAGCTGTTACCAGGAACTCATCGTATTCATCATATACAGCGAGGCAATTCTGAGAGATTGGCGGCCATAATCTCAACAACATAAAATACGACGATGACACAGTACTGATAGCAGACACGGAAAAGAAATTACAAAATCTTCTACAGAAGGTAGTGGCGGAAAGTGAGAAGGGACAGAATGCATGGTCATCAGTAAGAGGATGGGCCCGAAATGCTAGTTGCAGGTCGGGAACACTAGAATCAAGCAGACTGAGAAGCATCTTGAGAGAACGGTAAATGCGACACTGAGATCCGTAGACGAATTGGGATGGCCAAGGACACATTCCAAAAGCTGGGTAGAGAATTGCGAGAAAGAAGGATTTCTGTGGGAACAAATAAAAGAATACTGAGCTGTTACGTGACATCTGTCCTTCTTTAGGACAGCGAATGTTGGACGATTTCTTCAGAGACGGATATGAAATGTAATTGGCCCTGATCTGTCATCTCGTCTGCAGTCGCTCTCTCACAGACGCGTCGTTGCCTCGCTCTGTCTTTTTTACAAATACTTTCACGGTAATTGCTCCGATGAGCTGCTTTCGCTGGTTCCTAGGCCTCATGAATTTAAACGTCCTACGAGGCTGGCATCTCGTTCCCACCCCTTCACCGTTGAAACTGTTAGATGTAGACGTCTCTTCTACTCCAATAGCTTCATGTCTCGCACATCTCGCCCGTGGAACTCCCTTCCTTATTCCTGTTTCCCTGACAAATACAATCAACTATATAAGTGTAACGTCAATCGACATCTCCAGTTGCCTTGATCTATCCACTTCCCTTCTCCACATCCTCTCCTTTACCACTCCTATCTGCTCTTCCTTCAAACCTTCTGTAACCCCTTGCGTGCTAGTGGCTTCCAGCCTTGCTTGGGGTGATAAGCTTAAAAAAAAAAGGTACTCGAGGCCACAGAGATGTGGTTCTACGGAAGGATGCTAAGGATATCATTGACCGATCGTGTGAGCAACGATGAGGTCTTAGAGATGATGCAAGCAGGAAGGAGGCTTATATTTAACACCAGGAAGAGGCAGCTGAAGTTTCTGGGACACATAATGAGGAAGGAGGGCCTGGTGAATCTGATACTCACGGCTCGAATAGAAGGGAAGAGAGACAAGGGAAAACAACGCGTCACATACCTGGCGGACTTAAGCAAATGGATGACAGAACGTAGTCTGGGGGAGGAAGCAGAGGGAAGGAACTTGTTGAGAGCTGCAAGGGATAGAGGGAAGTGGAGAGGACATGGCACATATAAAGAAAAGAAGCGCTGTTGCTTATCCCTCTGGTGAGTCTGGTCTTGGCCATCGTCGTCAATTCGATAATAAAGTTGCATTCTTCTTTCACGGCCGGTGATCGCTAGTTGTTCTGAGTCCAGAGATAAAAGAAATTCAACACAGGGAATTTTAACTTACCTATTTCTTTAACGTTCATGTCGACATGTTCTATCTATCCAGAGAGGGTTGTTCTCCCTTCACGAAAGAAAACATGTCTACATTGCTTGGCGGTTCACTGAAGACCACTTATCGATGGCTATCATTCCCACGCTGGCCCAGCCAATCAAAATCGACTTTCTTATTTTTTCTTCCATCTGACCTCTGAGGTCAACCTCAGGAGGTGTGAGCAGTTCCTCTGAAATAGGCTATAATATTCTACTAACCTATTATTTAACAGCGCTAATAAAGGAGGTTCCTTCGAAACTATGGATCTTAGAAAGCTGAGAGTTTAGATATTTCTGAACGTGTTCAGAAGAATGCTGAGAATGCCATTGACGAAGCACAGAAATAACGAGGATATTTTAACTAAAATAGAAATCACAAGCAAGCTTACTTAGATGCAGAAAGACAACAGTAGATATTTCAGTGCCATGTGATGAGGAAAGAAAGCTTGGGAAATTTGACACTAGCAGGATAAACGGAAGACAAGAGTACTGAAAAAAAACGCGAATAAGCTAAGGAGTTTGTAAGAATGTATAGCAGAAAGACAAATGTTGCTAAAAGCTACAAAGTATGGGAAGTTGTGGAGAGCTATGATCGTCCACGTCATGAAGAGACATGGCCCATAAAAGGATGAACGTGTGTGCAGTGCTAATACTTCTATCGGAAAATAAATTTGCGTGCAACTGCATTTATGAAGGAGAAACATATGACAAAAGGAGCCGTCTAATAGGCTTCCATCCTGTCAGTTGTCACTTGTTTCATTTACAGGACAGTAACACCTGATAGGCACGTTTGGAGACTTCGTGGCGTACTCTACAACATCATTCTGATAATTAATGTATCTTATGTAAATCTACACAACCCTTGGCTACTACAAACAAATGAGCTTTGTGGCCGTGTAGCATTTCTATAGGAGAGTTGATTATATATACATATATATATATATATATATATATATATATATATATATACACACACACACAGTGATGTTTGATAAAAGTGACTCACCTTATCCTTTGAATTTAGCTCAACTTTTGTTTCATCGGAGAAGAGAACATTCTTCCAGTCTTCTACGGTGAAATTTTTGTAATAGTGAGCCCATTCAAGTCGCTTGGCTTTGTTGGCTTTGCTTATTAGCGGCTTAAACCTTCGTGTACAATATTTGTAGCCTTGTTCTAACAGCCACCGACGGACTGTTGAAGAGGCAAGACTAACACCTTGCTCTTCGCTTAGACTGGCTGCAATTTCTTGGCTAGTTATAGTCCTATTCTTCGCAACTTCTCTCCTGATTACCCTGCCAGTTCTATCATCAATCTTTTTTTCTTTTGTCCCCTTGTTTCCTTCCTTAGAGCAGGAGTGGCATCATTATGTGCCCTAAGCACTCGAGAGACAGTTGATTGCGAGGTTATAGCAATTTCTCACGTAGACTTGCCTGCTATTGAGAGGGCAATAATAAATGCCTTAAGTGGTTCTGATGCGCGTTTGTACCCTTTCATCTGGTTAGTGACTTGAGTGGCTATTTCAATCTGTTTTTATACTGTATGAGGCTTTCTGGAATATTCTGGAATACTCAAGATTTAATTTAAGTTGTTCTAGAATTCTCTAGAATATTGTTCTGAGTGTATTGTAAAATAGTTTTCAATATTTTGTTAAAAGCTCTTTAAATTTACCAGTTTAATCATTAGAATGCGATATCTGAGTCACTTTTTTTGCACATAGTTTTTTCCTGAATCTTATTTATATCCAAATTTATAATTATCAATAGAATTCCTTAGGGTGAATAAACTTTTTTTTTCCTAGGTGGTCGGGAAGGGGTCTTTATATTAGTAAGATTAAAAATTATTTTAACCCCCAAAACAATAGACAAAACATATTTTTAGAAAAAAGAATCGGGCGAATCACTTTTATCGAACAGCACTGTATGCATGAATGTATTTAATGATGTATATTTTTAATCAGTATCACCCCAAGCAATGCAGTACAACGAGTAACAAGCAAGGGCTTACAGGTTGTGTAGGAAGAGAAACATTAGTAATGAACAGAAAGAGAAAAGAGCAATCGGGAGGACAGTAGATAGCGATCGACATTGCATTTACATTTTTACAGATTAAAGTTGATTGGAACGCAGGGAGATGGAAGGGAGATCCGCAAGGGAGAATTGCGAGATAAAAAGCACTCAGCATAGAAATTACGGCTACAGCTAGCTAGTTCAATTGTAAATTGTTGAGATCTCCCCGCCAGTCTAGTATTGCACTTAAATTCATACAGTCTAGGTGCCATAGCAATGAGCTCACCCGAAAAATTACTATCAAAGTATTTATAAAAATAAAAAAAGGCACAAAGAGGCAACCTGATGGCGGTCGGTAAGTGACTGAAGCCGAGATGCCAGATCAGGACCAATAATATTGCTGATTCTTCTTTGGATCTTATCAAGGTGCCCCAGGAAAATATCAGGAGCATAGGACTATGGCAGCATTATTCTAAGCATGAACGAATGGTAGATTTTACTGTTTCTATGTATTTTCGGATTTCTCTCACGTTTCCATTATCTGCTAAATGCGCAGAAAGAAAAATAAGTAAAAAAAACAAATTAAAATTACAGGTGATGTTCCGAAAGTAATGCTTCTTATATTTTTTTTTTTTACGGAGGCAACAACATATACAGGGAGCACAATGACACCTTTGGATAGAGCAACGCAAGCAAAGCAGAACAGCCACTAGTACAGAAGGGGGTACCGGGTGTGGAGGAATTAGGAACAGAAACATTAGTAATGAGTAGAAAGAGAAAAGGGCAACCGGGAAAGTAGATAGCGATTGACACTGCATTTAAATTTTTGTATATTAAAGTTGGTTGGTAAGCATGGATCCGGAGGGGGGGGGTCCACAAGCGAGAAGTGCGAGATAAGAAATTGTTAGCATAGAAGTTACGGTTACATCTATCTAGCTCAACAGTAAATTGATGAGATCTCCCCGCCAGTCTAGTATTGCACTTAAATTTATACAGTCTAGGTGCCATAGCAAAGAGATCATTCGAACAATTACCATGAAAGTATTTATAAAAAAAGGCACAGAGAGGCAACGTTACAGCGTTGGTAAAATGACTGAAACCAAGGCGCCAGATCAGGACCAATAATATTGCTGATTCTTCTTTGGATCTTATGGACGAACGGCAGACTTATAGATATACAAGATAGATTCCAGAGAAAAATTGCCTCGTCCGATACAGTGAACTGACCTTCTTAGTAGCTGATCTAATAATGGATTCAATATAATCATTCCACCTCATGTCAGATGAGGACGTCAGCCCGAGAAGGCGCAACGAGTCACTTTCTTGAAAGATAGCGTCACCTTAACTATATATAACTTTTTGTATATCAAGAACAATATTGAGGAAAAACATATGACATAGTGGAAAAAGGTTTCGTGTGACGCGTTTCGTGCTTTAAAATTTAATCGGACAGAATTTATTATACTGGTGCGAATACCCATGCGCAAGAACAAAGGATGCTGGGAATTTTTTTTCTTACAAGGAGAAAACAATTCATTACCACGAAAATGTTTAAAGACTGGTTTGGTCGCAATGTCATCCACAGTAAATTTGAGCCCTGGCTCTTACAAAATTTCCCCATTCCTGGCAGATCTTCTATTACCACAGTGTGGAATATCTAATAAAAAAAGTAATGGAAACAAAAAGAAAAAGAATCTAAATGAAATCTGTTAGATTATATAGAAAAATCTTTTGATTAAATTCCTAGAATCCGTTGTTCGTGCGCATGAGTAGACGCACCAACGTAACAAATATAGTTTGATGAAGTCCTAAAGGACGAAACGTGTCACGCGAAAACCCTTTCCACTTTGTCATATATATATATATATATATATATATATATATATATATATATATATATATATATATATATATATATATATATATATATATATATATATATATATTAGCTTAAAAGCCTCCCTATAAGGCGGCATTTTTTAATTAGCGGAAGGCTCTTGATTGTGCCTTCATCACAATAGGTAGGGAGGAGTAGATGTGATAAGCAACAATAAACTATAGAAGAACTCAAAATTGATCGCTGAATTTAAGCATTGAATTAATATTTAAGCTTACCTTTTAAAGGCTGAAAGATAGTTCTCTTCTGCCGCCACTTAATTTAAAGACAGTTTGATGTATGTAGGTCCTTACTTTCCGTACAAAAAATTATTTTTATTTCATTGGGAAGTTTCGCTGGATTTCGTAATTAATTTCGTTTATTTCCAAGTTTATTTCCAAGTTATAAAAATTATTATCGTAAGAAAAAAAATTCGTCGCAAAAAATCACGTAAAAAATCGCAGTAATGAAAATTTGGGAATACAAAATTTCGGGATTACGGGTCTGGATTCGTCTCAGAATGTTTTTAATTTGCTGACGGAGTCGGCATGATTCCAAAATCGTATGATATGTTAGCCAACAGCCTCTAGGAGTAAAATTGAAAACACGGCCAATTTTATTTTGAAACACACTAAAGTGAGAACAGCTTTTTTTTCATTTGAAATGAACTATTGAGAGTAGAAAAAGTGTGACACAGTGAGATTAGTAGCATTTATTATATATATATATATATATATATATATATATATATATATATATATATATATATATATATATATATATATATATATATAAGATAACATATATAGCTTTAACATATGTAATATTTATAGGCTAAAAGTGCTCAATAATAGGGATGGTGTGTATGTGAACAGAAATCAATACCGAATGGCGACAGTTTGTTTCATGCCTGAAAGTAAGCTTCCGGCTATGAAACAGGCTGTCGCCATTCCGTATTAATCCCTGTATAAGATTGGTGTATATGGAATAAATTCCAATAACCAAAAAATACTATTCTTAAAAGAGTGCTCAATACAGAGTAGAACAAATATAATTTATTCAAAAATTATAACATAAATATGTTATAAAATAACTAACTACAGAAATAGCCATTTTGTTTCAAGACTTCTGGTGTCTTATCAAGTTGATGAGATCTCCCCGCCAGTCTAGTATTGCACTTAAATTCATACAGCATTTTATTGCATTGAATGTAGAATAAAAGCTTTATTCTATATTCAATACCATCACTTGATAAGACGCCAGTGTTGAAACTAAATGGCTATTTCTGCAGTGTTATAATTTCCGAATATATATATATATATATATATATATATATATATATATATATATATATATATATATATATATGTGTGTGTGTGTGTATGTATGTATGTATGTATGTATGTATAATATTTTATTACACCATTAATCATATGTGAAATCATTTTAAAACTATAATTGTCATTGTTTTTCTCAAAGGCCATTATTTCGGTGAAAAAAAAAAACAAAAAAAAAACAGGTATTTCAATAAAGTTTTCCAGTTGTCATTACTATTATTATTATTTTGTTTTATTCCCTTTCTCTGCCTTCTCCTCAGTTTCATTTTTTAAATTCTTTTTTATTTTGTTAACGGCTTAATTTTATTTCTTATTTATTTTTGATACCCATTTTTTTCTCCATTCTTTCTTCATCAGGGAGGTTTTTTTCTCAGTCTTTTTTTCACGTCATCATTTTTTCTTTCTTAACGTTTCGCGCGAAAAGCTTTTCGCCATTTTGTGTTTTGGGTAAGATGGGATCCGGAGGAGTTTTCAGTGTTGGCAATACACCGTTGAATCTATTGGAAGAACAGTTGAGGTGGTAGTGATAGCGATGTGATGGCCGTGGTGGCGAGATGGGCGTGTATTGCGTGTGTTTGGAGTTATTGGAGGGGCTGGTAATTGTGTGTGGCCAGCGGCTAACAGCTGCAAAGTGGACAACGCTTTCACAAGAGTAATCGTCACAATAACATCCCTGCAGCGAAATTCTTACATTTTCTCGTAATAACAGTCGCCATCTTATTCTCTGCCATTTTCCTTTGCAGACGATTTGTGTATCTTCTTCTTCTTCGTCTTCTTCTTCTTCTTCTTCTTCTTCTTCTTCTTCTTCTTCTTCTTCTTCTTCTTGTCATCTTTCTTTCCTCTTTCCTTCAATTTCTTCTTTTTATCTTTTGCGCCCTTGTCGTCATCATTTCTTTCTTCGTCATTTTCATTTTCAATACCTATTCCCATTTTTGTTTGCCTTTTCGCTCTTTAGACTACACTCTCTTCTTCTTCTCCTCTTATTCTTCTTCTTTTTCTGTGTCTTCCTTTTCACCTATTTTTTTCATCATTGTTTACTTTTTCTTTCGTTTTGATTTTCCTTCTGCCTCTTAATTTTAAATATTCATCTTAATTCCTTGTTGTACGTTTTTCCATTTATCTTATTCCTCAGTTTTTCCTTCCTTTTCAATTACGTTCTATTTTTTCTTCGTTTATCTTATTTTGAATCTTTTACGTATCAAATTTTATCTAAATTCTTTCGTTTACCTTATTCCTGAAACTTTCATTTCTGGCGTTTCTCTATTTACACTTACTTACCTTATTCCTGTACCTTTTATATAATCGTCACTTTTCCCTTATTTTTTCATTTACATTATACCTGTTTCGTTTTTATTGCTTTCCTCCATTTTTATATATTTACCTAATTCTCATATCTTTCATTCGTCGTTTTCCCATATTTTTCCGTTTTTTATGCTACTTCCCAATTTCGACATTTTCTTTCTTTCTTATTTCTTTCTTTCTTTTTTTTTACTTTTTCGTTACTTCTGCAATTGTTTTCGCCGTGGTACAAATTCTCTTTCGCCTCATAATCTTCTATTTCATCATCAGCATCACTATCATCATCATTTCAATGTGCCTTTCCTCTTTTCAAGTTTATTTTGGATATTTTATTTTTATTTTTTTAAATTTTGCATCACCCTTAGACATTAATTTTTCTTCCCATTTCCCTTTTCGACCTTCTTTTGATCCTCTGCACTCTTTTGTCTTTTCTTTTTCATTTTTTCAAACTTTCTAAAATTTATTTTGGTGTGGCGCATGCGCAAATGGATGTCCCTGTTTTTAAGTAAGTCTAACAGTTTTCATTCCAAAAATGAACGAAAAAATATATTTGAATATCCTCAAAGTGGAAAAAATTGAAATCTTTTCACATATCTGAAGACATGTGAAAGAACTTCCTGTCGCAATTACATGTTTGCAGACGATGCCATGAGACAGATTTGATTAAAATTCTTCCTTGCTAAAAAAAAAAAACAGTTTTCTTTTCCAAGGTGTTATTCAAACGAGCAAATTGCTCGACATGGCGTTGTGCAATAACCGTTTATCCATACACAAGCAATTTGCGATAAAGAATTCCTTTTGAAAGAGACCAAGCAAAAGGGATCTTTACTTCAGCTGTCCACCACATCATAATCCCTTGAGAAAGCCAGCTAGCGAGGAATGTTCTCTACAGTCGCTTTGTATTTTTATTGAAGGATATGTGACATTGTAGCGACATTACTTCAAAGTGGCCATCAGATGTTTTCCTGACCCCAGACATGACACTTATCACCGGCATTTGGGATAGCGTTCTCGTAACCTTGCGAAGAGATGTTGCTGAAAAATTCCACACTAGTCAAATAATATTAGAGGACTTTTTTCTTCACTTAACAATATGTAAAGAAGCTGGCATATCTTTTTTGAGATTCTCTAACTTAGACGATGAATGTTCATTCTAATATCTTCCTGAATTTTTGTATCCATTTGCTGTTAATGTAACACCACATTACAACGTATTTGCAACGTTACCTTGTAGCCTTGCGTTATGGAGCCTCTGTGTAACGTATTTGCAACGTTACCTTGTAGCCTTGCGTTATGGAGCCTCTGTGTAACGTATTTGCAACGTTACCTTGTAGCATTGCCTTATGGAAAGTCTGTGTAACATATTTGCAACGTTACATCGTAGCATTGCGTTATGGAGAGTCTGTGTAACGTATTTGCAACGTTACCTTGTAGCATTGCGTTATGGAGAGTCTGTGTAAGGTATTTGCAACGTTACATCGTAGCATAGCGTTATGGAGAGTCTGTGTAATGTATTTGCAACGTTACCTTGTAGCCTTGCGTTATGGAGCCTCTGTGTAAGGTATTTGCAACGTTACCTTGTAGCCTTGCGTTATGGAGCCTCTGTGTAACGTATTTGCAACGTTACCTTGTAGCCTTGCGTTATGGAGCCTCTGTGTAACGTATTTGCAACGTTACCTTGTAGCATTGCCTTATGGAAAGTCTGTGTAACATATTTGCAACGTTACATCGTAGCATTGCGTTATGGAGAGTCTGTGTAACGTATTTGCAACGTTACCTTGTAGCATTGCGTTATGGAGAGTCTGTGTTACATATTTGCAACGTTACATCGTAGCATAGCGTTATGGAGAGTCTGTGTAATGTATTTGCAACGTTACCTTGTAGCCTTGCGTTATGGAGCCTCTGTGTAATGTATTTGCAACGTTACCTTGTAGCCTTGCGTTATGGAGCCTCTGTGTAACGTATTTGCAACGTTACCTTGTAGCCTTGCGTTATGGAACCTCTGTGTAACGTATTTGCAACGTTACCTTGTAGCCTTGCGTTATGGAGCCTCTGTGTAAGGTATTTGCAACGTTACCTTGTAGCCTTGCGTTATGGAGCCTCTGTGTAACGTATTTGCAACGTTACCTTGTAGCCTTGCGTTATGGAGCCTCTGTGTAACGTATTTGCAACGTTACCTTGTAGCATTGCCTTATGGAAAGTCTGTGTAACATATTTGCAACGTTACATCGTAGCATTGCGTTATGGAGAGTCTGTGTAACGTATTTGCAACGTTACCTTGTAGCATTGCGTTATGGAGAGTCTGTGTTACATATTTGCAACGTTACATCGTAGCATAGCGTTATGGAGAGTCTGTGTAATGTATTTGCAACGTTACCTTGTAGCCTTGCGTTATGGAGCCTCTGTGTAATGTATTTGCAACGTTACCTTGTAGCCTTGCGTTATGGAGCCTCTGTGTAACGTATTTGCAACGTTACCTTGTAGCCTTGCGTTATGGAACCTCTGTGTAACGTATTTGCAACGTTACCTTGTAGCCTTGCGTTATGGAGCCTCTGTGTAACGTATCTGCAACGTTACCTTGTAGCCTTGCGTTATGGAGCCTCTGTGTAATGTATTTGCAACGTTACCTTGTAGCCTTGCGTTATGGAACCTCTGTGTAACGTATTTGCAACGTTACCTTGTAGCCTTGCGTTATGGAGCCTCTGTGTAAGGTATTTGCAACGTTACCTTGTAGCCTTGCGTTATGGAGCCTCTGTGTAACGTATTTGCAACGTTACCTTGTAGCCTTGCGTTATGGAGCCTCTGTGTAACGTATTTGCAACGTTACCTTGTAGCATTGCCTTATGGAAAGTCTGTGTAACATATTTGCAACGTTACATCGTAGCATTGCGTTATGGAGAGTCTGTGTAACGTATTTGCAACGTTACCTTGTAGCATTGCGTTATGGAGAGTCTGTGTTACATATTTGCAACGTTACATCGTAGCATAGCGTTATGGAGAGTCTGTGTAATGTATTTGCAACGTTACCTTGTAGCCTTGCGTTATGGAGCCTCTGTGTAATGTATTTGCAACGTTACCTTGTAGCCTTGCGTTATGGAGCCTCTGTGTAACGTATTTGCAACGTTACCTTGTAGCCTTGCGTTATGGAACCTCTGTGTAACGTATTTGCAACGTTACCTTGTAGCCTTGCGTTATGGAGCCTCTGTGTAAGGTATTTGCAACGTTACCTTGTAGCCTTGCGTTATGGAGCCTCTGTGTAACGTATTTGCAACGTTACCTTGTAGCCTTGCGTTATGGAGCCTCTGTGTAACGTATCTGCAACGTTACCTTGTAGCATTGAGTTATGGAGAGTCTGTGTAACGTATACATTGCAGCATTGTGTTATGGAGAGTCTATGTAACGTATTTGCAACGTTACCTTGTAGCATTGCGTTATGGAGTGTCTATGTAACGTTGCAGGCGCGTTGTAGCAGCGCCATTTTGTTAGCTAGAAACAAAGGTTTAAGGCAACTTGTATCGACTTTGAGTCTTCTTCTTCATGTGCCGTGTCCTCTCAGGAGGTAGGCGACTATGTCTCTCCACAAACTTCCTGTCTCTTGTGGCCCTTAATAAACTTTATCTTTCTGCTATTTCTTCTATGCCTTGTTCCGCTATCTATTTACTAAACCTTATTAAGTATGTTATACGTTGTTTTCTTCTGTTCCTCTTACCTTCGGTCCCATGAGTATCAGCTTTTCCAAGCCCACTTTCCTCATTATAATCCATAGAAACCTCAGCTATCTCTTCGTGATCTATATCAGGTTTCCTTTTCCAAAACTCACATGTTTGGTCCACGTTATCCTCAGCACCCTTCTACAGAACCACATTTCTGTTGCTTCACGTCTCATCTTCATCTTTGAGGAGATCGTTTAGCACTCACTGCCATACTGGAGGACTGACATCACATAACAGTTTAGTGCCCTTTTTCTTGTTCCCAGTAAAATTTTCCTATTTCTTAATACTCTGCTTAGATTTGGAATGCTTCCGACACTCTCCGAATACACTTTCGGATCCCAGTGTCGCTCTTACCATACTTATTAAAAAGTGACATTTTCTGCATCGGGTAAAGCGGCATATATTGGATTAGACACACACACACACACACACACACACACATATATATATATATATATATATATATATATATATATATATATATACACTGGATTTAACAGCAAAATTGTCCAAATCGTGTGACAGCATAATTACCCATACCACAAAATGTTTAATATCTAAAAATAACTTAACTAAATGAGTTTCTTATTTTTTCCGATTTTCAGATAAGACATTTAGCAGTCATGACATCATTTTAAGTAAGAATCACTGAAAAACTCTTTGAGTGATTCAGCTAAAAAAGAGAACAGGTTAAAAGTATTTTGTATCAGACCGACCGTCTTCCCAAATGAGCAAGTGAGAGGAAAAGTCATTCAGGATTTCAGTAATGATACCAACATTCATACTCTGGCTTCCCTCTACAAAGTCCATTCAAGTACGATCAACAGAACGATGAATAAGTTTAAAAGAAGAGGGGACAGTAGAGAGGAAAACTGGATCAGGAGTCCTCAAAAGGGAACAGATCTAAAGAACGTAGAAGAACTAAAGAGATCAATTAGAGAAAATCCAAATCAATCCATAAGACGTTTGGCACGTGAGAGATGAGTTCCAGTTATGACAGCCCAAAGAGCAGTGAAAAAAGGCTTGAAAATGAAATCGTAATTGAAACGTGTGAGGCACCTTGTTACTCCAGGACAGAAAGTTAGAAAGTTAGAGAAGGCAAAGATCATCTTGAATAATTTGGAAAACGATCCTGGAATAACATATACATACATATATATATATATATATATATATATATATATATATATATATATATATATATATATATATATATTGATCTTTATTTCAATCCTTCATGAGCTTCAGATCCTTAGCTATAATTAATTAACGATGATTATGCCATTTTCGGTTATGATTGATTTCATCACGATACTTCTCTTAAGATTAGGGTGTAATTATGCATTCTTATTGCTCAGAGTTCAATAGTGTTATAAAAATCTCGGAAAATTCCAGTAAGATATCTTTTAGCATTTCTAAGATACAACGTTTCAGAGCTTAAGTAACAATTGGACAATTTTGCTGTTACACTTCATATATATATATATATATATATATATATATATATGTATACACACATATATATATATATATATATATATATATATATATATATATATATGTATACACATATATATATATATATATATATATATATATATATATATGTATGTATACACACATATATATAATGATAGACAGATATATAGAATGATAGCGAAATATGAAAATGTAAATATTTATATATCAGGCCAAAGGTAAGCAATTGAATGACAAAGTGGGAAATTCTGTGTAACATGTTTCGTCCTCTAGAAGGACTTCATCAGACTGAAGTAATGTTTTTATTCATGGAATTATATATGTGTTAGCGGGGGTGGTGGTGGTGATGTAAAATCGCGAGCGTTGGTTATAATTATGTACCGAGGGCAACAGTCGAAATTTAAATTTTGAATTTATTTAGTTGAATTACTATTTATTTAATTTTAAATAAAAAAATTGAAAACTCAAGAATTTAAAACAGAAAAAAAATTCAAATTTCTGATACAGCGTTTCCGCACCTTCAGCCTTTCCCAAAGTATATATAAATATGAACCGACACTCACTTTTATACCTCTTCTTCCCCTTCCTCCTCCTCCTACTGCTCCTCCTCCTCTTCTTCTTCCCCTTCCTCCTCCTCCTACTACTCCTCCTCTTCTTCTTCTTCCACCTCCTCCTCCTACACATATATAATTGGTTAGAACTTTCATTTTTCTGACCATGAGACACAGGTTCGAATCTCACCATAGTCAAGTTGGTGACTCTTTGATCTTATCGGGTTGGACAGGCGATCTTTGCGCACGACACCTTTGGAAAGTATATGACAACTATACCAATGGTCAAACCAAACCTTGTTAGTAAAATTGGGTAGACGGAACTGTTTGAAAGCGATAGATGTGTGGACGTAAGTTACAAGTCATCGTGGCCGAGGGTTTGAGTGCACTGGCTTTGTTCCAAAAAACTCATCAACCAGATTATACACATGCTCTCAGAAACTGTGACTAATGTCCGCTAAGTATAGTTGAGGTATAATCCACAGGTGGGCTCTCTCGGTTGAGCAGGTATCTGTAATACGTTTTGACGAGCCGATCAGGCAAAGGGATGTGCTCAGAAAATGAGTAGAAGTAGCTGGCCATTAGTAAAACAGAATGCCACAAGTGTGCAGGGTCCTGTGAGGGACAGTCCCGCTGCAAAATCAATAAAATTGGAATTATGACGTTCTGTAAAGGGGTTACAAATAATGTGACAAAGAAGAAATAATATAAGAGAAAATGAGAAGAATGCGAAAAAGTTGTGTGAATGAAATTTTTCTTTTTCTTTTTTTTTCTTAAAGAGAAAGGAGAGAAAAATAGACGTTTGAATGAAAGACAAAATGTAAAAGAAAAGTTAAAACTATACAAAAAAAGATAGGGGGAAAGAAAGAAGATTCTGAGATGATAAGAAAGAAAGAAAGAAAGAAAGAAAGAAAGAAAGAAAGAAAGAAAGAAAGAAAGAAAGGAAGAAAAAAATAATATTTCAAAAGGAAGAAAGAAGGATAATGATTCAATGTAAAGAAAGAAAGAAAGAAAGAAAGAAAGAAAGAAAGAAAGAAAGAAAGAAAAAGTATTTCAAAAGGAAGAAGGATAATGTTTCAATGTCAAGAAAAGGAGAAAGAAAGAAAGAAAGAAAGAAAGAAAAGAAAAGAACAAAGAAGGAAAAGTACAAAGAAAGGAAGAAACAAAAGAATGTTAAAATTTTGAAAAGGAACAAAATGCCGAAAAAGAACGAAAGAAAGAAAGAAAGAAAAATAATATTTCAAAAGGAAGAAAGAAGGATAACAATCCGATTTGAAGAAAGAATGAAAGAAATTATTTCAAAAGGAAGAAGGATAAAGTTTCAATGTCAAGAAAAGGAGAAAGAAAGAAAGTAAGAAAGAAACAAAGAAAAAAAGAAAAACAGAAACAAAAGTGCAAAGAAACAAAAGAATGTTAAAATTTTAAAAAGGAACAAAATGTCGAGAAAGAAAAAAGAAAGAAAGAAAAAGACAAAAGAAAGAAAAACAAATAGAAAGAAAGACGGAAGAAAAATTATGTTGACATTTCAAAACAGAAAATAAACGATTGAAAAAGAAAAAGAAAAGAGAGAAAGAAAGAAAATTTAACTTAAAAAAATTAACTTAAGAATTAAGGAAGAAGGAATATTATTTTTTGAGAAAGAAAGTTTAATGATTCAGGAAGGTGAAAAAATTAGTTAAGAAAGAAAGAAAGAAAGAAAGAAAGAAAGAAAGAAAGAAAGAAAGAAAGGAAGTTGAAATTTAAAAATAAAATAACGATCGAAAAGGAAAGAAAGAAAAAAGAAAAATAGAAAGTAAGAAAAAAGAAAGAAAGAACAAAGAGTATGTTGAAATTTAAAAAAAGAAAAAACGATCGAAAGAGAATAAAAGAAAGATAGAAACGAAGAATGAAAATTTAACTTATAAAGAAAGAAGGAAAAGTATTTGTCGAGAAAGAAATTTCAATGATTCAAGAAAAAGATATTAACTAAGAAAGAAAGAAAGAAAGAAAGAAAGAAAGAAAGAAAGAAAGAAAATGAGTTTACCATTTCAAAAGTAAAATATCAATGTTTTGAAAGAGGGGAAAACAGACGAGTTCAAAGGAAAGTACTTGAAAGATGAAGTAAACAGAAAATTAATGAATGAAATATATTGCCTAAAAAATGACTGCAAAGAATGGCTTAAGATTTAATTATAAAAAAAAAACCGGGAAAATCGTAACTTAACAAACATGGAAGAAAAACGAACGGACATCAAAACATGTGGAGGTGTTCAACAAACACATCTCACAAGCCATTTCGAGAGTCTAGTGCGTTCGATCCTTATTCTGGCTGCAACACTAGTGTGGCAAGTCTAGACTCGGCTTTGTTAATGCTTGGTGATGTCAAAGTCAAGACAGGCGTATCATTACCGCCGTAATGAGTTGGATCTTGACAGCACAACATGATTAATCGTTTTTATGGCTTATCAACCTTTTGTGTAACTTATTTTTTGAAGTTTAAGAATTTTCTTTGTTTCGTGAGTGAATTTTGAAAATAATAATGATTTTTCTAGATGCAAGTCCTACTATTTAACCCATAGCTGGGGGAAGGAGATGGCTTCCTAATTTTTCCCCATTGATATTTGTGACGAAACCGTCTGGAGTTCGAACTCGGCTCTTAGATTTTTCATTCGAAGACGCTATGCACTGCACTACGCGCATATGAATTTAAATCAGGCGAAGCTACAACAATCTCAGTAAATAAAGACCGCTTCTCTCTGGAGCCATCTGAGTGAATCTTGTCTCGTAATATAGTGAGTTCACTATAAATGGCATTGACTCAGACTAAGCCGTGCTTACCCATTTCCAAATAATTTCTGTTGTCGTAACTTTGACAATCACTAAGGGCAGAATATTTCTGGCCTTGTGCCAGACTAAAATAAGCTTGGGAGGTTGAATAAAAAAAACACGTAAAATAAAGAAGTGCCGCAATGGAATGAAAAGAAAGAAAGTAAAAAGAAAATGGCGGAAAATGCATGTCTACAGAAGACAGCAAAGTCATTCTATCCAGTCAACGATAAAACCAGTCGCAATTGTTGCATCTGTCAACGGGGAAAATAACGGAAAAACAGAAGAACAGGGATTTTGCCAGAGTCGTGTATCATTTTAGTACAAGTTTTCGTTTTTTTAAGAGCAGAGAAAAAAAACTGTTTCTAAAACATTTGAAGAGAGGAGTGAATGAAGATTAACATTTTTTCTTTAGCCTCTGTAAACAAAATTTGTGCCTAGGTGACCATATTTTTAAGCAATTTAAAATTAAGTCTCTATCTCTCCCTCACCCATACCTTTCACTCACTCACTCCATCTTTCTATCTATCTATCTGTCTATTTCAATTGGTTCATAACTCTCTCTCTATCTCTCTCTCTCTCTCTCTCTCTCTCTCTCTCTATCTATATATATATATATATATATATATATATGAATATGAAGAAATATAGTCTTAAAGTGTGCTATATTTATGGGATAAAGTGCTCAATATCAGAGACAGAGCGTGTGTAAATATAAAAGAGAACATAGAAGTCAACACTTAGAGGCGACAGTCTGTTTCATGCTAGATGCAATCGTCAGACAACACACACACACATATATATATTGTCTATTTCAATATAATTGTCTATTGCAATTTTTTCATATCTAAGTCTGTTCTTATCAATTTCAAGCTACTAATATCTTTTTCAGTCTATATCTGTCTCTTTATCGCTATCTCTCTATATATATATCTATGTATCTATCTATGTATCTATCTCTCTCTCTCTATATATATATATATATATATATATATATATATATATATATATTGTCTATTTCAATATGGTTGTCTATTTCAATCTTTTCATGTCTAAGTCTATTTCAAACTATTCGTATCTATCTATCTATCTGTGTTCATATCTATATCAGTCTGTTCATATATATCTAGTTATCTCTTTTTCTCTTTTTAATTATCCTTCTCTTTCTATCTTTCTTTCTTTATTTCTATCTGTTTCTATCTCTCTCTCTTTCTCTTTCTCTCTCACTCGATTCCTCCTTTTGTCTCCCACCCGCACTTCATTTTTAAGTATCTCACGTCACTCTCTCTTTCATTTTTAGCTTTTGATTTCTCACTCAGTCACTCATTCACATACGCAGAAACATTCTCACACACACACACACACACACACACACACACACACACACTATATTAAACTTTCCCTCCCTCTTGCTCATTTTCAATTCATCTCTTTCTCTATATCTTTCATTTACTCTCTCTTATTTAATATTACACACTCTCTCTCTCTCTTCATTTCCCCATTCTCTTCTTCTTGATTTCACCTTCTCTCGTTCAATTCGTCATGCACTTTCTCTTTCTCTTTCTATCTTTTACTCTCTCCCTATTTTCTCCCCTCTCTTTCTCTCTCTTTAATTTGTCCTTGTCTTCGTTTCTCTTCATGTTAATCTTTCTTTTTTGATTGTTCTTTTAGTGTATTGATTCCCCTCTCTCTCTCTCATTTGTTTTTTATATACATCTTCCCATTTCTTATTTTCTTTCTTTCATTTCCCTCTTAGATTTCTCTTTCTCTTTCCCTCATTCTCTTTCTTTCATTTCTTTCTTGTTTTCTCTTTCCATCTCTAATTCTCACCGTTTTTCATACATCTCTCTCTTATTATATTTGATTTCTCTTTCTCACACTTACTTTTATTTCATACATCTCTCTCTCTCTCTCTTTTATTCTCTTTTATTTCTCTTTTTTGATTTTTTATATCTCTTTCTCACTGTCTTTTGATACATATCTCTCTCTCTCTAATTCTTTCTCTTTCATTTCTCTCTTCGCATTCCTCTTCCTATCTTTCTCACGCCCTTTAAATCAACTTCGTTTTTCTTCTCTCTTTCTCTTTATTTTTTTATATAACTCTGTATCTCTCTTCCTTCTTCTCTTTCTCTCTTTCATCCTTCGAAAATCGAGGTGCATACATGTGGCTGCATTCTAAACAAAACGATTTCTGGTAAACTATTTGCTTGTCTCACTTCCTATTTTGGGACGCCTTTCCTAGCGACGTGTTCAGAGCTCCAGTCTAGCGTGACTTAAAGCCACCAGCTTCTCCTTTATCGGGCGTTCTTCAAATTTAATTTTCTGGTGACAGATTTGTCGTGACCAAAATAAGAACAAACGTTTATTTGATTTGATTCATGTTGCTTTGTTTAATTACGAAAGCAATTGCAAAATGTTGCAGTTGTTAAATTTAATCAGATAAGTATCCACTGACTACATTCCTCATCATATAAGGCTCACTCTGCGAATTATACACCGAGAGTTGGGTTATCAGTGCCAGGCTAATACCTAAACACTCCTGCTTAACTCAGTTGTGACCCAGTGACCCCCGAATTAAATATATAGAATGTGGGATTATCCCACCTTATCGTTCAGAAGTTATCTCCTAACGATGATTCGGTGGCATTGTATAAAGTATTATAAAACGAGAAGGGAAAATCCCCCCTCTCTCTTTCTTTCTCTCTCTCTCCCCTTTCCCACACATGGTGCCGTAGTGACAAGACGTGTCTCTTTCCTTTCCGTGAAACTTTTTACTATCAGGAGAATAGGGAGGGTGACAACCAGTCCAAAACCACAGTCACGCAGAATAGCCATTGAACCCAATGACCCTGGGTATGACGAAAAACTACATTCGTGTCCTGGGTATGATGATAAACTACATCCGCGTCCTGGGTAAGACGATAAACTACATCCGTGTCCTGGGTATGATGATAAACTACATCTGCGTACTGGGTAAGTCGATAAACTACATCCGCGTCCTGGGTAAGACGAAAAACTACATCCGCGTCCTGTGTATGATAAGAAACTACATCTGAGTCCTGGGTAAGACGATAAAGTACATCCGCGTCCTAGGTATGATGATAAACTAGATCTGCGTCCTGGGTAAGACGATAAACTACATCCACGTCATGAGTAAGACGATTTACTACGTCCAACAGCAAGGCCTCTGATCAGGAGGTTTTGAGGAGCATAAAACCACCTCTTAATTGCTGGTGTTCCCAGGTCCACCCCGACCGGGGATAGTAGCACCTGTTAGGGTCCCACCTATGGGCAAATAGTTTAACCCCCAAACTGTCGTCAAAACACTATGAAAATGTAAAAATAGGTTTCAATATCAGTAATACATTTTTGAAGGAAAAAAAATTACCAGCAATACATTTTTTAAGGAAAAAATATTACGAGCAATACATGTTTGTAAATAATTATTACCAGCAATACATTATTGTCAGCAATACAATTTTGGAAAAATATTACAAGCAATAAAAATCGTTTCCGCAATAAGTAACCCATTGACGTTGATATGCCGTAAAACAAACCAAACCAAACCAAACCAGAAGCCAATGACGTGCGTTGCATCATGAAAAAAAAACTACTTTCGTCAGTTTTTCTGGGTGCGTGATCTTCGTATCATACTCAGCAAGTTGGCATTGATGATGTGAACGTTTTGAACATAGTCAATAAACACAATGATTTTGCGTCCACAAAAACTGAGACCATCACCTTCCCTGCAATCAAAACGACCTCGGCCTTCTTTGAAGTAGGTTTCCACCGCATGGATTGTCTCTATGGCTCAAAGTGATGAACCCAATACTCATCCTGGGTTCTGAAACGTTCAAAGAAATGAGCTGCATCTCCCTCAAATAATTTCAGAATTTCCCGTGATGTGATCAGTCTGGTGTGCTTTGGATCAGGTTTCAGAAGACGTGGCACCCACCTGTTGTATAGCTCCTTTGTGCGGGTGGTCATAGACGACGGCGTCGATTCGATAATAATAATGTTGCCTTCTTCTTTCATAACCGGTGATCGCTAGTCGTTTTGGTTCGAGGATAAAAGAACTTCAGCAAAGAGAATCTGAAACTTATCTAGTTTTTTTAAAACATGTCGACGTGTACATTTCTAACTAGGCAGTGGGGTTGCTCTCACCCCTCTACTGGGGAGCAGTTTCCAGAGACGAATGGAACACGACTACATTGTTCGGCGTGTATGAACCGTCTCCCAGAAATTCCTTTCTCTGTATCTATCATTCCCACGCTGGACCAACCAATCAAAATCGACTTCCTTTATTTTGTCTTGTATTTGAACCCTAAGGTCAAACTCAGTAAGTCGGAACAGCGATATAATTATCTAAAAAACTAATAGCCTTCTAAATTGTTATTTAACACGCCACACGGATCAGAAACCTTCATCATGGCAAGTTCATTGCACAGAATATTCTCAACTCACAGGATATGCTAATGGCATTGGGTATTTGATTTATGTATGGATTTTCATACTTGTAATCGTTTTTATATATATATATATATATATATATATATATATATATATATATATATATATATATATATATATACTAGCAGCATGGCCCGGCGTTGCCCGTGCTTGATTAAAAAATCATACGACTCATACAGCAATCGCTATCACTTGACTTAAAATATTTTTGCCCTTCCTTGCCTTTAAAGGAGTGCCCTTTACCGTGCTGATGTTGCTACATGCCTTACTTCTTGCCTATCTCACACTGCGATTTTTTTCTAAGCTCTATACTAAACATTAAATCTGTTACGAAAAAAGAACTAAACAAAATGAGCACAAAGCGATCAGCTTGAAAAAAGGACTCGTAACTTGAAAAACCGAATGAAAAAAGAATGTTGACAACAAATACTTTTTCACATCCAACCCAGTTCTACGGAATCAGAATCAACATTGGGTTTAAGCAAGCGAATGAGCCAATTGGAGTAAAGTGCCATGCAGATTTAAATTTTTCCCACTTGTGACGAATGCAGCTATCCATTTTTTTTTGCATGCTAGCATGATAGTTAACATTCGCGTCAGTCAGCTGTTGGCTCTCATGCTGGCCAATAGAATCTTCCTGCCTATTCGTAGCAGCCAGCTATAGGCTGTCCTCATCTTTAGTCCCGGTAGAAAATGGCCGCAAACTACATGAAAACTGTCGTAGTAGCATGGAAAAAATCGATTATTTCCACTATCGATGGGAGTTGGGAAATGCAAAGTCGGTCTTGGCCTTTTCCGCTAACTTGGAGCATGTGCATGTAAGTTTTGGTACAAATCTGTCGAAAATTGCGACCGTGCATTCGTTACACACACACACACACATACACACACACACACACACACACATCCTGCCTTTTATAGATAGAGATAATATTATACTATATAGCACAATATTTTCATATGATCAATACTGTTTTTTTTTTGTTGTTGTTGCGTTTTCGCTTTTTCTTTTCCTCTTTTCTTCCTTTATTTTCCTCCACAGAGACCAGGGAAATGGCCAATAATCCAATAAAAGACAATACCAAAGAAAGCACCAAATGAACTTAAGATGGTCTAGTTTATAATTAATACATGTAATGAAACTAATGTAAAGAACTAGAACAATCCACCCCATTGGACGAAATAAGGTGTTCAGTTCGCGATTCCAGTCACCTGAAGAAGGCCGGAGCGTACAACGGCGAAAACGCCGTGAAGATGACAATAAGGATGAGGACAAAAGTCCGAACAATGTAAATAATATAAATAATTACAATACCTTATTTAAGAAATATAAAAATTTCCTTTCCATTTTTTGAAAACTACGTGGTTGTTCACATTCACAGTCCATAGCATTCTCAGCGTAGGTCTGTAAGACCACATCGCTGTTGCTTCTAGTTTCTTCTTCATCTTTTCAGAACATTGTTCAACATCTGCTATAGGAGAAATATCGTTGAGTAGGTCAGCACTCTTTTCTTTGTTCTTAAGGAATATTTCCTGTGACTTAATACTTTGTTTAGTTTCTAGAAAAGCATCTTCTTATTCTTGATAGTTAATCCTTTCTTCTTTCTTTCCTTTCCAATTTTTAGAGGCAAAAAAAGACAACACAGCACAAGCTGACATACATAAGAGGAAGCCTTATCAAGCACAAGGAATTCTTTGATAATGACCCAGAAGACAATGGAAAATTTCAACATGTGTCTTCAAAATCCATCCGGAAACCATAAAGGTTGTCCAATTTGAGAAAATAGCAAATACACCGAATATTAATTAGATAGATAGATAGATAGATAGATAGATAGATAGATAGATAGATAGATAGATAGATATGAATAGACTGAGATAGATAGATAGATAGATAGATAGATAGATAGATAGATAGATAGATAGATAGATAGATATGAATATACCGAGATAGACAGATAGATAGATAGATAGATAGATAGATAGATATGAATAGACTGAGATAGATAGATAGATAGATAGATAGATAGATATGAATAGACTGAGATAGATAGATAGATAGATAGATAGATAGATAGATAGATAGATAGATTTTAACCAAGTCAGCTAGCTAGCTAGGCACCGTAATAGGAGAGAACGAATCTCCAGCCGAACACTCACATACATGCGTGTGCATATGC